>JAVLUX010000215.1:16102500-16545000 GCA_032164185.1 Moxostoma hubbsi | reverse complement strand
TCTTTACCTCATCAATGACAAACATCTTGTTCCGCCCAGTTATTTTTATGCTCGTCATGCTAAAATTAGGACATGCAGGCCACCAAGCTAATAATGAGTGTTTTATGGTGGGAGGAATTTCAAGGGTGGAATTCCAGAGGCGTTGTGTTGTTGATTCACGTTTAAACATTTTCAAAGCACTCATGGACGTCACCTCGGACTGTTTGACAGTGCCATCCGCCCCCAGGGATTGTGGAACATTCAATGTGAACTCGGATCTGTGTGTTAAACCGGCTTGTGAACTGCTATATGTTAATTTAATAAAGTAAATGTGATTTTCAGTGGCTTTACAACTGAGCATTTTGAAGTTTTTACAGGCTTTTCTTACTTGAAGGAATAAAATACAATTTTGTCTTTAGTGACTCACTCTCACGTTGTTCCAAATCTTTATGCATGCAATGAAAGTGAATAATGAATGAGGCTAGCATTCCTAACATTTCTGTTTATGTTATACGTAAGAAAGAAAGTCATACGTGTTTGGACCAACATGAGTTAATGACTTTTGAAATGTGTGTGTGTGTGTGTGTGTGTCATTTCTACACTACAAGCAGCATGGAATTGCAGAAAATTCAAGGGGTTTCCCAAACATTCCCAAGAATGGTCTCTTATAGTTGTTATGCACATTAAACTGGGAAAAAAGTATTTTATCATTAAAAATACTAGCCCACCGAAAGTATGGAAATCATTTTTGTTTGTTTTTTCGTTTTGTTGCTTATCAAATAAAAATGTACTTTGTCCTTTGTTATTTGATGATGAAATGAGGTTTTGAATGCAATTGATATTTTTCACTGTGTAGTCTGTGAATAACAAGAGTTTTCATTCTTTATGAAATGTGTCAGATAAACATCTGAATGGTTACATATCATCAAGTTGTAGTTATAATTAAAAGATGACCACTAACTTGTTGGGACATCTTAAAATTCAAGCAACAGGAAGTGTATCATATCAGAATGCATCTCATGGTTACCCTCCAGTCAAAAGATGATACATCCGAAGGGGGGAAAAAAAAGGTTTGAATGCTACCCACTTTTGTTACCTTCAAGATATATTTCTACTTAATCTTACTCTTTCAAATGTATTTTATTGGTGCAACCTAATGTAGTCTATATGTAGGTAACTTTTATATTAACACTCATTTTTATTAAGTATAGTAAAAAAAATTGTATTTCTTGACTAGTATTAAACAAGTTAATTTATCTGTTGCAAATGAAGCATATTGTTCTAGAGTGTTTTTTTTAATTATTTTTATTATTATTAATTTTTTTTTTTTACATCCAATTACCAGTTTAATACTACAATTATAAGTTTTCACTTTTCTGTTGAATACACAAATGTGACTGTGCTAATGGCCGGAGTAAAACAGTCACTTGGGGATACATGGCTACTGTTAAGCAATTAATCATCCTGATTACTCCAAAAGAAAAAAATAAACATCTGCACTGAAATTAAAAAAAATTAACAAGCTCAAGTTTTCACAGCCAGATATGACAGTTTGATTAATTATAGTCACTTGAGACTATAGTATTACATTGTACAGACTTAGCAATAAGATTGAGCCGGCCACCTGCTTCCCCACTTACGCAATTAACATTCTCACAATGCTGAATCTTCACTAAAATTGTCGTCACATAATAGAAATCAATACAAGATGGATAAAGTAGCATCATTTTATTATCTTGTTTAAAACAGTGGCAACATTTTTTATTACAATTATGGAAATACAAAAAAAAATTGAGAAGTACAAATGTGAACAATACAAAAAATGAATATGAATATTGTGAGAACATACAGCAAATTCTGTTAATAACATGACCTTATTGGAATGAAAAAAATCTTTTTCATGAATATTAGGGCTGTTGAGATATAAACATAAGTTTATGGACATAAAACTTTTTTTTAATTCAACATCAAGATTTTAGGTTTATATTTAAATGAATGTAAAAGAATGTTAAACACAAGTTTAATCCATTTTTAGCTTTTTTGCAGTTCGTTTAAACAGTCCTACGTTGTAACACAATAAAGTTAAATCAATGTGGCTTTACAAATAATTTCAACTCATTATTTAACTTTTTCTTTCTTGTTTTTAAGGGTTGAAATGATTTGTAAAGCCAAAATGATTTGACTTAAAAAAATGCTTTACAGTGATACATTTTTGAAAGTATATATAGACCAATCTGTCAATTAATATGAGATAACAAAAAGGTACATTAATGATTGTTATACGAAAATAAGAATAATGTTGCATTATGGTATGCTGCTTTCACTACTTGAAATTTTTTTTTCCCAGAGTGGTTTTTAGCATCTTAACTTTGGTGAGTTGAGGCTGTGGAAAAGATCTGGTTTTCATGATTTTATGCTCATATAACCCTTTGACCATCAGCTGATCAAAAAAGTGAACAGACGCCTCAAGGATACGTTGGCCCCACATTTTTTGGCGGAATATATCTCCATGAGGGGAGTCAACCTTTGCCACGTTTTTGCATTTGTGAGAACAGTTCAGGGTATGGTGTAAGTCATGCAGTGCAGTTTTAAATTCAGTGTTGTTATCATGTAGATGAGTTTGGTGGTCATATATCAATTTAAGTGCATCATACATGTATTGAAGTCCACAGCCTGCTTTCAGCTTTATCTCGTCATCTGAATGGGAGGACTTTAAATTGAGCTCTGGAATTTCATTAGGCTCATGTTTGATGTGTCCATTTTTACGGATCTGAAGACAAACAGACAGAGATATCACACAAATTGAAACAAAAGCCATTTACCAAACATTTACATGTACAGCAGTTTATTCCCAATATGAATTACTGATTCTAAAGACCCCCGTTAAAGTCCTAATGACCAAAAAAAGGATTATGAATTGGATGAATTTAAATGTATCCAGATTTCTGTGACAACTACTTGTTTTCACAACATCATAATACATTTAAATGGGAACATTTTACAAAAAGGTTTTGTATGCCAGCATACAGTAGTTAATGCATTAGGTATCACAAACTAACAAGGATCAAATTGTTTTATGTCATTTACTGATCTTGGTTAATGTTATTTATAAATATAGGCCTATTATGTAAAAGGCACACATTTAATAATTGCTCCTTAGTGTAATAAAGGTCCTAAATGTAATAAACTTTGCTCCTCTATGTATACCAAATTTGCTTAAATTATGCCATATATGTTAGGTAAGCTAGTTATTACATTTCAGCCTGATCTCATTAATATACGTAGCTATTTGTACGTTAATATTTGTAACGTACATGTTTTTACGTTTAAATAAATTAAAACATTTATATATATATATATTTACAGCCGCTAATCCGACAACTACCATTTATTAAGCATATAAAACACTTCACAGGCAGATCAAATTAATCATAGTAACTTATTCAGAAAAATAGCCAAATTCATTACAAAAGTGGTCCAAAGGGTGATGCATCCGATGTGCTCCCTGACCATATGTGTGAGGTGGAGAGTTAGTAGAATTTAAATGATTAATCGCTGTAAATCTTCTCCTGGTGCACTCCTGAACAGGGCTGTCATTTCTCATTCAAACATCTACATCGCAGAATACGACATGTCACAAACTGTCAAGAGACACTTGTGAGCAAATGAGCGTTCAACATCTCTGCCCCGCTGCTTGTAATGCTTGAGGCGGCCATTTTTGAATTTGCACCTCTAGGCGCAACGGTGCGGAGCCGGATGGAGACAGACATCTTTGAATAAAATGCTTGAAATTGGGTCTGTTATTCACAGAAAGCAGTCTGAAGATTGTATTATAGCTAACAAATGTATGGATTAATTTTACTGTTGTTTTATGGTGCTTTTTGTGGCTTATTTTGTTTTTTGGCATATTCTGAAAACTCCTTTTGTGTCCCATCAACCCATAGCAAACACAATTCAAATGTAGGCCCTACCGATTAAACGATTACAGAGATTGTAATAATTTTAACATTTTAAAGTGTAGTCTTGGTTAAAGTGATATAATCATTTAAATCTTCGGATAGGGCAGCAGAAATCACAGAACTGAACAAAACCATTAAAACGTCATATTATAACGTCAACCGCATGAAATAAATGTGATGGCGTTTAATCTCATTGCTTATAAATGAAATGTATTTAACTGGTTAATTCTATGAATTATTCAATATGAATCAATTCAAACAGTACACGTAAACATTTGTGTGTTTCTATAGGTGTTACCCACCTAACAAGGAACGTTCCAACAACTTTGGCTAACATTATTTAAAGGTTTGGGGGGAAAAAATATATATATAAAACGTTAATGGAACATCCTTATAACGTTATTAACCTTAAAATACGTTCTACTAATGTCAAGAAAACTGGACATTTTCATGTTCCCACAACCACAATATTATGTTTGGAAAACGTTTTTAGAACATAAATTTGCTAGCTGGGTAATATGTAAAATTATGACGTCAAACGTTGCATTCACAGGAGTGAGATCACGATGTACATTTAGGGTCTTTATTACATTTAGGACCTTTTTAACATTTAGGACAAATATTTGTATTACGTGTAAGGACTTTATTTGATATAGGACCGAATTGTATTACCTTTAGTACACTCAAATTTATATGTCTATTTTTTTCATATTGACACATTTCAGTTTCATAACATAATTCCATCATATTTAATTAAGATATCTTTAACTAAATTAAATGAATAAAACTTAAATTTAACACTAATCAATTAAATTTGACTATTTTTTGTTTGTTTGTTTGTTTGGTGATATTGAAATGCATACATTAAAAAAAAAAGGGGGGCTAAAAATATTTTTTTGAGCGTACATTTAATGTCACACCAAATGCTATTACATATAGAGCTTTTATTATAAGTAGGACAATTTATTACATATGTGGTCATATGTTGGTCATAGTTATTCATGTTAGTTCATAATGTTACGTTAATGTTAGTTAGCTAATATTTAAGTATACAACTTTTAATGTTTAAAATGTATTAGTATTTGTAGAAATTATAACATTAGCCAATTTTAAGAAATGCTGTTTATGTATCGTCCTTAGTAAGGTCAAGTCAACTATTACTACGATTAGAAGTAACTAATAACTAATACAAAATGACTATTATTATTAAGTAATGTTATACAACCTAATTGTAAAGTGCTTCCAAACAAATGCAATTTAAACAAATTAGTTTAAAAAGAAATAAAGTGGACTATTTTCCAATTACCCCCCCCCCATTGGCCCCAAAAAGTAAATTAGGCAACACTTCAAAATGTATTAATGTCATTCTATTAGATAACTCTTTCAAGCAAAATACTTCACTAAAACAAATATAAACAATAAAGATTCTGTTCATATGAACATTCTGGTTGTCAAACTGACTGAATTCACATATCCACTAAAAATCATCTTGACACCAGTTAGTTTAAAGTTAAAGGAAAAGCTCTAGCATCATTTGTTCGCTTTTGGTACTTGGTTTGATATTTTGTTATTTAATGCAATGATATTCATGCATTTTTAAGAGTGGCTTAAGTGCCCAAATCCCAGGACAAACTGTTCTTTCATTTACGGCATTTCTTCAGCATTTTGATCCACATTTACATTAGACAAATACAGGAAAAGATCAATACTTACATATGAGTCTAACAGATTTTTCATTATACGTCCGGTATAATTCATGCGATATAAGGTGCATTGCCTTGTTGTTATGTATGGCATGGTCAGTCTTAAAATCATCAAAGAAATCCACATTTTCAGAAGTACTAATAAGAAAAGTGAACAATGGTTGGTGCTATGCATCTTTGGTGTCAAGTCATTAATTCATATTGAAAATAAGGAACTAATTCACTCAAACAGAACATGATGAAGAACTTCAAGACTTACCAGTATTTGGCTCCATGAATAAAATTCACTATCTTTTACTCCTCACAATAAAGTCTTCGTTCTTCAGAGTATGATAATGTTTCATTGTCAAATTAGTCAACACTCCTTTTATATGCCTGTGACTGCTTAGTCATTGGATCATCACTGATATCTTCATTATCTCACACACTGGAATTAATCTAAAAGATGTAAAAATTGAAAAAAAGAGACAGAGAAAACCTCCACTATCTACTTTGTGGATGATGTTTTGTGCTGATAGGCCTCACATGTCATACTGGAATGTTTACTTTAAAGATTGAACATGTTTTAATTGTAGGTAAATATGAAGTGTTTTAGATGCTATTCAGCATAATCACTGCTTCTTACTTTGTGTATCCCCATGCAAGATCTGATCTTGTTATTTGATCAAATCCTGTGAAGCCCCTGATTTTACTTACTAGCAATAATCTCTAGTTACACTATAGACTGTAATAACGTTGCAGCCACTATCTGCCTCAAATGTCACAGTAATGTAATCTGATGGCTGTATAGTTTGGTTTTATTGGGAAGTTATTCATAAATAAAGCAGCCCATGCAAAAGTACACATACCGCTGAATATTGTCATAATTTAGATGCAATGTCACATTTGAACTACAGCCGTGGCCAAAAGTATTGGCAGTGACATACATTTTGTGTTTTACAAAGTTTTTTGCTTCAGTTGTTGCGGTGTTGATTCAATTTGTTTCTAGATTATTGTGCAGAGTGATCAGATGCATCATCGCTTTGCATCAAAATGGCCTCACATGCAAGGAAATTGCTGCAAAGAATATTGCACATGAAAGAACCATTTACCAGATCATCAAGAACTTCAAGGAGAGAGGTTCAATTGCAGTGAATTAGGCTTCAGGACGTCCCAGAATGTCCAGCAAGAACCAGGACCATCTCCTCCTGAGGAGTCACCAGTGCAGGGTTTGCTCAATATTGGCAGCAGGTTGTTGTGAGTGCATCTGCATGCACAGCGAGGCGAAGACTTTTGGACAACGGCCTGGTGTCAAGAAGGGCAGCAAAGAAGCCACTTCTCTCCAAGAAAAACATCAAGGACAGACTGAAATTCTGCAGGAAGTACAAGGATTGGACAGCAGAAGACTGGTGGAAAGTTATTTTCAATGATGAAGCCCCCTTCCTACTGTTTGGAGCATCTGGAAAATCAATAGTGTGGAGAAGAAAAGGTGAACGCTTCCACGAGTCCTGTGTTGTGCCAACAGCGAAGCATCTTGGGACCATCCATGTGTGGGGTTTCTTTTCATCCAAGGGAGTGGGCTCTCTCACAATTCTGCCCAAAAGCACTGCCATGAATAAAGAATGGTGTCAAAACATCCTGCAAGAGCAACTTCTCCCAACGATCCAGGAGCAATTTGGTGATGATCTGTGCATTTTCCAGCATGATGGAGCACCATGTCACAAGGCAAGAGTAATAATCAAGTGGCTCGGAAATCATTACGTTGAAATTTTGGATCCGTGGCCAGGCAACTCCCCGGATCATAATCCCATTGAGAACCTGTGGTCAATCCTCAAAAGGTGAGTGGACAAGCAGAAGCCCATAAATTGTGATCAACGCCAAGTACTAATAAGGCAAGAATGGATCGCCATCAGTCAGGATTTGTCCCAGAAGCTGATATCCAGCATGCCAGAGCAAATTGCAGAGGTTATGAAGAACAAGGGTCAACACTGTAAATATTGACTCTTTCCACATATTTAATGTTTTTGCCAATAAAAGCCTTTAAAACTTATGAAATGCTTATCATTGTTTTCCAGTATACCATAGAAACATGTGAAAAAATTATCTACAAATACTGAAGCAGCAAACTTTGCAAAACACAACATTTATGTCACTGCCAATACTTTTGGCCATGGCTGTAGTTCATGTGAGAGTGTTGTAAGTGATACATGTGTGGGCATGTATTCGGTCCCTTAAGTCATATTCTATTCAGGGTCGCAAGACAGATTTCCTCACATACTTATTAGAAGAGGAGCACTGCATTCATATAGGAGAAAATAAAGGGGATGTTTTATTAGGAATGAGGGGGAAATGTTTTCTGAGTGTGTGACTTAGAGGACACAAGATCTTGGATGGTAACTGGGCCAACATCCCAGTTTGCTCCAAGGGGGTTGATTGATTGACCCTATAAATATAATAAGTGTACTGTAAGTTACTTTGAATTAAAGTGCCTGCTAATTTATTAATACTCATGAATTAGACTCACTTACATCTGTTAACATCTGTGGCTTCATAAAGCATCATAACTTTAAATTATATTTTGTATCCAACAGGGCCAGTCACCACATTTAGGCGTCATAGGCGGCTGTCTACTGCGTCTAGGGGCTGGTCCCATCCAATGCTCAAGCCAAATCTACGCCCTTGGCTATAATAATATGCCTTCATATGTGATAAGTTGTCACAATGGTAATATGCCAATGTGATAATGCTTTGTACATACAATAAAAATAACAATGGCAATTTACTACAAATAGACCATTGCTGTGTCCAAAATCGCCCCATATCTCCTCATTCACTAAAAGAGTGGATGTAAGTGCACTGCACAATATTAGAAGTGGGATATAATAAAAGGGTGTGCAACACATGTAATATACTGTAATAAGCAATCGCAGAATCAAGTTAGCCACATGTGAGCTTTCCGTGTGTATTACTTTGGAAAACCCATTTGTGACCGAGCTTTAACTTCATGGCTGATGTCTTGAGATGTTGCTTCAATATTTATTTTATACAAACTTTTGCTATGTAAACATTTGTATTTTTTTTAATTGAACAACAATAAATTGTATAAACAATTACAGGAAAAAGTAGTGAGTATGTGTACAAAATTAACAGTAATCGAGGAAGGGAACATAAAACAAAATACAGTCATACACAAAAATCAAACAAAACAATAACAATAATATATATATATATATATTAGTCAGTCAAGTGTTTCAAAACTTTTGATCAGTAGTGTATGTGTATATATATATATATATATATATATATATATATATATATATATATATATATATATATATATATATATATATATCATTAAATTAAAATAAATAATATACTTATACTTACAGAGGAAAACATTACACATCATCAGAAGTATTACAAAACATTTCTCATAGTGTTTCATGAATGTTTCTTTTCTTGTTTTTAGTCAATTGAAGAGATTTGCAAAATGCATCAATTTCTAGTAAAAAATGTGAGAGAGTAGGCTGCGAGATTAGAAAATGTTTGCTTATGGATGAATATCCATAAAAAATGTAAAAAATTAACAATACATATAACTGAATCATTAGAAGTGGTGCTATAGTAGAAAAGAAAGGATTTGGTAGTATCAGGGGGTTTATTTAACACTGAAAAAATAATGGATTAATGTTTCATCCTCACATCCACAAAATGAGCAGGTGCTGTCAACATCTGTATATTTGGACACAAAGAGATTCACAGGATATATTTTATGCAAAAACTTTAAATTAATTTCTTTGGTCTTATTGGGGATGCATCCATGCTTTTTCCACTCTATACACTCAATAAAGGATGCCCAATGAAATATACCTTTAGGGACAATATGATTTCTACGTTGGAAAATTTGGCAAATATGCTTATTATTACACTTCTTGTTAGATGGAATAAAATACTTATTCCAACTAATATCAAAACAGAATCTTTTGTGTCTCCCATACCAAACTTTAAGTGACACAAGTTGAATAAGGCCAGCAGGAATTGCTCGAGCACAGCATTATATTCTTTAAAAGATATGGGGAAGTCATAAACAGACATAAAATGCTCATAAGACAAGACATTGCCAGATTTATCAAAAACTGAAAAGAATCCATTTACGTTCCTATGAAACCATGCTGTAAAAAAAGAGAGATTTATTCCTAATAGTTATGTCGAGTTATTACAATAATCAAAACAACAACATAAGATATATTGCTTACCTGCTCAGATGAGATTTCTGTCTTTTCCTTTCTTTCGTTATTTATTTGTCCATTCGCTCTGATAAGATTTCCTGTGTACACCGGTGCCTCGAACCACATTCATCCGCACAGAGGAGCAGATCCAAAGCGCAACCAAAATATTGTTCTTCCGCAAGACACATGCAGATTTATTTTTGAACCGTTAGAGGGCTAATAGTTACATAGTGTAGCTTTAACTACTGATTTGAGTGCAATGTAGTTCTAGCGGGAAGACTAGCAGCTGTACATCATCGCACCATTAGCTGGGTAATTCCCAGCCAGTCACATGTAAGCCATTGCTTTATAAGTCTGCTCACAATCTATCACATTGCTGTTTCAGTGTGCTAACACGGCAACCTCCACCACCACCACCACCTGTTGAGTCCTGTCCGGCACGGGGGTAGGTTCCTCGCCCCTGCCTCCTATCTCAGGCAGGATATGACAGTTCCGAGTACAACTTCTTCGGGCCTACACCAAAGAGAGACGTTACATTTCTGCTTTATATTCATCAAATAAATGTTGTCTTAAATCTCACTCAAGTCTGCAAGTCTTCCTGATAGAAGTTCTTTGATCGTAATCACGACCAACTGTTTTGGAGATTTCGGTCTTTTCACTTTTATACCACTTGTATCCATTAACCGTTCCAACCTCGGCATGTTTAAATCTCAATCAAGTAATTACGACTTGAGCGGTCATTCATGTGCAACTTCCGAATAGAAGGGAGCAATACTTAGTCATAAAACAACAGACAGGTACATTGCAATTAAGACCGTGATTTGAGAATAAAGACTGTGATTTGTAATGCTAAGGGGAATCTCTGCCTTGCAAATCTTTGTTTTGATCTTAAACTTCAGTTTTTCCATGCTGCGCTTTTTGCATTATCGCAAATGATGATGATAATAATAATGCTAAATAATTCTATCAACAAATTACTAACTATTATTAAATTTGCATTTTCATAACACAGACATCGCGACATTTGATATAATCAGTGTATTCTCTGCTTTTAAAGTCAAAACATAAACAGGCAACACTTGCGCACATTGAATAATTGTGTTAACATGCAACTCAAAATTAGATAAATGGACAAACAATCTATGCGCGCTTTGCATAAACCGTTTATGAACTAACCACCTTCCACCATATCCGTATCTGGGGGCATTTTTTCCTGTGTTGGCACACTGTGATCGTATTTTCTTGCACTGATCGTTTCTTAGTACTGGCCCTATCTTAAACTGATCTTGGCAGTGGCAGCTAATTTAGCATTAATCAATAGAAGATCGTACATGTAAACCCACTCATAGTTTGAAAAGCCTTTCACAGACGTGTTTGACTTCTGTCAAATTCCATAATCTACTGTATTTTTCCCCACATACGTATCACAAAAACTGAATAATTTGCATTTCCCCACAGCAGAGGAATTCAAAAGCATGTTCGACCAATTTGACCACTTCCCTGTGATTGAGGTAACATTAAACACAGTCTGATTAGAGTTTATATTCTGATTACTGTTGAAAGCTCATTTGCATCTCCATCATAGAACTGAAAGTGCCACATTTCCACAGAACAGTTTAAAAGGTTGCTTCTTGCATCGTATGATTTTTCTTGTATTTTGACTCTGGCAAACCTGTGTGTCTGTATATTTGCAAAAGACAGTGGCAAGAACAGTTTTGAGTAAGGTAATTCACAAGTATATAATCTGAATCATTGATCTGCGTATTTATTGATGATAATAACAAAGTTGCATCATCAAATGACAGAATTAAACAGAAGTGTGATTGTTTTTTCACTTTGATAAATATGAAACCGTACTGTCGTGGCAAAAGAAAGTGCCAGACTAACCACTGTGTATGTTCTCATGTTGACTGAGATTGTTGTCACTTCCTGCCCACAATCGCATCATGCTCAGACTCTCAGTTAAACTAGAGGAAGTTTCTTTTAAATGAATCCTCTCAGATGAAGATACAATGGTATTACGTATAAGGTGGTAAAACATTTCACAGATACAGTTGTTGGTAAGAGATTGGTTATTTCACTGATCATTATTTATTTTTATTTTTTTTGCCACATCATAAGCTGTGGAGACATGTAAAATGTACTTTGAAGCGGTTTTTAATGGGCCTGTAGCTTTAACAATATTATGGTAATTTTTTTATTTGTATTTTATTATCATTATTATTATTGTTGTTGTTGTTTGTTGACGATTTGATGCATTTATTTCCACTTGAAATTAACATACTTCAATTCACTTTTTAAATTAGATTTTTCATGTCTGCTCATATGCTCATATATACTTTTTGATCATTTATTTGAGTTGTCGGAGTGTCCCTTTTCAAAATGTCAATCATATTTTTTATTTTAAAAGGAACTTCACACTTCAATGCAAAACCAAATCTACCAATGAAGTTGTAAAAATGCCAGCCTCTCAAACTTATCAAAATTCATTTAAATTTAAACATATGTTTTAAATTTGAATTATTTCAAATGCTAAACTTTGCCAAGTACACAACTATTTGAATTAATGCCAAAGCAAATGTAGTTGCTTTTACCAAACTACACTATAAAAAAAATCCTGTTGTTTTTAAAAAAAATTAAAAAAAATCTGGCAGCTGTGGTTGCCGGAATAATTATGTAAAAAATACAGTTAAAATGTAAACCACTTTACATTTATGCATTTGGCAGATGCTTTTATCCAAAGCGAATTACAGTGCACTTATTCCAGGGACAATCTCCCCGGAGCAACCTGGAGTTAAGTGCCTTGCTCAAGGACACAATGGTGGTGGCTGTGGGGATCAAACCAGCAACCTTCTGATTATCAGTTATGTGCTTTAGCCCACTACACCACCACCACACCACTTTACAGAACAACCTGTACATTTTACAGTTTAAAATGGTTGTAATTTACATGCTGGCACTGTAAAAAAAACTAAACAATTCTGTTAAATTCATAAACATTCCTTCTGAAACAGTAAAAATCTGCTTTTAACTTTATAAGGTATTTGTTAATCACATAGTAACCACAGAAGTGCACATGATGACATGAATTTCATCAAAAGTGGCTCTTCTAGTAGCAATGACCAATAAACATGTAGAGACAGTGCTCAGTGTCACTCACACAAACACTATCAGTGTAACACATGTGAGATTTAAATAATGCAGTAAACATTAACTAAATTACATCAAATATAACACAGAACACCCCCAGTGTACATAACTGATATTAAAAATATGACGAAACATAACTATCCCCATAAAATATAATTAAATGTAATGGGTCACACAGGGAATTCTGGGAACGCCCAATTACTGTTTTTTACTGTAATTTTAACAATAATTTGCTGTAAAAAAGTACTTGTACTCTCTTGTTCTTTTTACCATTAATTATACAGAAAAATCAGACTTTTTACATTTAAATCATTTAATTTTTACATCATTTTATTGTAAAAACTACTGTATTGTCTTTTAAAATATATTAAAACATTTTACTGTATATTTTACAGTTAATATTTGTTAATCATTAACATTTTATTTCTGTAGCATTTTACAGTATTTTACTGTAAAAATTACTGACATTTTTTACAGTGTACAGTATATTGTTTAAAACTAATGGGTTTTATTTACTTTTAAGTTTTAAAGTTCATTCTCCTGTTCAACTTAAAAAAAAAAAAAAAAATTCTTCATAATTTTTTTTTATTATTTAAGATTTCGCAATTCTGTTGGAAATGTCATAGACCTGAAATGCAAAAATCTTAAAAATAGACTAAAAATAGTACCACCCATTACACACATACACCCGTTAAAAATATTTGTCTATTTTTAAGATTTACACATTTCAATTGTATAACAAATTTCCATCCAACTGAATTAACTAATCTTTGATTTTTTTTTTTTTTAATTAATAAAACTTTTATATATTTAAAAAAAAAATGCATATTATTCCTGACAGCTAAGAAATGAAGCAGCATAAAAATACATTAAGTTCAAAAGCATTTACTTTACAAATAAAACATTAATAGTGTTTGGGCAAATTGGTCTTCCCTGTAGAAAACAGCATTTGATATTACAGATGTTTTGATTGAAGGTGTATTATTGCTGATGTTATTCACCAAAGGAATTTTAAATGGAGTTGGAAAAGAATGATTTGAATATGTAATCTTTAGCCTTTATCTGGGTGTAAACTTGTCAATAGTGATTGTTTTTTGTCTTGAATCTTCACTTCTCTGTGTCCTCCCTCTTTAGAGGGCTATTAAGTTCTTTAAATTCCGAGACGTTTTCTCACTTGATGAAACAACTGTTATATAGCAAAACATGCTTTGTGTTACAAAAGGGGAGATAAAGCGGGGGATGTCCAAATATGCTTCTTAATGATTGGTACTTTCTCATATTGCATTAATAAAAGTCCTTTAAATGCATTATAATTATGTGTTACAGAAGACATGGTGTACATTCTCATGGATCAATAAAATCACTTTGATATTTTACAAATAAAGTGTGTTGTGAAGTTGTGTATGGATGGCCCTTTAAATGTGCACATGATTTTTATTAATCCAAGGAAAAACAGAGTATTTTACTGTTTATTGAATAAGCAGCACAGTTACAAACTCCGTTATGCAATTACTTTGACACTGTATAAAATTGACCAAAAATGACTTTAGATAAATGGCCAATGCATAGGCTATAAAAAGCAAGAAAGAATAACAAATTCATACTAGTATTGATCTTTACAAACAGATTTTTGTCGTAGCCTTGGTCTTTGACAAAAAAAAAAAAAAAAAAAACTTTCCTTGATGGCACTGGAATTGACACACACACACACACACACACACACACACACACACACGAAAAGATAAAGTTAATACATAGCGATAAAGGTTTTATTTGTTAATGCGGGTTAACAACATTAGTTAGCAAGAATTTAAAATGAGTAATACTTTCACAGCATTTATTATCCTTGGTTAATGTTCATTTCATCATTTACCAATACATTTTGTTTTAAATGAAAAGTTGTATACGTTAACATTAGTTAATGTATAATAAACCAAAACGAGCTAACGATGAACAAATGTGTTTTTATCAATTAACATCAACCAAGATTAATAAACGCTGCTAAAAATATTCTTCATTGTTAGTTCATTACACCCAATGCATTTGCTAATATTAATGTAAATGATAGAACAGAACTTTATTGTGGAATGGTCTAGAATGAGAAAGTTCTCCATAGGTCATTTTAAAAGCCATTTTTGGGGCTCCTGTAATAATCAAAATCACAGATAAATGTCCTAAACAATTGCTTCAATACAAATATTTCAAAATGTGCATAGACAAATGGTCATATATCTCTCTCCTTTGAGTATGGTTCCTTTGTAGTGAACAAAATTTGTTCCAAAATAACAGCCTGCTCTGGGATAAAACCAATATTAGGAGAGATTGTAAGGCCACACTGATGCAGAGCCTCTTTTAGAGGCAGTGAAGGCAGAAATGCAACGAGCATAGTCAAATGTGCCGTCATTAAAACAGACAGCTGTGCAAGAGGATTTTCTTTATTTCATAAAAATATCAGCTACAAAATGATTTCAAAGAGATGAACGTTTTCAGATCAATGCCGATTTCGCTTACAATATAGTATCCATTTTTTGAAGATGAGATCAGTTTATAAAGATTTTTTTTTTTGCATAGTGACATTTTTTCATCATAAGAATTAAGCAAATTCCCACCAAATTTGCTGTCAAATTGTAAGGCTTCCATACATTTTACTTTTTTTTTTTTTTTTTCCCCCAGTTCACATTATTGTAATTAACATTTAACAAAATGGTGAGAATTATTCTCAAATGTAATTCTCACTACAGTAATAAAACATTTTACTGCATTACAAGAATTATGGTAATGAGAATGACTTGACAGTCATGAAAACAATGCCAGTGCAAAAATACTTAATGGTCCTGACAACCAGGATTAATTTTCTTGATGAAAAATTTAATTTGATTTTAGCGTAAAATATGAAACTTGGTTGTAAACACTTGTGGCTAATCACTCATAACAGTGCAATTTAGATATGTAGGTCACCATCAGTAACTAATTATTTATGTGCAATATTCAAATGACACCACATCGTTCCTTGCTCTTAAAGGGATAGTGAGCCCCAAAAAAAGAAAAAAAAAAAAAAAAGAGAAAAGAAAATTCAGTCATCATTTACTCACCCTCATGTTGTTCCAAATCCCATAAGTCTCTCTTTCATTGTTTCGAACAAAAAGCAATGAAAGTAAATGGTGACTGAAGCGAATATCTAACATCTCCTTTGGCATACTATGAAATAAAGAAAAAAGGTGAGTAAAAGGTGACAGAATTTATTTATCATTTTGGGGAGAACTATCCCTTTAAACAAGGTTAAGTGTATAAAAACAAAAAAAAAACCACCTGACAATACTGGAAGACTTGCCGGAGCACAGTACTCACAATAGTAAGAGTTCTTGCACTGCAAAAGTTAAGTAATGGCAGCCTTTAAACCCCAATTGGGATATTCCAGTTTCATATTTCAGGACGAAACGTCTCAACAATATTGGCTTATTATCACAATGCATTGAAGTAATAAAGGCAGCAAATGAAATGGCACACATCATAACTTCTAATTCACTCGTTCACAAAAGTGCTTAAAACAGTCTGGCTTCTGCAAAGATATACGCAATGTCACTGACCTTCAAATCAGCATATAATGTACTATCCAATACCTGGATTCTGTCTAATGGGATATGATCACCAATGTTTCTGTTAAAGCGCAGTTTGAGTGTAGGCAATTGTTTAAAAACCACCCCAAGCTCACAAACTCTAACTGTATCACCCCTGTGGTTATGGCTAGCTAATTGGGAGTGAAATACTGCGTTAGTGGCTCATTAAAGATCTACCATCCACTGTACGGGCATTTTTCAACACTCCTCAAGCTAAAGATGCATTTAACAAGGGCTTCAGTGGGACGCATCCTTCATCTGAGCTTGAAGCATCTCAGTCACATTTACAATGTCTTCTTCTGGCACCTGAGGAAGAAAACAAAATCAGAAAAACAGTGAGAGATACAAAGATTTTGGGCAAGCGTTAGAAGAACAGTTTTGAGTACACAAACACAAGGATGATTAAGTCTCATCCAAATATACAGTATTCACAGAGTCAAACACAGAATGTCACATGCCATCAGCAGATCAATACATGCTAATGGTATGCAGCTTTTTGCAGGTAGGGCGTAAACAGATGAGATGATTCATATCGTCTCCTAAATGACTAGTTCTCACCCATAGGGATGAATGGGATATCAACACACCATATGAATGCATATGGATGGATGGATGCTGTGTAACATCCAAATCAACACAATACAGTATTAAATACTGTAAACACAATTAAAAGTGTAATAGATAAAAGTTCCCTGGCCACATCTAAATAAAACTGCAGGTACAACCTTTAAAGGGTTTCAAGCTAAACTCCTAGATAGGAACTCTTCAGAAAACTCTTAGCAGTAAGATAAACATCTTTGTCAATAAAGGTCCTGATCTCTTGATCTCAGCACTGGCCTTTAAAACAAGCTTCAAAATTAGTGTGCGAATAGAGAGGGAAAAAAAAATTCTTACCAGAGCATGATCAAAACTAAAAGTACTGATGTAATAAGCCGATATATCACTGTCAGCAAGGGGTTGAGAGATCTGAGCAACTATCCCACACTCATCTGAAAAGAACAGAGAAACGTTAGTAATTGGATTTTAATCTATTGCATCTATTTATTCATCACTTATAAAGAGCTTCTGCAGTTGCCAGGACTAATGATTGATCAGGCTGACACCAAATCCATGACATGCTCAACCTAGTGAGCTGCCCTGCTATCTACTACCTACATAGGGTTACTAAGCAGGTAATTGGAACCCGACATATGTAAATGACATCTGGTTGTGAACTATAGAGTTTGTCAACATAACAGATACAATTTTAAAAGACCAAGAAAAATCTAATTTGCAATAAAACTAAGTGTAGCAGCTCACCGAATCCAAGAGGCTGTCCTCCTATCCTCACCATCCTCCAGAGCTCACCAGAACTGCTGGTGAAGAGAAGATCTGCAGGAAATCTGAAAAGAGGGACACATTTTCTCAAATGCGGCAATGACAAAGCCTTGATATTAACACCTGCTATGCCACTATATGAGGTTCTTACTGTCTCTGTGCTTCTGTGTCCATCACCAAGGAGATGTATCCATCAATCAGAGAGAAGGAGAAGAACTTGATGCATTCCATGTTCTGATTGACACTGGCGCCCTCTGTTGGACTGTAAAGAGATATTGCAAGAAAAACGAGGTCAGAACTGGATGCTATAGGCAAAAAAATAAAAAAAACAGGTAATTTTTTATTTTTTTTAAACATTACATTACTTTAATTAGGACTTGTAATCTATAAATATGTGTGACTACTTTGTTCTTTTAAAATGAAAGGCAAAGAAGGGCTAGCCTATATTTGAGTTTTGTATTTTAAATAAATAGATCAATTGTCACACATTATACATACATTTCTGTATATATACACAGTGAAATTATTTATTTTTCACATATCACAGCTAAGCTGGGGTCAGAGTGCAGTGTCAGCCATGATACGGCGCCCCTGGAGCAGATAGGGTCAAGGGCCCAACAGTGGTGTCTTGGTGGTGTTGGGGCTTGAACCCACAACCTTCTGGTCAGTAACCCAGAGCCTTAACTGCTGAGCTACCACTGCCCTATAGGGGGCATCCATGCTTTTGATCCAGAGTCAAAAATGTATTAAACGGATAGGATTCAAGAATCCTTTGTGGCAGAGAAATCGAAGACCAATATTGGTCTGCTAAGGGTGTGGCGTTTACACCTTATATTTTAACATGCGGAAAATATTAATGCATGAATTCGTGGTAGAATGATTCATACCTGTTAGAGTAGAACAGAACGTCTATAAGGGTGGTGGCAATCGCTGGCAGAGTGTCCGGATCTAGACTCATTACACAGAACTGATTTTCCGGAATCAAGACGGGATGAACCGTTGCATGTGGAACTGAACACACAGACAGACAGACACACCTCTTTAAATGTCACAAAATAAATACAGTAACAAGCACAGTAGGACACAAATACTTGTTTAGTGGACACACTATTATTAATGTGTCTGGTGATGAAAACAAATACAAAAAGAATAAGCTTGTCTCAGAAAACGCACAACTGATTTTAGCAAAGAATTCTGAAACTATGGCAATTAAAAAAGGAATGTTAAAAAAAGAAACTCCCATAATAACAAGACACAGTTTCAGAATTTTAAAGACACAACAAAAATACAACTTGATAAGATCCAGACTTCTTGCAGTTTATTTCTTTGTGAATATGTCAGAATGTGTCCCTCTTTATCTTCAGTCTCACCCTCCCTGCCGTTCCGATGGAGGCCGTTCCAGGCGTCCTGACTGTGGACGGGCACAGGCTCACCGCCCTCCTCTCTGAAAATATTAAACTCCGCCTCTAGAGTCTCCACCACCACTGACAAATCTTTTTCTCGCACCTACAAAAATATCAAACACTTTTAGGATATACAGTATGGTATTATTTTGGTACCCAAAACACCAACCAGCACTTTCTGAAGTACAAAAAAAATTAAATAAGATACACGCAAACACAATTAGCCACATGCTGAAATTTTATATATATTAATATATTACACACACACACACACACACACACACACACACACACACACACACTTCCTGGCCCCCCAAAAAAGCCAATGATTAGATCATTATTGCAATGAGTAATACATTTCAGCTGGCAACAATTCTTTTAACCCTAACAGATGAAGTATGTAGCATTTCATTTTATAAATAACCATGTCGGAAGATGTATCCCGTGGTCCTGGAAAAGATGTAACGGTGTATCAGAAGGGGCAAATCAATCAAAGCAAAGAAAACTACTAAGGAGATTTCTGAAATCATTGGAATTGGGTTAAGAACTGTCCAATGCATTATTAAAACCTGGAAGGATATGAAAGAAATGTGGTCAGAAAAAAAATCTTGATCACTAAAACACTTGACGTCACACTCGCCAGTAGAACCCACGGCTATGTTTAATAGTGAAAAGTAAAGGCATTTCCACATACACAATGTGATGAGAACTTAACAGAATTGGGACTAAACAGCTGTGTGGCCACAAGAAATCCATTTGTTAGTGAGACTAATCGATAAAATGACTTCAAATTTGCTAGGGAGCAAAAAGATTGGACTGTGGAGCAATGGAAAAAGGTCATGTGGTCTGATGAGTCCCAATTTAGCCCAAAGTGATGGGTGTGTCAGGATAAGAAGGGAAGCGCATGAAGTGATGCACAGTCATGCATAATGTCCACTGTACAAGCCTCTGGAGGCAGTGTTATGATCTAGGGTTGCTTCAAGTGGTCAGGTCTATGCTCAGCAACATTATGTGAGAATAAAATGTAGTCAGCTGACTACCTGAATGTAGTAAATTACCAGATTATCCAATCAATGGGATGTGAAAGAGTGGTTCAGGGAGCATGAGGAATCATTTTCACACATGAATTGGCCACCACAGAGTCCTGACCTTAATCCCACTGAAAGTCTTCGGGATGTGCTGGAGAAGACTTTACGGAGTGATTTGACTCTCCCGTCATCAATACAAGATCTCGGCCAAAAATCAGTGTAACTCTGGATGCAAATAATTGTGACGTTGCACAAGGTTGTCGAAAGAATGCCATGACAAATGTGCAACGTAATCCAAGCTAAAAGTGGTCCAACAAAATATTGGAGTATGTAGTTTTTTTGGGGGGTCAGGCGCACGCACGCACGCACACACACACACACATCACTTTATTAGGTACGTACGTACGTACATCTACTTATTCATACAATTATCTAATCAGCCAATCATGTGGCAGCAGTGAAATGTATAAAAGCATGCAGATGTGTCAGGAGCTTCAGTTAAGTTTTTGGAATGGGGAAATTTGATCTCAGTGATTTAGACCGTGGCATGATTGTTGGTGCCAGACGGGCTGGTTTGAGTATTTCTGTAACTGCTAAACTCATGGGATTTTCATTCACAACAGTCTCAAGTGTGTACAGAGAATGGTGCGAAAAAATAAAAAGCATTCAGCGAGCGGCAGTTCTGTGGGCGAAAACGGCTTGTTAATGAGGTCAGAGTAGAATGGCCAGACTGGTCCAAGATGACAGAAAGGTGACAGTAATATAATTAAACACGCGTTACAACAGTGCCATGCAAAAAAGCATTTTATGAATGTATAACATGTCAAATATTAAGGCAGATGGGCTACAGCAGCAGAAAACCCCTCCGGGTACCATTACTGTCAGCTTAGAACAGGAAAGCACATCAAAACTGGACAGTAGACGATTAGAAAAACAATCACCTGGTCTGACAAATCTGGATTTCTGCTGAGATACATAAAAGGTAGCCTGCACTGCAGCCTCAGTTTTCTGTTCTTGGCTGACAGAAGTGGAACCCAGCATGGTTTTCTGCTGTTGTAGCCCATCCGCCTCAAGGTTCAACATGTTGTGCATTCTAAGATGCTATTCTGCTCATTACAATTGTACAGAGGGGCAAGCCGAAGAACACCACCCCAAACGTGAAGCATGAGGGTGGCAGCATCATGTTGTGGGGGTGCTTTGCTGCAGGAGGGACTAGTGCGCTACACAAAACAGGAAGGAAGGAAAATTCGGAAGATATATTGAAGCAACATCTCAAGACATCAGCCAGGAATTTAAAGCTCGGTTGCAAATGGATCTTCCAAATGGACAATGACCCCAAGCATACCTCCAAAGTGGCAAAATGGCTTAAGGACAACAAAGTCAAGGTTTTGGGGTGGCCATCACAAAGCCCTGACCTAAATTGGGCAGAACTGAAAAAGTGTGTGCAAGCAAGGAGACCTAAAAACCTGACTCAGTTACACCAGTTCTGTTTGGAGGAATGAGCCAAATTTCCAGCAACCTATTGTGAGAAGCTTGTGGAAGGCTACCCAAAAAGTTTGACCCAAGTTAAACAACTTAAAGGCAATGCTACCAAATACTAACAAAGTGAATGTAAACTTTTGACCCACTGGGAATGTGATGAAAGAAATAAAAACTGAAAGGTGTATGCAAACTTCTGACTTCAACTGTATATACACAGTGGCAAGAAAAAGTATGTGAACCCTTTGGAATTACCTGCATTTATGTATAAATTTCTTAAAATCTGGTTACAATAATGAACATACATAATATGTTTTAAACTAATAACACATGAATTACTGTATTGTTCTTTTACATATTGAATACATCACTCAAACATTCACAGTGTAGGTTGTAAAATGTATGTGAACCCCAAGGCTAATAATGTCAATACAATCTAACTAAGAGTCAGGAGTTGGCAAACCTGACATTCAATTAACGAAAAAGATTGGATGTGTGTTAGAGCTACTTTGACTTATGAAAAGCACTCAAACATTTTTAGTTTGCTATTCACAAGAAGCATCAGCTGGCGTGGTCCATTCCTCGCAAACATTTTTTTTGTTTTTTTTTAAATCTCAGAAGACCTACCATCAATAATTGTTGTTTGCATAAAGCTGGAAATGGTTAATAAAGTTCTCATATCTTAAATATTCATCTGTCCACAGTTAGACAAACAATCTATAAATAGAGACCATTTAGTCATGTGGCTACTCTCCCTATAAGTGGCTGTCCAGCAAAAATTACTCAAGAACCCTTGAGTGACAGCTAAAGAATGTAAGTAATCATTGGAACGGTTTAACATCTCCGCTCATGAGTCTACTATAAAGAAAACATTAAACAGGCACGGTGTCCATGGCAGGAAACCACGAATGATGCCGCTGCTTACCATCAATCGATTTATCGGTTAGCCTTTCACAAATATATTGGTGTATTTGTAATATAGGACAGTTTAAATTTTGTATAAAAATAAACTAAGACAAAATACACATTATTATTCAAGCAGTCGGTTTCTAGACTACATTATGTGCCTAAGCTGTACTCAAACCGTTCCACTTAAGACCAATGTGTCAAAGATCACACAGATACACATGCTTACCAGAATAAAATCTGTCTGGTATGTGGAAAGCATGAAGACAGACACATGCTGCTCGGCCAATGGAGCGATAACGGACTTGGCGATCTTGGTGACACCCACAGCTTGCGAGCTACTGGAGGTGTTGCCATTGGAGACGACGTTGAGCGGGAGCCAAGTGGAGCCCTCCACCTGTAAGTGCTCTGATGGCTGTAGTTCTGGAGACAGAAAAAGATGGGCACCACATATAGACCTGGCATATGTCAAACATACCAATCGAATTTAAACAACAGGTTTGTTTATTTCCTTTAAAACCCCAAACACATTTTACAACATATTCCAAGAAAAGCTGGCATATTTTACATGGCAAAGCATGGGGTTTGATCAAAATCTCAACACTACAGTAAGGATTGTGTGTTTAACTCATTCAACACAGTTTGTACTATGGATATGAATAAGATTATTAAGGAGAGGTGTACTATTACTTTTCGAAGCAATTTGACTTGTATATTTCTTCTGGAGGGCAAAAAAAAACAAAACAGAGAATTACAATGAAAGTGGGAAAGTGAGACTTGGGGGTGTGCTCTTGATGCTTGGGCCAGTGAGCAACCACAGAGAGAAAAAAAAATATATATTTAAATTCAAGCTTGGAGATTTAGAAATATTTAAAACGAAGAACTATTACGACATAAAATGAATACAAAATATTTTGCACTGTGTCTAGGCCTCTAATCAAAAACTTTGTGACATTAAGCATGTTAACTCCTTTGTAAAAATGCATTGTGGCATTCAATGAAATGCTTTTTTTATTATTATTATTATTATTATTTATTAAGAATCTAACCCAAAGAGCACACAAGAACGGGGTTTCTCAAATGCTGGTTCTGTTAATATGCTTAACCATACTGAGTCTATAATTATTTACAGAGTTGATGCCGGAAGTCACACATCAGTGCCATCTGTGTCTTAAAAGGATGGGCCTTTTGCTTTATCAACATGACAGTATAAAAGTTCAGAAGTTAACACGGTCATTCTGTAAATTACTACAGTATGAAAGAGCCAAATTAAACAAGCCCATAAATAAGGATCTGATCAGTTTCTGACATACAGAAACCCACCTCCCCCATTACAAACTATACCATCAGCATAAAAGTATTTAACTTTACACCATCAGTGTAAAGTTACATTTAAAATTAAGATGAATTTCAGAATTTGATATGCCCCTCTTTTTCTTTAATGACAGCATACATTTAAGATGGTATGAACACAACCTGATGATGCATGTTTTCCAGCATGATCTGAAACTGCTTCAAAGAGCATCTTGTGTGCTTCAACTGAGGAATGAAAATCTGACCTTTTTTTTCACCATGGCGTTAACATGCTCAAGGTCACAAAGGTTTTGATTAGAGGCCTAAACACAGTGCTAAATATTTCTTATTCATTTTGTCATAACATTTCTTTGTTTTAAATATTTCTACATTTCCAGGCTTAAATTAGATTTTTGAACCCCATAGTATATCTCTTCCAATCATTGAGAAAACAACTTGTTCTCATTTCAGAACACCTGCAAACTCAAAAGTACATCCAAAAAATGTGCCCTTTCTCTTTGTGATTTTTTGCCTTCCTGAGGCTGATGTGAAGGGGAAAGAACCTTTGCTGTTGAGGTGCAGGATTTTCTCAGCATAAAGGAAACAGCTGTGTGGGTCAAAGGCCGAGGACAGCCATACAGAAGAGTTCAACAATAACAGACATGAACTCTTGTGTCCATTTACTGTCTCACCTCCCACAAATCAGTCTTCTTAAAATCAATGAACTTTGACATTTATCTCAAAAGTGTGATGAATCGTCTTTGGTACAACTGATAAAGTTTATTTTGTATTATTAAATGACAGTGGTTATTCCTTGTATCTTATTTGAATAAGAGTAGATTGTGAATAAGGAGATAAAGAAGCTGAATTGAGATAAACCTTTGCTGTGCTGACTGAGGTCACATTCACACGAATACGTTTTTGGTTGCAATCGCATTGAATTTGCTACGCTTCCACCGCTCACCCATCCTGGATGGGCATTTTCCTCTACTGAAAATGAAGACTTCCAAAAATGTTTAATACTGCATAATTTGATAAATGTTGAAAACTAAATTACATTTGGAAATGGAAAAAAGTTTTACACTTTAACTTTAAACTTTTTAGTGTGGACATGGCCTAATGAAAGGTGCACTCAGTATTTTTTCCCTTTACTCCTTAAGAAATGTTTTGTCATTTTGAAACATTTGTATAAAATCATGACCACTCACATGAGATGAAGACATCTCAGTAACCTTATACAAGCGGTTTAAAATCTACATGAGAGGGTCCCCTCATGGGGGCTGCCATGTTATGATCACATGACCAGCCAAATACTACTTGCTTAACCTCAATAAATCACCCTGTTATTGGACACTTCCATCCACTAATTAAATTAATCATGACCGATTGAGATTAGTGAATTCCTACAATTTTGTTGTTAAAATCTAGTGTGTTTGAATAAAGCTACATCCATGCCTCTTGGTGTCAGTGTAAGTCGAAGACGACAAAAAAATGGAAAATTGGAAAAAAAAAATTAAAAAAAAATTGCTAACTGCTTATCCATGCATTTTACAAATCCATTTATGCAGTTAAATATTCCACACCACCAATAACCACCAATGTGTAAACAAATGTTTAAAACATAAAAATTGTCAATGTTAAAAACATTCCAATATCTTTGTTCATATGGAAGAATGGTTTTACAAATGATTAACAAAAACCCCCAAAACAAATCGTTCTGCACGCATTTCATGAATGAGGCCCATTTTTAAACCTTTGAATCTCTTTGATTAAAATTGGAACATAACAGTGTTGTAATTTCACTGTAGGAAAAAACTTTTTTTTAAATCAGAATTCAACTAAACGGTTGCATTCACATCCGAATTCAATCCATTTGGACAATTCAGGCATTTAAACGAATCAAAGCTAAACGCATCATATTCCTCCTCTGCCTCGATTAACCATATATCCCTCATCTTTCTTTTGGAAAGTAATCAGACAGCAGAGATGTGCTAAAAGAGAAGAAACCTTGACTGATATTATAAGTGGACTTAAGGGTTAAAGAGTTAAATATGACTCTTATATCTACAACTTTGCAAACTTCATCTAACGATGACAGATGAGCAGTTAATACTGAAAAAAAAAAAAAAAAAAAAAAAAAAAAAAAGCTTAAACTGATTACATAATTCAGTTGATTTCATGGCAACACAGAATGTCAATGGACTTTGAACACAACAGCCTTTGGAGAGTAGAGTGTGTGCGATACCTTTAACTCCCTCTTCATCAAGGACAACTGTGTAATGTTCCGGAGTTTCTGTCAGACTGAAAAATTTGCATCTGTCAGAGAGAGAGAGAGAGAGATTATACAAATCAGACATTGTATAACGAACAAAAACAATGCCAGATTGTTGTAAAGAGAGTGTTTCAGACAGACAGACAGTGTTAATGTACAAGTAAAAGAAAAATACAAGATAGAGTATGTGTTTTTGTGAATTAGTTTCTTCATGATGGGCTTTGACCCAAATTCTTTAAGTGCCGGTCCAAAAACCAAGAACAACATGCTCCACTTCATTCAGTCTGATCTATTGTGAATGGACAACAGAACCGAGGGGTAGTGGGGGCAGCAGCAACAGGGAATTATGGGAAAGGGACAGTACCTTAATGTCTTCAGCTGCACAAAATAACGTGCTTGTTTACTGGAATATACCCACAACAATTTTACAAACTGAAGATGAAACAATACTTATAAGTTATGGTGGTCATGTGGTCTAATTACAAACTAAATCATATGCATTGCTTCAAGTTCTCCATTATCAAACAAGTTAAAGGTACAACACAAATTTAACACATTACTCAAAAACCAAAATGAAGACTTTAACCTTAAACTAGATTTTTACAGCAGACAATTTGAGTGGTGCTTTCCCCCACAAAATTAGGTACCTTAATGTTAAGGGGCCGTTCACACCAAACCAAGTTTTTCATCTCTCTGCGCTGTTTTTCAATGAGTAAATGTGCTGCGTCCTGCGAAAACATTGATTGATGCTGCATTCGGCTGAACCGAATATGACAAATACACCGAGTATAGCATCGTGACTTTATTATAGACAAGAACCTGTGCGCATTTAAACATCTGCCTGTTTCTTATCTTTAGGAAGAGCTGTTACACTGGCAGTCACCCACATGCCTTCCGTTACACAGCAGGCCAGAGCAGCTGAATCAACTCAGCGGAATACAATCCAGACTTCAAAGAATCAGTCGATCCATGCAGGGCCAAACCAAGGGGAAATAATAAATCCCCACAATAACTCAGCACAGCAACATTGTGTTTGCTAGTCTCACACTTCCGAACAACATCTAGAGCTCCTAAGGTTCAACTTCCTGTGAATGCTCCAAGGTGTGGGGAGAAGAGAGAGTACAGAAAAATTTGAAATGTAAGGGGAAAATACACAAGAGTGAAAAACAAAATGTGTGAGGTGGTAAAAAACAAACTTTTTCATGAGGAATAGACGGAACTTGACCATCCGTCTCAAAGTGTCCTTACACAGCTTTTGAAAAAATATTGGTCGTACATGGTGCATGAACCATTCACACAAGGGCTGTTTGGAAAAACATTCCCCCCTCTCTATGCTCAAAGCTGCAAGTGGAGAACATTAAGATACAGTTTAAATCAGAAGTTTACATACACTTAGGTTGAAGTCATTAAAACTAATTTTTTAACCACTTCACAGATTTAATATTAGGAAACTATAGTTTTGGCAAGTCGTTTAGGACATCTACTTTGTGCACGACAAATAATTTTTCCAACAAATGTTAACATGCGTGAGTGAGCAGGACATTCCACTCTTCACTTCCGGTAGAGTGAACGCTGCCATGTTTGTCTGCCGCTGCTCTCCGGGTTCTTTTCAATGTTTTTAGATGCTTTTGTTTTAGTGACCTTTTGTATGAGTGACCTCAGGAAATTGAGTTTTATTCTTCTCTTTAATGGACAATCTTGTGGACTAGTGACTAGTATGTTTGAAATCTACGCTACACCTCAATTCTGACCGGATTACTTCAAGGAAATTAACAATCGCTGCACTCACCAATGGTCTTTGTCGGGACTGCTACGCACAGTCTTAAATAAGCTACTTGATTCCTTGTCCATCGTTTTATGTCCAGTGGGGCTGAAGCGTGTGGACTTGAGTGGTGTTGGTGGATGCATTGAGGACGTTCCTTCTGTTGCCCATCTTGGCCTGCTGGAGTTTTGCTGTTTGCCCTCACCAATTTCAGTGGAGAACCTCCTGCGTGTTTGCAGGTTCATGCAATCATCTTTCATCCGATAGGGTTTATTCTACTCACCTCTGGAAATACGGTGTTTGAATTCCTCGGCCCGCCTGTCAGACGGAGTATACAAATATTGTGCTGCACATGGAATTGCATGTCACCCCCGGTATGTCCACCGAGGGTCAAGCTGACATCCCTGCAGATTACCGGCTGATTCCCTACAACCACCACATACCGGCCATATGGTCTTCACGCCGTCACCCTACGACTGGTGAAAGTGATATGAAGCGGGGTGTAAATTTTAATAAACCCACATCTTTTATTTCACCGCAAAACACGGATGCTGCCACTATTAAGATGGCCCTCATTAATGCACGTTCAATATCGAACATGTCCGTTATTCTGAATAACTTTTTTTTTTTTAAAAAGAGCATTGGACTTTTTATCCATCACTTAGACCTGGCTGAATCATGGTGAACAAATGGCTCTGGGGGATCTAACGCCACCAGTTTGTGACTTTTTTAATTCCCCACGGACTTGAGGAAGTGGCTTTGCCACTGTTTTTAAAAACTCAAATGCAGAACACTGCCTATGGACATGTATAACAGTTTTGAGGTCCATCTATTTAAGATTGACATCTTGGGTCCTGCTTTCTGTGCACTTGTGTACAGACATCCCAGATTTCATAAATAATATATCCAACAATTTTCATCCAACAATTTTCGGACTTTCTCTCTGGACTTGCGTCACACGGTGATAGACTCCAGATTCTTGGGGATTTTAATATTCATGTATAACGAATTTATCTACCTCACGGAGTCTTTTAATTTTGTATGACAGGTCACTGGTCCTACTCACAATATGGGTCATCCATTAGATCTTATGATCTTTCTGGATCCAAGTTAGAGGTCTTAGATATTGGCATTTCTGATCATTATTCAATAATGTTTGAGTCTGTGTCTACATGTCCTCTCCCTACTTTTTCTCAGCCCTTATGTCAGTCACGGTCACTTCACTAGTCTACAGCCAATCTTTTTTCACAGATGTCTTAGCTGGACTCGACACTGAATCATAGGTTGAAGCTTTAAATACATCTTGTACTTTCACACTTGATCACGTCACTGCTCAAGGCAAGGAGAGTCAAGCGTGTTTCACAGCCTTGGTTAAATTACGTCACCTGCACTCTCAGACAAGAGTGCAGAAAAGCTGAGCACAAGTGGAAACAAGACAAGCTTCAGGTGTCTTATGATTTTAAAAGAGTGTATAACTAACTGTCAGAGAACTGTAAAGGAAGCTAAAGCCAAGTTTTCACCCAAAATTAATCTCTGATAACACAAACTGACCAAACGTTTTGTTCATTTTTAAACATCTTTACTCACAAAATTGAGCAGATCAAAGGTGCGATTGTACCTTCACAATTTGATCAACCACTAATTCCTTCCCCGTCCATCTCCCTGACTCACTTTGAACCAGTTACATCAGAAGAGTTAGCAGATGTAGTCTCTAAGATGAAGTGTTCCAGTTACAAGCTGGATATTCTTTCTCCACACCTCCTTAAAGAAGTTTTCATGACTATCAGTTCCAGTGTGACAGCTATAATTAACAGCTCATTAGCAAGTGGATAAGTAGTTAAAACATTCTACAGCCTTCCAGTGAAATTCAGGGTCAATTTTAAAATTATGATTTTTATCTACAAGACACTATCTGGTCTCACACCCCAATATATCAGTGACTTTCTACACCCTTACTTCCCCAACCAGTGTTCAGGTCTTCTGATCAACTTCAATTGAGAGTTCTTCGTTGCCACTATAGAGCGAACTTTTCTGTGATAGGTCCTAATCTATGGAACTTTACTTCTGCTGAAGTAAATCATTCTCTCTACTAATATTCTGACATTTCCCATTCTTAAAATAAAGTAGTTATCCTAACTGACCTAAGACAGGGATTGTTTTCTAAGATTAAATGTCAGGAACTGTGCAAAACTTAAAATGTATTTTTTTAAATGTATTTGGCTAAGGTGTATGTAAACTTCTGACTTCAACTGTAATAGTTCACCCATGTATGCGTTTCTTTGCCCACTCTAACCTTTTCTTTTTGTTTTTCTGTTTCAAAAGTTCTGTTTCTGTTTCCCTTCGCCTACGGGTTGTGGGGGGGGAAACTCTGACTGTTGTCTGTGCATATGCACCAAACAGCAGTACAGAGTATTCAGCCTTCTTGGAGACCCTGAATGGAGTCCTGAATAGGGCCCCAGTAGGGGACTCCATAGTGATGCTGGGTTACTTCAACGCGCACGTGGGAGATGACAGGGACACCTGGAAAGGCGTGATTGGGAGGAACGGCCTCCCCGATCTGAACACGAGTGGATGTTTGTTATTGGACTTCTGTGCTAGTCATGGATTATCTATAACAAACACCATGTTCGAACATAAGGATGCTCATAAGTGTACGTGGTACCAGAGCACCCTAGGCCGAAGATCGATGATCGATTTTGTAATCGTTTCATCAGATCTGAGGCCATATGTTTTGGACACTCGGGTGAAGAGAGGGGCAGAGCTGTCAACTTATCACCATCTGGTGGTGAGTTGGATCAGGGGGTGGGGAAAGACTCTGGACAGACCTGGGAAGCCCAAGCGAGTAGTGCGGGTGAACTGGGACCGTTTGGAGGCGGCCCCTGTCCGCGAGATGACATATACATGAGTTTTTCAGGCATCCCTGCGGAGGTTGGGGACATTGAACCGGAGTGGGCAATGTTCAAAGCTTCCGTTGCCGAAGCCGCGGTGGAGAGCTGCGGCCTCAAGGTTTTAGGTGCCTCAAGGGGTGGTAACCCTCGAACACCGTGGTGGACACTGGTGGTCAGGGAAGCTGTCCGACTGAAGAAAGAGGCCTTCCGGGATTTGTTGTCCCGGAGGTCTCCGGAGGCAGTTGCAAGGTACCGACAGGCCCGAAGGGCTGCGGCCTCAGCCGTGAGGGAGGCAAAGCAGTGGGTGTGGGAAAAGTTCGGAGAAGCCATGGAGAAGGACTTTCGGTCTGCACCAAAGTGCTTCTGGAAAACCGTCCGCCACCTTAGGAGGGGAAAACGGGGAACCATCCAAGCTGTATACAGCAAAGATGGGACGCTGTTGACCTCAACCGAGGAGGTTATTGGGCGGTGGAAGGAACACTTTGAAGAACTCCTAAATCCCTACTCTATCCCTATGCTAGAGGCAGAGCCGGAGGCTGATGGGGGATCAGATTCTATTTCCCTGGGGGAGGTCACTGAGGTAGTCAAACAACTCTGCAGTGGCAAAGCCCCGGGGATTGATGAGATCCGACCAGAAATGCTGAAAGCTTTGGATGTGGAGGGGGTGTCATGGATGACACGCCTCTTCAACATCGCATGGAAATCTGGGACAGTGCCTAAGGAGTGGCAGAATGGGGTGGTGGTTCCTCTCTTCAAAAAGGGGGACCAGAGAGTGTGTGCCAACTACAGGGGTATCACACTTCTCAGCCTCCCTGGTAAAGTTTACTCCAAGGTGCTGGAGAGGAGGGTGCAGCCGATTGTCGAACCTCAGATTGAAGAGGAACAATGCGGGTTCCGTCCTGGCCGTGGAACGACGGACCAGATCTTTACTCTCGCAATGATTCTGGAAGGGGCCTGGGAGTATGCCCATTCAGTCTACATGTGTTTTGTGGATCTGGAGAAGGCGTATGACCGGGTCCCCCGGGAGAGACTGTGGGAGGTGCTTCGGGAGTATGGGGTGGGGGGGGTCCCTTCTTAGGGCGATCCAATCCCTGTACGTCCGAAGCGAGAGCTGTGTCCGGGTCCTCGGCACAAAGTCGAGCTCGTTCTATGTGGGGGTTGGTCTCCGCCAAGGCTGCGCTTTGTCACCAATCCTGTTTGTGGTATTCATGGACAGGATATCGAGACGTAGTCGGGGTGGGGAAGGTATGCGGTTCGGTGAGCTGGGGATCTCATCTCTACTTTTTGCAGATGATGTGGTCTTCATGTCATCATCGGTCCGTGACCTTCAGCTCTCACTGGACCGCTTGGCAGTCGAGTGTGAAGCGGCTGGGATGAGGATTAGCACCTCTAAATCTGAGGCCATGGTTCTCAGCAGGAAACCGATGGAGTGCGTACTCCGGGTGGGGAAGGAGGTATTGCCCCAAGTGAAGGAGTTCAAGTACCTCGGGGTCTTGTTCACGAGTGAGGGGACAATGGAGCGGGAGGTTGGCCGGAGAATCGGGGGCGGTATTGCATTCGCTCTATCGCACCGTTGTCATGAAAAGAGAGCTGAGTCGGAAGGCAAAGCTCTCAATCTACCGGTCAATTTTTGTTCCTACCCTCACCTATGGTCATGAAGGTTGGGTCATGACCGAAAGAACTAGGTCGCGAGTACAAGCAGCCGAAATGGGCTTCCTCAGAAGGGTGGCGGTCTTCTCCCTTAGAGATAGGGTGAGGAGCCCAGTCATCCGCGAGGAGCTCGGAGTAGAGCCGCTGCTCCTTTGCGTGCAAAGGAGTCAGTTGAGGTGGTTTGGGCATCTGGTAAGGATGCCCCCTGGGCGCCTCCCTAGGGAGGTGTTTCAGGCACGTCCAGCTGGGAGGAGGCCTCGGGGAAGACCCAGGACTAGGTGGAGAGATTACATCTCCACACTGGCCTGGGAACGCCTCGGGGTCCCCCAGTCAGAGCTGGTTAATGTGGCTCGGGATAGGGAAGTTTGGGGCCCCCTGCTGGAGCTGCTGCCCCCGCGACCCGACTTCTGATAAGCGGTTGAAGATGGATGGATGGATGTTTCAAAAGTGGCCTTCTCTTTGCAATTCCTCCCATGAGGCCTACAGCCCTGCATCTTCTCTTTACTGTTGTACATGTAGAATTCAATGAAGCTGTCAGCTAACATGTGACACATCTATTTCTCAAACTACAGACTCCGATGTACTTATCCTCTTGTTTAGTTGCACATATGGCCTTCAACTTCACTATCTGTCCTTGTCTTTGAAGACTGTAGTGTACACCTTTGCATGAAATCTTCAGTGTTCTGGCAATTTCAAGAATTTGTATAGCCTTCATTCCTATAAACAATGATTGACTGATGAGTTTCTAGAGAAAGCAGTTTCTTTTTTTGCCATTTTTTTTTTTTTTTTTTTTTTTTTACATAATATTGACCTTAAGACATGCCAGTCTATTGCATACTATGACAACTCAAAAACTAACACAAAGGCAATGTTAAGCTTTATTTAACAAGCCAAATAGCTTTCAACTGTGTTTGATATAACGGTAAGTGAATTTCTTTTACGAAATTAGCAATTTAGCATGATTACTCAAGGATAAGGTGTTGGAGTGACAGCTGCTGGAAATGGGGCCTGTCTAGATTTGTCCTAGACAGTAATGTCCTGACTATACTTTGGGATGAGTTGAATGCCACTTTGGTGAATTAAAGTACCAATTTCCTTCCAAAATCTGTACATTATTCAAAACTTTGGCCTCCAGTGTAAGGCTCAGGTATACTTCGTTTTGCCACGTTCCGGATCGGCTCCTGACTGGTCAACCACGTTGCCTTTTTGAGTATACTCTTTGACTGAATACGAACACGTTTGACTCATGCCTACTACAACTTCTTTGTGATAATCTTTTAGTACGTTCAATAACCAGCACAAGCATCTATCATACGCAAAGCAGAGGACCACGTGCGCTGGTCAAGAAAATCTAGGTGGCATGCGGCTGTGCTGGTGAAACAATGTGTCACACATACCGTGCAAAACAGACACCCGGCGTATACTTTGGCCTATACTAATGTGCGTTCTTGCATTACTGTGGCAGTAACAAACCTAAGTATTCAAGATAAAGTTTCCTTCGAAAGTCTGCAATTAATCTGGATTTGTTACTATTCAGGCAAGTTGCTAGCAAGAGAAAACTCACTGTATAAGCAGACAGTTCAAAATGTCTGCTATGGCACCCCATGTGGCAAAATTGAGAATGCAATGTGTACTTGTTTTAAGTTATGGAATTGCAGTCGGACACATTTTGGATGCTAAAATTTTATTTATTTTTTTAATTGAGCTTGCGTGGCTAGAAGCGTCTGCGTTTACATACTTACGTAGTTGTGTTCTGCCTTTCCTTTCAACTTTGGAACACAAGGGGAGATTACAAAGGGCTAACTTGCTTCAAAATAAACATGCATTCAAACAAAAAGAGAAAAAGAAAATCACAATAAAGTGGCCCATACGACTCATACTCGACTATGTTCCAAGTCTTCTTAAGACAGTCAATAACTTTTTGTCAGGGAAAGGTTGAAATTTAAGTCGTTATTCACCTAAAATCTTGCTCTCAGCTGCCATAGCTCTCAAATCTCATTTGCATATATTAAAAGTTGCCAGATGAAGACAAGTTGTACAGGTCTGAAATAATTGTGCCAAACATCTGTGGTCCTCAAACTGGTCTCGCAAACCAATCACGACATGAGAAATATACATGAACAACATTTTCAGTGAATAATTATTAAAATTTCAGTCAGTTTTTCACACAAAGCTATCTTTTGGCTAAAGAAGACTAGTCATGAATAAATTAAGACAGAACTTGCATTATTGGGTATTTGTGCATGTAGTTTTTCTGGTAACTACTGTCGTAGAGTCTTGTGCGAGCACTCCTGTAAAATATCTAAATGTTAATAGAAATCAACAAAAGATTTAGTTCAGAATTTGAGCGACAGAAAATTAAAACGCTCATCCTAGAATCTGGAACATCATATTCTGAACTCCAGAAGAATCAAGGTTTTGCAAAGTTCGACAAGACATGGCTGAACTAACCAGAGATCTAAGAGCATTTCAAATTGCGTACAATGAAAACATTTTCCTTTGCTTTGAAGAAATCTGGAAAAACATGTCACATGAACTCTCCTCGTACTCTCAAACACACAAACTCACAGACCACACACTGCCTGCAGTATATTTTCATAGGCCATCAACTAACCGAGCAACCATCACTGCACATTATGACTGACTAATGTGCATCAGGGAAAAAAAGCAGCAATTTCAACAGCATTACACAATCGTAAATTGATGTACTCAAGTCATACAAGCTACTCAAACCAGCTACATTTTACAACCCAGCACATAATAGCACAATGTACTACCATTAGACACAAGATATGAAGTGTGAGACATCCATCTTCATCCAAGAGCAAAAAAAATTACCTCAAGAGTTTACAGCCTTTACTACAACAAATGTAATCAGACCTTTACTCAAACGCTTGAGTAAAACCTCTCTGATGCCACATCAACACCAATAAGTTTTTGTTTGAAAACGAATTTAGCCAAGTGTTGTCCTTCCATTCACACGGAGACAGTGCTTTTGTCCAGTGAAAACTGAGTTTTCGAAAACGATCCTTCAAGTGGATAAATGAAAAGAAAGGTTATCCTTTGCAGTCATGTGATCAATTCAATGCAAAACAATCAAGATGGCGGCCCACGCTGTAGCAGCATTTGTGCCTGCCATGCACTTTGTTATTTCAACTTCATTGTTTTAAATTCATGTTTAATAGCAGAACTCCTGGTGAACAACTACACTACCCAAAGTCCAGCAGAGATAGATCCACCAATCAGAGAACCGCGGCCAACAAAGCCCACCAAACAAGTCCAGCAGCAACCACCCACTTCCATGACGCACTATGAATGAAGCAATCGATTCGGACTCCCTTCTCTTAAACTACATATATATTCATACATGTCGGAATACATTAAAATTTAAATATACTTTTTATACTTATAATCAACAACCGAAAATCTTTCTATATTTCCATAATTTATTTGATTGCATTATTCGCAATGCTTCGTGGGATTGTAGTTATTGCCCTCATGAAAGACGGCAAGTACACAGTCTTGTACCTTTGTCTTTTTGTACGATTTTCAAATTTTAAAACTAACAAACAATGAAAACACCAATAAATCGACAGCATTTGTGGCATAATGTTGATTACCAATTTAAAAAAAATAAATAAGTTTAAATTTAAATAAAAATTGTCATTACAGGAAGGTGCTTACAAAGTAGGGGGCCATCGAATAAACTTTAGAATATGCACGGTTTTAAAAGTATAGCCACAAGATGTAAACATACCTGTTAACATTATTGTAGTGTAATTATTCTAAAATTGCGTACTAATCTTATTAGTGTAAAGTCATATCCAATGTAACAACTTCCTTGCCTTGATGACACAAATGCCAGTGAACGGAGTAAGCAATTTTATCAACACTTAATAAAAATCACGTTACCATGTATAATGTGTACTATAAGTCTTGTGGCTATACTTTTGAAACAGTGTGTATTTTAATGTTTATGGATGACCCATTCACTTCCAATGTAGGTGCCTCACTGGAACAGTGATTTTGTCATTTTTTTATGTAATCATAATCATTATGCTACAAATGGTGTCAACTGAGCACAACTGGTTTTAAACCTGGAACATTCCAACTGTTCACGATGGGCCAGGGTTGCTCAGTGGTTAAGACGCTGGCCACCACCCCTGGAGTTTGAATCGCAGGGTGTGCTGAGTGACTGCAGCCAGGTCTCCTAAGAAACCAAATTGGCCCAGTTGCTAGGGAGGGTAGAGTCACTTGCGGTAACCTCCTCGTGGTCACTATAACGTGGTTCTGGATGCTAGGGAGGGTAGAGTCACACGGGGTAACCTCCTTGTGGTCGCTATAATGTGGTTCGTTCTCTGTGGCGCGTGCGGCAGATGGCATGAAGCCTCCACATGCGCTTTGGTCTCTGTGGCAACGCGCTCAACAAGCCACGTGATAAGATGCACGGGTTGTCGGTCTCAGACACTGAGGCAGCTGGGATTTGTTCTCCGCCACCCTGATTGTAGCGAATCACTACACGACCTCAAGGACTTTTGGGAGAGAGAGAAAAAAAAAAAAAAAACGTTCAAAGATTCTAGCCCTGATCTTCAATTGTACAATTTTACACTGTAAGAGTGTAAACTGGTGTTGAAGAACACAGTGACTCCAGAGAGTGCTGTCGGGAAATGTCATATAAAATAAAATAACATAAGTACAATGATGTGTTTGATTTAACATCAAGCCTTTTGTACTCCATTTAAACAACAAATTTGTTGAGGTGCATTGGCCCTAAAAGTATTTGGACACTTAAACCACACACTTTATGCATGAATGTCATTACATTTAGACAAGAACATGTCAAAGTGTGTGGCATCTACAAACAGACAATGCTAGACATTTTCTCAGAACTAACATACATTTTTGAACTTTGAATATAGTTTTGCTTGAAAAGCATGCTTGTGTAATCTTCCTTTAAAATAAATGTCTCGGATGTTTTGGTTTGATCATTTATCAAATGCAATGACATTTATTATTTTGGGGGACACTTTGCATGTGCATCGAAAAAGGTCCATCATAATATTTAAAATAAAAAAAGACATTTATAAATGTTCCAATAAGTTATTTATGCGTTTATACTGGTTTATTGTGAGTGGATATAAACTATGGGTTATAGTGCAGTCAAATGCAAAGACTTTGAGGAAAAGTTAATCATTGGCTATGTTTAAAAGCCTAGTGAGCTGCCTACCTAGACTGCATTTTTTTTGGTATTCACAACTAGGCTTTAAAGGAATAATAGTTCACTCAAAAATAAAAACATTCTCTCATCATTTACTTACCCTCATAACATCCCATATGTGTATGACTTTCTTTCTTCTGCAGAACACAAACTAAGGTTTTTAGAAGAAAATCTAAACTCTAGATGCATATAATGCATGCTCATGGATTAAAACACTGGAGAACATTTGTCCTTTTTGGAGCTTCAAAATATTGGTCAGCGTTAACTTGCATTGTATGGACCTAAAGAACTGAGATATTCTTCTAAAAATCTTTGTTCGTGTTTAGGAGAAGATAGAATGTCTTATACATCTAGGAAGGCATGAGGGTGAGTAAATGATGATAGACTTTTCATTTTTGGGTGAACTATTTCTAAATCGAACAGCTATTGTCTTAAGTTGTTTATACGTGCGCACCAAACACCAAACTTTCAAGAAATTGCACACTTTGAGACATCCTAGTGCAACCGCTTCCTTTCACGGCCATTAGCAACGTGTCATCATGATATATCATAGATGAGTAAATATGTAAAGAGACCCGTGGGTCTGTACATGTTATGGCATTCTTTAGTTATTTATCATCTTTAACTACCAAAACAGGGTGAGGCTAATGAATGATGCAATGTTAACAGGCTTACATCTCTATACTGCACTTGAATAAAATAATGGGATACCATCAAACATAAAAAAATAAATAAAAAAATATTACAATGCTCTTACCTCGTCCTGTTTCTTAGAAATATCAGTTTGACCAAGGGGTGTGTGTAATGCTCCAGTCCGAGTTTGCTTATACATGTCACCCTTAATCTATGGTCCAATATGTGTAGATCCATCTTCTGTGAGTAACCCCGGAAGACGCCGATATTATGAATAATTTGCAAGGCAGGTAAACGCGCTAAATACCGCCACGCGAGATCCACCAATATTACGTTATATACCCCTGCGCTCGCGAAACGCGTATGATCATCGTGCATTGGGCACACTGGCTGCTGGTTGGAGAGAGATAGACAAATTCGATGTAATCTGTTTACAGAATTAATTGAGGGCAATATTTGCCATTTAATAATGAGACGTAAATTGTCATCCTCCAGGGGGCGCTTGTTTGCTCAAAAAGCCAATCCTCCATTGAGGTGCATGAAAATTGAAGGAGCTTTTTTGTGTCATTGGAAACATATTAATTAATTGGAAACATAAACGTATTACGAATTAAAACATATTGCACGTTTTGTTCCTTTTAAATCGGTTTATTACAAGGATTGGCGCCTGACAAGCGTAAGGGAAACCGCCATAGAAACTCCTACAAAGTCTTCAGCGATTAAAGCAGAACACATATGTATCGTCAGACGCTTTTTAATAGTTAAAGTTCTTTTTAACTTGACATGCGCGCGAGACGGTGGAAAAACAGCGACAGGCAACACAACGGAATGACGCAAAAACAAGTTGGTGTGAACGGCTGCTGGTCCAGTCATCATAAACGGTTGTGATTGGTCCATACTGGATAGCGTTGAGAAAAGTAACAGATACCATGTGGCAGGTAGCGGTCTGGATAACTATTTGCACCTAATTAATAACACTAGAAAAAAAGTTAATAGTAATTAAAAAGGAAAAACATCAAAGAACGATTTTAATAAAAACATATAATTTTGAGGTAACCTCGGAGACTCTAAGCCCCGCCCCTTACGAGACACAACGTTTCATGCGAGTTGTCGTTCTACCCGCCATTACTTTTCTACTCATATTGTTCCAACTGAAGACGTCCTCCTATGGAAAGCCAAATTATCTTTTAATGTTCCCAGCGTTACACCTCACAATTGCATTTTAGCTAGTAAGAATACCAATTACAGAGCTCTCTAATTGAATGTTAATAAATGGATAGCAGCATGCAGGATGAGCTCAGTTTCAAAACCAAACAGGTCTTGCTGCTTTCTTTTGGTCATGGCAAGCTGCTTTAACAATAATTGAAGTCAATAATGTATTTTCTATGTATATATTTGATTGCTAAAAGATAAATAAACCTTTAATTATATCAATTACTCTATAGCTACTGTGCTCATAAATTATAAATTATATGCTCATAAATTATAATCATTCATAAAGTGACTTAGACCTACTAAAACACATTTCTTTATAATGCAAGTTATCATCTAGCATGCAAAATTACACTGTTACTTTCACATATGTTCTTGCTTATGGTACCATGCCATTGGCATCAAATTATTATAATATTAAAACATTGTACATAAGTAACTAGCCATAACAGTCAAATACATTTCAAACACAAGTCACATACTACAATTTTTATTTATTTTTAAGCACTGAAAATTGACTTTCTAACATCTGTGCTCTAATATTCAAATAAAAGATAATATCATACAATATCATACATAATGTCATACAATTTCACCCAAAATAAATAAATATTAATATAATAAATCATCTAAGATTATCTAAAATGACTAAAACAAAATCTTTAAATATAAAAAACAATGCCATTTGTTCAACTGTTACACTTAAATAGAAAAATGTAAATTATATATTAGGGCTGTCGATTTAAAGCGTAAATTCTGTGCGATTAATTTGATTAAAAATGTTCAATAATATGGTATATTATATATATATTAACAGGGCTGTCGATTTAACACGTTAATTCAGTGCGATTAATTTGACAAAAAATAACGCGTTAAAAAAATTTACGCAATTAATCGCACCATAATATGGAAGATTCCTGAGAAATGCAAGTTTGTAGTACCACCTGTTTACTCCAGAGGGCAGTGAGTGAAATTTCAGCTGTATGAGCAACGTGCAGTTTATAATTATAATTCTACATAGTTATCTTTAAATATTAAAAAATTATATATATATATATATATATATATATATATATATATATATATATATATATATATATATATATATATATATATATATAAAATTACAAATATTCAGATAATTAAAATGCATTACATTCTTGTAGCAGAAGAGTTAATCACTGATAAGACAATACAAAAAGCGGCTTTAGAATATAATGTATTGTTTACTACCATATTATTGATCATAAGCCAATCATTGGCATACAGTTCACAGCAATCCATTTCACAAGTGAATTTGTCAATCAGTTGGAGATTTATTATGAGGGCTTGTTTAAGAGCCTCTCAGTCTACACCTACGTCAGACATGCTTGTGTAGCGTCTCGGATGCGTTGCATCATAAACATAAAATGTTTAGGTCACTGTTTCAAGTTAAATATAGTTTGATACTCAATATTTAAACACATCTTGAGATCCCTTAGTTCGCATTTGTGCTCCTACAAGTGTTTTGAACTCAAGAATGTAACGTATGTTTGCGTTGTTCTGCCTATTGATGTGTTTTCTTCACTGTATAAACTGCGCATTGCCACATAGCTGAAATTTCACTCACTGCCCTCTGGAGTAAACAGGTGGTACTACAAGCTTGCATTACTCAGGAATCTTCCTTATTTCAATCCGGGGGCATTGCGATTAATTGTGTTAATTTTTTTAACAAGTTATTTTTAATAAAATTAATCGCACTGAATTAACGCGTTAAATCGACAGCCCTAATATATATATATATATATATATATATATATATATATATATATATATATATATATATAGTTTATTTATTTTGTTTGTACATTTGTACATTTGTACAAAAATGTATACTATTAGGACCCTTAAGATTGTTTGGCATTGTAACATTGTTTTGATGACATTTTACACCCCAATTCTCATTACTGTAACATGACAAAAAAAATAAATTAAAAAAATTTAAATATAAATGATAAAATATCTATACATCATGGTAGCATTTGTTGTACTGACTATTAAATATTTTTAATTAATTAAACATTTGTTGATAAATTAGTTGTTAGCAAATGTATTGATTTAATTAAAAAATCATTGCAAAATACAGTCAGAAAGAAAAATATCTATATGTCATGGTAAAATTTGTTGAACTTACTTTTATGAAATTATTATAATTAATTAAACATTAACTTAATTAATTGTTAATGTATTTTGGTATTTAATTATGCAAAGTTGCAATTATGCAAATAATAAAATGCAGCTAACCATAAAATTATTCCTAGTTAGGGTAGCAAAATAATTTGGATTATCAACATTTAACAGGAAGGAGAATATCAATATCCTATTTCAAACTCTCTGTGATATTTTGGAGCAAATTCATCTGTAACTTAATATTGCTAATACAGTAATTGAACCAGTGTTTGTTTCATCTGTTGTTTATGCATTTACAAAATTGTCAATTTTTCTATTTTGCCTAAACTCATGTTCACAATTTTGCATATTATTGGGAGTATGCACATCGTGGCAATATTAACTTTTGTGTTTTATTTTAAGGACACTTTTGTTACTTTTCTACGATAATTTTTTTTTTACTGGTACTATGCTGGGTTGCCATACGATGTCCAGGGTTGGGAGGGTTACTTTTAAAATGTATTCCACTACAGATTACAGAATACATGTTGTAAAAAGTAATTTGTAACATATAGATTACTCAAATTCAGTAACGTAATCTAAATGTTTTGTATTACTTCTTCATGGTAGATATTTTCACTTGTTTTGACTATAAAAAAAATATGCCAGTACAGTACATTTTACATTTACATTAAAGACAGTAAGACTGTAAGACAACATACACATGTTAAAAATGCATTCCCTGAAAAACCTAAATATCTCATGCAGTGTTGCTTCTAAAGAAAATGTATCTTGTTAATAATAATCAAAATAATTTTTGAATGTAACTTTATTCTGATTACCAGCTATTTAAAATGTAACTGTAGTGGAATACAGTTACTTATATTTTGTATTTTTGAATGTATATGAAATCCTGTTACATGTATTCTATTGTCCTCCAACCTTGGCAATGAGCAATCTGGGTCTCTAAACCAATTGAGGACCACTGATCTACTGTGTACTAATGGGACAGGTGTGAACAGTTCTACTGAGATCCACCAGATGGCAAAATAAAGCAGAAAAACAAAATAATTGTATTTCCTCACTTGTGCAGTAGAGTGCAGACATTGGCATCTCATCCCTCTTTTAACCAAGCAGTGTTCCTGGTGTCTTCTCTGGTCTGCAGGTCGTTATAAGCTAATAATCAAATAATGGAGATTTTTTAAAGGCTCATGATCAATGATATGCTCAGACCAGAAGGAGGTCATTTGTTTTTAGGGTACCATCTCCTCAAGATAATAGCTTATGTTGTTGATTTCATCAACTTTAGGTGTGAAAGTGAAAGGTAAGAGCATAGTAAGGAGGGGGAAACTAAATTTACTCATCCCATAAATTATGAACAACATAAAAATCACATATCTGTGTGAAGAAGCTGCTCACTACTTCTTTGTTTATTAGTCTAAGGAAAGAGACTGCTCTGGCCCTGTGGAAAAAAAAAATACAAAATTCCCAGCTCAAATATGCAACATGATGTTCATAGAATAAAACAGTAATTCCCATGTTAAATTGCACAAATCCCACACAAAATTACCAATAATTTTCCCATTCGATCATTGTACCAGGCTGAATTGAGAAAACACAGACATTACAGGACAAACAAACCATATATATATATATATATATATATATATATATATATATATATAAATTCTGAACAAGGTCTTAGGTTATCACACAAATGTTCTAACAACATTTCAGTTTTCTTAATATAAATACTCTAATACTCCTTGAACGTTACGAATTGCATAGAATACAGTAGTCTCAATACTCATTTTTAAAAAGTGAACATCTTGTAACTTGACAGAACATTTTTTAAAAACATGAAACTAGTGAATGTTTGCATAGACCAACCAATTAAAAGAGATTGCAGATGGACGCAACACATCCTGTATGAACGACCCCTTTCATCCAATCTGTAAATAAAATTAAATGTGTTAAATACTGTATTGAGGTTCAGTTTGCGTAAACACAAGAGCAGGAGAGCCATCAGAGTATCTCCAGAGATGCACTACAACAACAAAACAGCATGTGTCACTCTAGTACTGTGCAAAATATCTGGTGCTTTGACAGTTCAGAAATACATGTATACATATATACTACAGTTTACATACTGCATCCAAAAAGACATTGGAGAGGAACAGGTACTTTTAGGTCCTAAGGTAAAATAATATTTTTTTTAAATGCTATTCTTCATATTTCCATCTCACCTGCCTGATCTTGTTCACCATACCAGGTGTTCCAGCTTCCAATGACTTGACGTGGATAATCTGCATCATGATGAAGCTCATAAATTAGACAGTGGAAGAAGTTTTGAAACATATTTGTCTTGTTAGTTAACTTAAGTAAGTTTCTGTGTTGTATTAATGGAACAAAGGAAACCTTTAACACATCATAAAGAGAAAAAGGACTGTAAATTGGCTATTTAAAAGGCACGTTACCTAGTAACTGTACTCATTTTTAAACAAAATTACAACTGTAGACAAAATAATTATATGCGCAAGTGAAACAGCACAAACTAGGAATCAAATTACATAAAATCAAGGCAATGCAGGCCAGCTAGTGTCCCATTAAAAACAACAACAACAACAACATACAAAGAAAATATTCTGAGATTTAGGTGACAAGTGAGCTGCAAGACTTGTGAGATGCATAATTGCACAATCAAATGGGAGCTTACGATAGTGTTTTGTGTGCCTCCAAGCATTCTGGCTTGACTTTGTGAACTGAAAGAAAAAATAGGATTTGAAGATGTCAGGAAAGACAAATGTACCCAATTCAGTGGCACCATAATGTGTTAAAAACAGTATTTAATCTCAGCTTTGTAGATGAGGGAAACTTGGACAATTAGTATTGAATGTCAAATAATTGAGAGGATACACTTTACAGTAAGGTCATATACATTAACATTAGTTAATGCAATAGTTAACAATGCATTTACAGCATTTATTAATCTTGGATCATGTTAATTTATACACATACGCATACATTTAAAAGGGATAATTCACCCAAAAATGAAAATTCTCTCATCATTTACTCACCCTCATGCCATCCCAGATGTATGATTTTCTTTCTTCTGCAGAACACAATCGAAGATTTTTAGAAGAATATTTCAGCTCTGTTGGTCCATACAACACAAGTGAACTGTGACAAGACCTTTGAAGCTCCAAAAATCACATAAAGCCCACATAAAAGTAATCCATACAATTGCAGTAGTTAAATCTATGCCTTCAGAAGCAATACAATAAGTGTGGGTGAGAAACGGATACATTTGTAAGTCCTTTTTTACTATAAATATCCACTTTCACTTTTACATAATTTCCAAATTTTGAAGGTGAAGGTGGAGATTTATGGTTAAAAAAAGACTTAAAAATGTATCTGTGACTCATCCACACTTAACATATCGCTACTGAATATATGGATTTAAAGGGATAGTTCACCCATATATTCTCTCATAATTTACTCACCCTCATGCCATCCCAGATGTGTGACTTTCTCTCTTCTGTAGAACACAAACTTTTTTGCAAGAATGTTTCAGCTCTGTAGTTCCATACAATGCAAGTGAATGGATGCCAACATTTTGACACTCCAAAAAGCACATAAAGGCAGCATTAAAATAATCCATATGACTCCAGTATTGATCTGTTTCTCACCCACACCTGTCATATCAACTCTAAAGACATTGATTTAACCACTGGAGTCGCATGGATTACTTTTATGCAGACCTATATGATATTTGGAGCTTCACAATGTTGGCACCCATTCACTTGCATTGTATGGACCAAAAGAGCTGAGATATTATTCTAAAAATCTTCACTTGTGTTCTACAGAAGAAAGAAAGTCATACACATCTGGGATAGTATGAGGGTGTGTAAATGATGAGAGAATTTTCATTTTTGGGTGAACTTTTCCTTTAAAAACTGGAGTCATTTGGAGAAATTTTATGCTAACTTTATGTAAAAAATGTTGAGCTTCTAAGGTCTGGTCACCATTAACTTATATTGTGAGGACCAACAGAGCTAAAATATAGTTCTAAAATTTTGGGGTTTTGTGTTCAGCAGAATAAAAACTCATAGACATCTGGGATGGCATGAGGGTGAGTAAATGATGAGAGAATTTACATTTTTGGTTGAACTTTACATTTAAAATGAAAGCATTAGTAAATTCATTATGAACTAACATAAATGATCTATGAACTATAGTATATTTATATATGAACATTTACCAAGATGAATGAATGCTGTAAACAGTTTTTGTCATTATTAGCTCATGATGCATAATGCATTAACTAATGTTAACATAAAGAACCTTAAAGTAAAGTGCTTCCAATACTCTATTTTTTTCACTTATAGCAGACATTTGATACAAAATCAACATAGTTTTTTCTAAACCCAATTTTCATTACAATTCTCTGCAGAGCTGGTCTCGTGAAAACAAAATAAATCTACAAATAAACACGTTGGAGCCTGATTTATTAAAGCAATTAGTTCAAAATATACTGTGTTGAGCTGTTTGACTGGAGCAAAACAATGAAAAAACACATAATATATAGGTAGTGAAATATTTTTAGCAATTCCTATCAATTATATTACAAGCTCAATTTGTCTCGAGGACAAAACATTTCAGCACATCCTTGAAGATTGAAGATGGACTGGCTCACGCTGTATCTTGTAGAGGTTGCTGGTTTCTTTCTTGGAGAGCAGATTGGAGTGGGCATCTTTCCTGGCATTCGCGTTGTGTGCAAACATGGAACTCAACCAGCCTTCAACACTTTTATTATCAAAACCTCTATAGAGTTTCACGAGAAAACTGTTTCAGAAAGTGTTTCATAAATATACGATGCATCACATGCTGAAATGTAAAATATTATAAAACCAATATGCACATGGGTAGTTGACATGACATTTCAAGCAGTGTCCTGCAGTGTGGCTATATTTCATCTACAATTATTTCATGTAGCACTTTATCATTCTTGTATAATTATTACACATGGTGTTTTGATGACCTCATATTAGCCATAGAATGCATAACTAAATTTTCCCCCGTAGAATGCACACACATTCTTCATAGCACAACTTGTTTTGACATTGAAAATGCATCTGAATAATAATGAACACATCTTCCTAACCCTAGGTTAAACAAGGGCAACTGTCAATGTTATAAGTATACTGTAAATCACTATGGATAAAATGAAGAAATATAATTGTATTTTTCTCAATGTAAATGAGCATAAACAAGATGTTATTTAACATTGCCTATATGTAATTATCCGGGTAGGGAAGGAGGTATTGCCCCAAGTGAAGGAGTTCAAGTACCTCAGGGTCTTGTTCACGAGTGAGGGGACAATGGAGCGGGAGGTTGTCTGGAGAATCGGGCAGCAGGGGCGGTATTGCACTCGCTCTATCGCACCGTTGTCACGAAAAGAGAGCTGAGCCGGAAGGCAAAGCTCTCGATCTACCATCTCCACACTGGCCTGGGAACGCCTCAGGGTCCCCCAGTCAGAGCTGCTTAATATGGCTCGGGATAGGGAAGTTTGGGGCCCCCTGCTGGAGCTGCTGCCCCCGCGACCCGACTTCGGATAAGCAGTTGAAGTTGGATGGATGGATGTAATTACACATATGGATGGATAATCCAAGAAACAATTAGCCATGTAAGAAATCTAGGGGTATAAACTCCCTTTGAACGTAAAAATAACCCTAACTTTAACTAAATGTGAAAAACAATTAGTTAATTTGATCGTATAACAAAACTATTGGATGCCTTATGCATTTTAGGGTTAAGTGAGAGACTACATGCAATATTTATATTGGTTATGATGGTGAACAAATGGTGAACAGTCATGCAATCTAAAATATAACCATCACTTTCCCTTATACATTCAAAAAGGACACATTTTAACCTAAAATATTGATGTTATTAAAAAAAAAGCTCATGTCCATGTTATTTGTATACTAGTACCCACATACTGTTCTTGAGTATACAGATGACTGACTGCATGGATTCCAGGACTGCATTGCTGAACTTCTGTTTTACTTACATGTGTTTTGTTAACCAACATGGATTTGCAAATTTGATCATACTGCATGCAATGGTTTTCCAGAAGTTAATTAAATGAATATTGCCATGCACCTTGTTTATTAATAAGAGATCGCGCTGTCGCCATTATTTTTGCTTATTGTTTATAGATTCCAGTCCAGACTCCAGTATATGTCGCTGTTGGAGCAGCAACACCTGCGCTGTGCTCTGAGTTAATGTTTGAGGCACGTGAACTGTTGGACTACAGGTCCATGTGCAGCTTTGATTTTCTCAAGCACTCTGAAGTTTGCAAACTGATTAATCACAATGATTAATTTGTTAGTTTGGCTGTTGATGTAATTAAAGTTGAGTCAAACAGAGAACCCTTTTTAAAATAACCATGGTAACAAAGCTTCTGACAAAATACTAGCCTAAAATTAGCCACCAATGTGACTTCTGTGTGCATTTTCCAGTTCCCTTTTTGATTTGAAACTAGTAGCACCTAATGAACATGCAAAAATAAATTAATAAATAAATACTTTCTAGAGCAAATAGTTTCCCTAAAAACTGATGGCAACATACAGTATGTGGACAGCCAGACTAAGTTGTGAAATATAAATATCCTTATACTAAGCTATATATATATATTTTTTTTTTAGATGTTACAGACATTACATCAGAAATGAGCCAAGATGCAGTTGTGTGACTTCACACATATGCTGCCATCCAGGGAGATACACAAAGTAAGTGATAAACATTAAATAATATCGATAGATGAGTCAAAGTTACTACATTACATGATATTAAAGCTTGTTTAACCCCTTATACTCAGTTTTTCACACTAATTTTTAAAAGCTCACCATTCACACATAATTTGGACAAATTAAAAAAAAAATCACATTTTTCAGAGAACCGCCCAAATAAAAAAATTAAAAAGATTCTAATTCTTATTATTCCAATAAATAATATTGTATGTGTTTATTATCTTATGATAAACATAATTTTTGGTGAAAAAACAAAACAAAAAAAAAAACGTTTTTTGTTGTTGTTGTCCTAACTTTGTAAACATGTAATTCTGGGTCTGTTCACTCAACCTCACTTTGAAAAGTCTCATTTTATTCCTCTAGAAAAAAAATAAATAAAAATTATCTCTAACACATTCCATCACAATATACAGATCTGAAATGTAGTTGGCACTATAATGCATTTTAGCCCTCACTGATGCTCGTCTATAGACATTCAGTCTAATTTTCAGTTCAAGCATCACCTTTGATGTTGCCTGGAATATCTTGAGTGTCATTTGAAACCTGAGATCCTCCCCTTTGCGATGATATAAAACATTTCATCATCAATAGTCGAAAACATATTTTCTGATTATTTGTTTTGCATGCTTTTCCTTGCATTTTGTTCTGGCCATCTACTCTATAACATTAGATTATTCAGATTATTCAGCCAAGCAAGATCACAGACAAGTAAGGAATGGCAAATTTTTTAGAACTTCCTAAGATTAATCGATTAAAGCGATTAATCGCTCAAATTTTATAAATGGCATATTGGATGAAACTATAGACTTATCTTTTGACTCAAATAAGTTTTAATGTATAAATCTAACTATATTTCTTACCAGACGTAGTTTTGTTGCCGTTTCTCCCAAAGAAAAAAGTTGTTTGGTCACATGGATCTGTGCATCCAAAGTTTAACCCTTTACTGACAGCTTAGAGTCTTCTGAACTAAGATCAGTCGGTTTCAATTCATTAAAATTATGTCAAAACAAGGCATGCACTCTTTAATAACTGTACAACTTGTGTTCTTTTTATTTTTAGCCATAAACCTTTCATTAAATTATGCAGTGAATAATAATAAATGTAGACTGTACTTTAAATAAGCCTAAGGCACTTAATGTCATCAGTTCTAATTTTGCTAAATACCATGTTACAGTGAACCATGTGGATGGGTCTGGGATCCATATGAGACCTTGTTTAGATTTTCGGTTGTTGAAAAATATATTTGCAATTCAGTTAGAGATAGTTTACCCAAAAATGAAAATTCTGTCATTATTTCAGTCACCATTCACTTTCATTTCATGGGAAAGAGCAGCCTCAACATTATTCAAAATTTCTCTTCTTGTGTTACAGTGAAGGAAGTCATTATGGTTTGTAACCACATGGGATGTTTCTGAATAAAGTTCTGCCCATTTTTGTCATTATTTTCCCACCATTTTCCACTTGAAGGTTTGGAAGTGTGTCTTTCATGGTGTTAAAAAATCTTCAAAGTCTTGGTCCTACAAGAAAGCTTTAGTTAGATATACTGAGATTAGAAAACCCAATATATACAGTATCTATTGGATGAAATGAATGGTGAAGAGGCACTTACAGAGAAGTCCAAGAACTCTATTGCATATTCTGGGTTTGCTTGTACTGATTTTAGAATGGCGAAGCACCCTGCTGACTGCATTGGATTCCGAGACATCTGGATCCCACAGAAAACCAATAAAATTTGTGATATAAAAACAAAGTAATGCCATAAATCTCTGACACTAACTTGAAAGTTATGCTTAAAAATAGCTTAAAATGGCTTTTTATACTTGTATTACGTGATCCAATAATTCCCTGCTGCTACCGTGTTGATGCTTTGTATAGAAAGTTGTACTTTGAGAATTCGTAGAGTTGTGTTCACTTTGAGGCCCAGCGCAAAATGGATGGCACCTTCAAGAGGTATGCAATTATTGCTAGAGATAAAGACAAAGACAACAACATGTAAATATTTTAAGACAGCAACAGTATGGTTTTGAAGGCACTTTTACTGTAAATGTCAGCTTTTTTTGACTTTGCTAAGGCATGTATTTGTTAATTTTTCCACTGCAAATAAATAATTTGAATAACTGTGCATTGTGAACATTCAAACCAATTTAAGAGACAAACATTGTAACACCCATCAAACTGTTTGGCACCTTTAAAAATAGAAATGAGTACTGTTTGTGCCTTCAAAACATTGACTTATAAGTGAGCAGGTCCTGCATCCCATAAATACAGTAATGACAACAGTACCCAATATTCAGATCCTCAAGTGTGTTGTTGTGTTTGAGTACTTCCTCTAGATGGCTAGATGGCTCCCTCTTTGCCCAGGCTATTGTATGACAAATCCAGGAAGATGTTTCCCTTTAAAATTAAACCCAATGCTTGGATTACAGCAATGTACTGTATATCAGGGCTGGACTGGTAAATCTGGCATACTGGGCATTTTCCTGGTGGGCCGACACACTTTGGGGCCGATCAGCCAAGCGGTCCGTTGGGTCGGCAATGAAATGGGCCGAATGGGCTGCGATAAGCTAAAATGAGCAGCCGCGTTATGCAGAACAGACCAAAATGAGCCGCCGTGATATGCAGAAAAGCGAACACCCTCCTGCTCAACTTTTGGGCCAGTTACTATGTAAAATCCTGGGCCGATTTCTCTTCACAGTCCAGCCCTGCTGTATATATATATATATACAGTATATATATATATATATATATATATATATATATATATATATATATATATATAACAAAAAAAATAAGCACTTAGTTTGGGATTTTATGCTTTTTAGATCTTATTTACATTGAGACAGCCGAAATAGATAGAAGAACTGTGGCACATTCTCCAAGAAGCTTGGAACATCCAAGTGTCCAGGTGTACCTAGGAGAATTGGTGCTGTTTTAAAGGCAAAGGTGCTCACAACAAATGTTTACTCAACTTTGTATGATGTTAATTGATAAAAGAAAACATTTTATGGCATTATTTTTGAAGACATCCTCACTATTCACAATATTCGTTGTTATTTACAGACTTAATCCTCCAGTTTTAAAAACATCTTGGCATCTCATTAAACTGATAAACTGAGATGAATCCTGAATTGTCTGTATTTCATGGAGTTTGACTGGCTGTTAAATTGTTTTTATTATTACTTAAAACTACAGTTTTTATTATTTAGCCTATTGTAATTATTTATTTTTTTAAACTGTGGCCTTCATTTAGTTTTTCACTACATGGTGCTTTATTTGTATTTTTTTGTTTTTCATTTAAGTTTATTTTGTATTATTCAAAACTATTTCATAATATTTCTCTCTCTCTCTCTCTCTCTCTCTCTCTCTCTCTCTCTATATATATATATATACACAGGTGCTGATCATATAATTAGAATATCATCAAAAAGTTGATTTATTTCAGTAATTCCATTCAAAAAGTGAAACTTGTTTAATGTATACATTCATTCCACACAGACTGATATATTTCAAGTGTTCATTCCTTTTAATTTTGATGATTATAACTGACAGCTAATGAAAACCCCAAATTCAGTATCTCAGAAAATTAGAATATTACTTAAGACCAATACAAAAAAAGGATTTTTAGAAATGTTGGGCAACTGAAAAGTATGAACATGAAAAGTATGAGCATGTACAGCACTCAATACTTAGTTGGGGCTCTTTTGCCTGAATTACTGCAGCAATGCGGTGTGGCATGGAGTCGATCAGTCTGTGGCACTGCTCAGGTGTTATGAGAGCCCAGGTTGCTCTGATAGTGGCCTTCAGCTCTTCTGCATTGTTGGGTCTGGCATATCGCATCTTCCTCTTCACAATACCCCATAGATTGTCTATAGGGTTAAGGTCAGGCGAGTTTGCTGGCCAATTAAGAAAAGGGATACCATTGTCCTTAAACCAGGTACTGGTAGCTTTGGCAATGTGTGCAGGTGCCAAGTGCTGATGGAAAATGAAATCTGCATCTCCATAAAATTGGTCAGCAGCAGGAAGCGTGAAGTGCTCTAAAACGTCTTGGTAGATGGCTGCGTTGACCTTGGACCTCAGAAAACACAGTGGACCAACACCAGCAGATGACATGGCACCCCAAACATCACTGACTGTGGAAACTTTACACTGGACTTCAAGCAACGTAGATTCTGTGCCTCTCCTCTCTTCCTCCAGACTCTGGGACCTTGATTTCCAAAGGAAATGCAAAATTTACTTTCATCAGAGAACATAACTTTGGACCACTCAGCAGCAGTCCAGTCCTTTTTGTCTTTAGCCCAGGCGAGACGCTTCTGACGCTGTGTCTTGTTCAAGAGTGGCTTGACACAAGGAATGCGACAGCTGAAACCCATGTCTTGCATACGTCTGTGCATGCTGGTTCTTGAAGCACTGACTCCAGCTGCAGTCCACTCTTTGTGAATCTCCCCCACATTTTTGAATGGGTTTTGTTTCACAATCCTCTCCAGGGTGCGGTTATCCCTATTGCTTGTACACTTTTTTCTACCACATCTTTTTCTTCCCTTAGCCTCTCTATTAATGTGCTTGGACACAGAGCTCTGTGAACAGCCAGCCTCTTTAGCAATGACCTTTTGTGTCTTGCCCTCCTTGTGCAAGATGTCAATGGTCGTCTTTTGGACAGCTGTCAAATCAGCAGTCTTCCCCATGATTGTGTAGCCTACAGAACTAGACTGAGAGACCATTTAAAGGCCTTTGCAGGTGTTTTGAGTTAATTAGCTGATTAGAGTGTGGCACCAGGTGTCTCCAATATTGAACCTTTTCACAATATTCTAATTTTCTGAGATACTGATTTTGGGGTTTTCATTAGTTGTCAGTTATAATCATCAAAATTAAAAGGAATAAACATTTGAAATATATCAGCCTGTGTGTAATGAATGAATATAATATCCAAGTTTCACTTTTTGAATGGAATTACTGAAATAAATCAACTTTTTGATGACATTCTAATTATATGACCAGCACCTGTATGTATAATGTTTAAACCAATATGTTTTTTGTAATGCACACTGCTCCCTGTTTGATCAAATCACTTAACCATTTATGTGTGTGTGTGTTTGTTCATTGTTCAAGTTAAATAAATAAATCTAAATTCATAAATGCGAAAAGTATTTACATTTATGCATTTGGCAGACGCTTTTATCCAAAGCGACTTACAGTGCACTTATTACAGGGACAATCCCCCCGGAGCAACCTGGAGTTAAGTGCCTTGCTCAAGGGCACAATGGTGGTGGCCGTGGGGTTCGAACCAGCAACCTTCTGATTAGCAGCCCTGTGCTTTAGCCACTACGCCACCACCACTCCTCTATTTAAAATATTGATAAATGCATAATTTTAAGCCTTACAAAAATCAGTAAATTAGGATAATATTATTAGTATAATAAACACATTATGTTACAATTCATAATGCGTCATATACTTACTAATTTGAGTAACTTCACATGATTTAATTAAGGAGATTTAAAAAAATATTTAAAAACAAGGCTTAAATACTAACTAATTTGTGTCACTTTTCATGATTTAATTAACAAGATTTTATAACAAAAAAAACAAAGCTTCACAAGTTCTTAAAAATAGTATGTGTAATATTGTAACCATACTTATTTAAGAAGTTATCACGTAGTACTTTTTACAGTGTGGCACAAAAGCTGTCAAAGAAGCTTAACTTATTTTGAACCCGGAATATTCCTTTAATCACAAGCCCAAAGCCTAAACCAATCCGTGATTTTAATAGGAAAATAACATTTGTGCATCACGGAGGAATGTTTTCTACATTGGGGGTTTGGAAAGAGACAAGGGAAGCGAATTAAAGATTATTGACAAACATCAGTCCTTTGTATTGCATAAATATGGAACGAGTAACCAGATGTGTTCACTGTCATTTCTTTTCTAAAAATAAAGTGTTGTATAGGAGGTGAGCTAAAATTTTGTTGCAAGTATTTTATAAATTTGAAATTCAGTTTGTTGACTGGGAAGTCTCTATTGTAATAAAAGCTGCCAAGTCACAGGATGTCTTACGATTTTGCCACCTCAAATGAATTATTACGAGTTATCATGAGTTGGTAAATGCCCTCTTCGCATGTGAAATGAGATTCTGCACTGTGCTGCATGTTTGCTTCAATATAGTTTTTAACTGTCTGCCCCATTCTTCAATGTCGACAGTCATGCTTTAAAATATCTTACTGATGTCATAAAGCTACATTTCAGTGAATGGGAATCTTCTGGGACTGGGGAGGATTTTTGGACTGGGGAGGATTTTTTCAATTCAGAAAGTTACAGTATGTTTTAAGTGTAAAAATAACTCTTTTGTCAATGAAATATATATAAATTCCATATTAAATTAACCCATTAATGCAAAAATAATAGCACGGTGGGTCTAACAGCACTTTGTACATCTGAGAGTTGTTTAAGAGTTGATCAGAGAAAGTTATTGACTCTGAATGACTCTGGCAGAGGAGGAACATTTCCCTCTAACCCCCAGGCCTTTAGCAAATGCAATGGCTCCTTTTCCTCGAATGCAATTCCAAGCCAGATTGAGTGACTTCGTTGCTGTGTTCTTGGCAATAGCAGCACCCAGGATTTTTCCTGGAGAGAGAGGTAGGTGGAGAAGAAAGAGAGATTGTACATTTTATAATATTTTGTATTATTAGTATTAATTGGTTGATTCAGTGATGTTTCATTTGTATAAAACCAGTTAATTTAGATGTTAGCACATTTTAGGTTATTTCAGTGTAGTGTACAGGTAACAAATAGCATCTCCATAAACGGTTGCCATTTTCCAAGCTTTAATGAAATGAAGAATATAAATATTGTATTTGATTTCACATAATTGTATCAAGACTTATTAAACATATTTTCAATGGTCAATAGGATACAATGCCAAGCATAATCATCAGTTGTGTAGGATTATAGAAAGAAAGCCCTCGCCATATGTGAAATGATCAGAGATGTGCCAACAGAATCTGTTAAGGGTGTATGAATCATAGCTGGTCATGAAGGAGTTCCTCTTGATGATTCTTTGCAATATTTTTCTCTTGCATTATTATGGCAATTTCCCTATATTCACACTCTGTCATTCATGTTGACAGCTATGGGGGTTGAGGACTATATTCCATATCCTTCATCATCATACTGTAGTTTTGATTATTTGAGATCCAGCCCTCTGGATATCTCAGAGCCAGATGCTTGCAAATATGAAGATTTTGTGCCTGAGTGTTGAAGCTAAGTATCATTTCCCATTTGCATTGTAGTTATGAAGAGAGCACTTAGCTATAAATTTCAAAGAGATGTTGATCCATACTGTCTCAGAGAAAGACATGAAAATATATACTGTACTTTTTGGTGAGGCATATGTGTTTGCATGAAATAAGGAAATCTTGAGGTTTTATCAACAGGTTTCGACTTAAACTACTGACATTTCATTTAAAAAAGCAATAAGCCTTAATATGAGAGGCTGTGCATTACATACATTTTGAAGAGGATAAATCCAGCAACACTTGTAGAGGGGAGACATTTATTAGACAAAAAATACAACATGTTTAAGTACACAAGCCTTCATCTGGGTTTACAAAGTTAAAACAGAGTAGATACAAAGCAGTTATTTAACATTTGTGTGGGGTCGCATTTTTGGACCCTTTGGTACTGTTCAGATCATATTGACCCAGTACATTGTTGGGTTTTTAAAATCAATAGAGAAATAAAAATGTACATATAAAACTCCTTAACATGTATTATCTTTATCTCAATTCCAAACAATATAGATAACATATATGATTAATATCTGCCTTTAATCTCTGCCAGATCACAATTAACAATGGACGTGTCATTCGTTTTGTGATAAAGTTATAATTTATGTTAAAAATCCACTATAATAATAGGATATCTTCAGAACTGAATGTCTTAGAGACTTGCAGATTTGAGTCAGGTTAGTAAGCAGCCAATAAGAATCCCTCTGTTTAATGGTTAGCCACTCCCTAGCAGCCATTTAGAGCACCCTAGCAACCAGCCCCATTGACATCTGTTAAAAAAAGGCTGAGAGGGATATTTGCATGTCAGAATGTCCTAGAAACATTGGGTGAGCAATCAGTCTTCAAGTATCATCATGGAAACTACTTAGCCATGCCCTAGCAGCCATTTAGAGCACCCTAGCAACCAAACCCCATTGACTTCCATTCCAAATAACTTAGATGTGTATCTCAGTATCAGAATCTCATAGAGACATTATTGTTGGCTTGTATGACTCAAGACAGAAAGCAGCCTTCTTAGCATCACCCTGGCAACTGCCCAACAACCACATTGGCTTGCCCTAGCAAACAAATATCAAAACACATATCTCTGCTCCAGAAAATCATAGAGACATCTGGGTTGACATATTTCAGTCAGGATAGAAAGGAGCCTTGATAAGTATCACCCTGGTAACTGCCTAGCAACCAGATGTGGTTACCCTAGCAACACCAATATCTCTGGACCAGAACATCCTACTGTCATATGGGTGGCCTTTTTCAGCTTGGGGCAGTCAGTGAGACATTGTGGTGAGAAATTTTGCCACTGCAAGCACCACTCATATTTTCTTCAGGAACTGTACCTATCCAGTGAGTGAGTGAGTGTGTGTGTGTGTGTGTGCATGTGTCTCTGTAGGTTCCCACACTACAGAGGGTAAAGAGAGCGGGAAAGCGGGAGCAGACGGCTTCTCAGTGCTTGGATTGTAACAATGTAGAAGGTGTATGTGTGTGTATGTCTCTCTATCTGTGTGTGTACTCCCTCTCTCTCTTTTCTCTCTCTCTCTCTCTCTCTCTCTCTCTCTCTCACTCTATGTGTGTGAGTGAGTGAGTGTGTGTGTATGTTTCTGTGTGTCTGTCTGTGTCTCTGTGTGTATGCAGGTCAAATTGACCCAAAGATCGTATGAATGACATGTGGGGGAATTGTATTATGTTTACTCAATGAATGTACTTCACAGAAAATCAGCCATGGCCATGGAGTTTTATCCTTGGATCATTTTTATTTTTGTAAAAATTTGAAATGGGTAAATTTGACCCAACATAAGTGTTAAATACATACAAGTGTATCTTCTAGCCAATGAGATGGACAGATCTTATCAATCAGGGAATGACAGTTTCAATTGCAATTTTTCAATTAGTTAAAAGTGTAGGTCAATAAGAAAACCACACCCATCAAATAAAACATCATGGAGACAATTCATAAGAAACAACAAAATACAAGACCTGTAATTCCAAAACCAATACACTTCAAAACACTTAAAAACAAAATACATCAAAGGTTGAAGATAATAAAAATCTATTTATCACCAACTCATTTGAAGCACTGAAGTGATTAAACCTTCTGCCAAAGGTGGTGTAGAACAGTTCATTTTCACGGGCAAGGAAGAGGCGAGAAACCGGCTTGACATATAAAATAATAGGTTTAATGAGGAACTCAAAATACAAACACATAAGACAACGGACATGTCCGTGAACGATCTCTCTCTCCCGCACGTCGTCCGCAATCGGCCTTTAACCCTCTCGGAGGCTTAATTAGCCTAATACGGGACCGGGCGTGTTGAGTCATGACCCGGCCCCGCCCTCCACCGTGCCACAGGTGGTAATATGAATCAGAAATGACGGAAGACATTTTGGATTTTTAATCTAAAAACTTTATCTCCTCAATGAATGAAGAGTTGGTGATAAATGAAATAACTGTGTTTAAATAACTGCGTTGTATCTGCTCTGTTTTAGCTTTGTAAACCCTGATGAAGGCTTGTGTGCCAAAATACTTTTTTTTCATCTAATAATTTTTCCCCTTCTACAAGTGTTGCTGAGTTTATCCTCTTCAATTTTACTTTGTCTTCTCCATGCACCTTGTTTGTAGGTGAAGTTACAACAGACTGATTACTCAACCTACATTACATACATTTTCATTCAACTAGAGTTCTTTCATGAATAATAATCAGAATAAACAGTTCTTCCACCAAGTGATACAGTTCATTATCCTAACTGTAAAGATTTGTGATTGCCACTGTGACTCTCAGGCCACGTCCACACTAATCTAAGTTTGAAAACATTTTTCAGTTTCCCAACATCATAATTTTCCAAATTATGTGGTAATGCAGAGCGTTTTCTTACTGTTCTGTTTTCGTAAGCGAAAAACACAATTTTAGTGTGGATGAGAGGCATAAATGTAGCAAAATTAATGCTTTTTCAAATGAATTACCTGCCCTGTCAGACAAACTTACTGGATGCCCCTTACTTGACTCTTATCACCCCTTTGGCACCCCTGGAAAAAAATGCTGGGCCCACCCCTGCAGGACGGCTTAATGCCATAAACCCTGTAATCCCGGTAAATGACAATTTAAATAACTTTACAGCTCAAATAACGAATAGGTTTTAACAGAACAATTAATTAAGTGCTTATTTAAAATATAAAACAGATTCCCATTTCTGCCATTCCAAGTGCCTCACTGTAACCTCAATTGTTGCCCTTTTTAAAGGGGTCTTTAAGTGCTTTTTTTTTAAATAATATTTTTATCTTCCCTGATGTCCAATAATAAAGTTCTAAAAGTTTTTTTAACCAAAATAAAAGTTTTGAACCAAAGATTTTTAAAGACATTAAAACATTCAAAATGTAGTAATATATGATAATTTTCTACCCTGTTTTTGGCCCTCTGTCTGAAACTGTCGGTTTTGGCCTAAGAGCCTCCTAAAAACTTCAACGTAAATGCCCACTGTTATGATTGGCTAACATCATGCAGCCCCTCAAAATCAGCAAACTCAATCGGAAGAAAAAGAACCTTGACATTAAACAATACAATATCGCAGGGTTTACATATTGCACACATCCAACACATTGCATCTTAATATATTTAACTGCTCATCTCAAGCATAACTGTTAAAACGCAGCTCCATAATCTATCAAACAGTCATGACATTTGAAATATTTATGAATTAAACTGTTTACTAATGTATTTGAAGTGTTTTCAACTGGCCCATCCTTCAATAACATTTCCTTTGCAAACCTTGAACAGTATTGCAATATAACAGTATTGCAAAGAGAACAGTATTAGGACTGTTCACAAGCAAATCCATGCTGACATGAGCCAAAAAAAACCCCAGAACACATCATTGTCCAAAGAACAGTGAAATGATGCACACATATACTGTAGGTGCACTGAGGTGCACAATCCCGGAAACACACCAAAACAGTCAAAGACATCCATCGTCAAAGACGTCCTATGTTTACATACACCAACAATTAAGAATAGCACAGATGGGCAAAAGAACCTGTCCATGATGCATTGTGCTCAAAACAGCAAGAGGCAGAAGCTGAATGACAAAGAATTGCTTCTCCCTTTCAGAATTGTAACTTGACACAAGTCTTTTAAAAGCAGCGAGATGCATGGCAGTGGTCAAAGAGTCTGTGTATTTCATATTTATATACAAAATAATTCACAATAGTCCAGATGGGTCTCCTTTGGTCTAATGTTAGGAAGGGGTCAAGAGTGCAATGACGAGTTTCTTATAGTACTGTTCCTCTTATATGTCTAAATATCATGACCCATCTAAAGAAAATAAGGGACAAATCAAAATATTTTTTTGTTGTAATTAACATTATGCCACAAATGCTTTTGATTGAGCTTAACTTATATTGAACCCGTACAATTAATTTTAACGTGCACTAAGTGGCTAAGTAGTTTTCATGATGATACTTGAATTCAGTCACAGTCATGATTACTTCAATCAAGAGTGAAAGTGTCAAATAACAGGATGGTTACTGGGATTAAACGAGTAGTATTTGGCTGGTCATGTGATTCTAACATGGCAGTCCCCATGTGCGGACCCTCTCCATGTAGAATAAAACAGCTTTTATAAGGTTACTGATATGACTGGAGTCTTCAGTTCATGTCTTTGGGAGTGCACCTTTAAGACTAAATCATCCAAATTTTCATGCTATGAATTTTTAGTTCCTGTAGCTCAATTGGTGGAGTGTGGTGCTAATGATGACAAGGTCATGGGTTCCATTTAGGAAACACACAAACTGATAAAAGTTGCTTTGGATAATAGTGTCTGCCAAGTTAAAAGATAAGTTAATTTTCTGTATTATGGATTGCTCTAACTTAAAGTCACATATTTTCTTTTTCATTCACATTATGGAATATTTCAGACAAGGTTAAAGTTCTTTTTTGTTATTCATGTATTTTGTGATAATTTGCAGTACTTGTCTAATTAGGCATGAAACAGTCTTCCAAAGGTTTTCTGCTCTTCGTGCAAGTGTTTTGTGGAACCATTCAACGTGTGGCAGGCAAATGCTTCAAATTCTTTCAATAACACTTTAAAAGCAAAGTTATTGAATACGGGGTCAGCAGCAATCATATCAAAGGAATGAGCCATTTACTGGATGTTTTTAACATCATCTCATACCTGCCATTTCTCAGAATTTGTTGTGGCTGAGGTCGAGGTGTTAAAGCTTCTGGTTGCCAGTCAGAACTGGTGCCAGGTGTCTGGCCGCATGCTCATCCAGATGGTTCCCTGAGAGGTTGAGTGAAAGCAGGACAGTGTTATCCAGCAGCATGCCGGCCAAAGCCCTGGATCCATCCTCACCCATCCAGTTTTCTGACAGATACTTTTCTGAAATGATATATAAGGACGAAGTTTGTATTTGGATTATTTTAACATTAAAGCAAAAGGGGTATGAAACAAATTCTGAGACATTTTAAAATGAATATAAAACTTTTTTTCTTCAATGTTTTACTGACATTTTAATGCTGATAATATACTTTGTATAAACAAAAATCAGGTTAAACTTTATTTTACAGTTTCCTTATTACAGTGTATTTACACAAGTAATTACTGATTATTGCTAATAAACAACATGCACTTACTATAGGTTTAGGGATAGGGTTTGGTTTAGGGTTAGGTGCTTGTAATTATGCATAATTGACTGTCATTACTAGGGTCAATACATGTAATATATGTTACGAGAACTGTAAAATAAAGCATTACCATAAATTTGAATTATGGACCCCACTGCATGTGACCAATATCACACCAAGGGGAGGAACCAGAAAACACATTGTGAATGTTTTGAAAATACATAGCAGTCTGTCCAAGCCACCATGTCTATAAAAATATGACAACCTTGCCTCACATACTGAATCACACAGACTTTAAGTTCACAAAACTAGTGAAACCTCAAAGACAAACACAAAACAAGGCAGCAGATTGGGACAGTGAGGCACCCATGGTTAAAAGTCACCTGTGATATAACAATTCTCTTTGAGCATGCTAGCATTGGCAGCCCTGCCCATTCCTTCCATTGAATTATCTCCCAGACTCAGCTTCAGGATGGACGTCTTGGTTTCCAAGGCAACCGCCAGAGCTTTGGTGCCCTACAGAGGCACGTATGTAATGCTTGTTTTTTCTCTCTTTATTTCATTAAAGGTGAGGTGTTTAAAAAAAAATGTGTGTTTAAAGGTACACTCAGTAATTGTTTCCTCACTAAAATAGTGTAACTCCTAAAGACATAAATTGTTATTTTGCAATATATGCAGGAAATCGTTATCACTCATATTAAAATGAAGACTCCAGTCATATCTGTATTCTTATAAAATCTGTTTTATTCTTCATGGAGAGGGTCCGCACATGGAGGCTGCCATGTTAGAATCACATGACCACCTGAATACAACTTGCTTAATCTCAGTTACAGTCCTGTTATTTGACACTTTCACTCATTAATTAAAGTAACTGGCTAACTGGTAACATGGCTGACTGTGAATACTACATTTCTACAATGACATCTGAACTGAAAACTATTGACTATTTTAAATGATGTTGCATCCAAGCCGCTAGGTGTCAGTGTAAGTCCAAAATGACACATAGACAAAAGTTACTGAGTGCACATTAAAATCCTCTCTTCTATCACAGTTTAATAAAGAATCAAATAAGTCATTATACATTGATTTTCCTAAAAAGTGTAAACTGTGGCTCTGTGGCTCTTTCAGAACATTGCTCTATTAATATGAGTAACCTGTCCAGCCCAAAACAGAAACATTAGCTCAATCAATGGTGTAAGTTGTGACTGCCGTAAGACAATTTTTCTCCCAGCCAATGAGGCAGGGAATTTCCACAATTCCATTAGGTGCCACTATTGGCACAGAAATTACACTCTTTACGTCAATCTATATCCACCAATACAGTCAGACAAGTAGTAAAACAAACTAGATTTTTACATTTTGTGCAGAAACTGCGAATGATGCTTGCCCATGCAAAATTTGCCGAGATAATACTATGGGGTTGTGGGTGGTTGCCAGGGCCTTGCTATTCAGATGCTAAAGTGTTCTGGATGTTTTTTGTTATATACTGTAGTTGCTAGGGTGTTACTTGGTTGTTGCTTACCGGTAGAAGACACAAAATCCCATTGTGACTAGGTCTCTGACTTTCTTCTCAAGGAGGAAGCAAGGGCCAGGTATATGTTCAACACAAGTCTTTATTTTCACACACTTTTCAGTATAACAAACGGGTTTGCTTTTCATCTTAATGAATGCACACAAACATGGACTTAGCTTTGTGCGTTGTCTCACTGCAACACAGAACAGCTGTTTGAGATCATTTACCACAGGTGTCAATCCTTACCTTTCTTCCTCTCCTGGCCTCGGTCTCTACAGATGTTGCTCGGCCACAGCCACATAACCACACCCATCCTCAAGTCTCTACAGGGCTTTTCACACTTGAAATTCTCAACCTAGGGTCATGCCTAAAGGTATAGTTCACCCAAAAATTAAAATTGTCTCATCATTTAATCAACCTCATGCCATACCAAATGTTTTTGTCTTTCTTTCTTCTGAAGAACATAAACAAAGATTTTTAGAAGAATATCTCAGCTCTGTATGTCCATTCAGTGCAAGTCAGTGGTGACCAAACATTCAAAGGTCCATAAAGCATATGAAGGCAGCATAAAAGTAATCCATATGTCTCTAGTGATTAAATCCATATTTTCAGAAGCTAAATGATTGGTGTGGGTGACAATCAGATAAATATTTACGTCTTTATTATTATCAATCTCCATTTTCACTTCTACTTGTGTTTTTGGTTATTCGCATTATTTGTGCATATTGCCAGCTTTGGGGGAATGAGGAGAATTTATAGTATTATATATATATATATATATATATAACAATAAGGACAAATTGGATAAAAAGGGCTTGAACATAAACCACATATGACCTTAGTCTTGCACTAAGTACTGGTGGTGCAACCAAGTTAAGCACTCACTCAAAAAACTCCCTCCACCTCCCTTCAACAAGGAACACAATTTGAGGTATCATTCATGTTCCTAGCACAAACAGTGTGGGAATAAATATCCAAATTCCAAGGGTTTGTTCAAATCCATAATTCTCAGTGTGTGTAACACTAATAGTGATGCATGTGTTGGAAACACTGTTAATAAATGCAGTCAATAAGGAAGATAACCTATGTGTAGTCACACATGCAACCCCACACCTCAATTGAAATGAGCTGGTGTCAGTGTTTAAACTAAATATGACAACAATACATCATTGTTTCTCATTGAGATACGCTATTATCATGAATGTGGAAAATTCCCAAGCCATTCATTAAGCTATGCGGAGGCACACAGCAGTAATCTAGCAGATGGCCACCTCTAATATACTGAATAAACAGCCATCAGAGAGACAGCTAAAGAGATGGATGGAGCCATGATTTATGTATATGTAGAAGAGTGTGTAGGTGTTTCGCTTTCTGCAGAACGAGCAGGTGAAAAATGAGAGAGAGTGAGAGAGTTTTGTCTGCAATTACAAGCATGACTCATGGACGTTTGCCTGTTTTATTCCCTGTTGAGTGGCAACATCATATTCTGTGGCCCTTAGCTCTTTGACACCCTCTATCAGAACGTGCATCACCCACGTAGCCCTGGCAGCCCACTTTCTCTGTGTGCCCAGGTTCACACTCTCACTTTTAATAAGAACTCTTAATGTGAAAGCCATCGAGTTCCAGGTCTATGTCATAATCTTCATCACAGATGATACACTAGTAGCTAAGAAAGTTCTACCTTCCTCCACCTCATCTTCATCCTCATCTGTATAATAGTCATTCTGAAGCCCCACCCTTATGGTTTGATGCTGGCTGGGTGATCTCGGCACTCTCTAAGCAATATTGTTTGAATACAAAATTTCAGGTATGCGCTTCTACTCAAATAAGCAAAAATAGACATACTGTATACTCAGCAATACTAATTTGTTGTTTAGCATATGCTTGAACAGTATCTTGCTTTAGCTTAGCCTATAATCAAGCATGGGGTTCCCCCAACACCTTTCTTAATTCTAACACTGGCTTCTAACTCGAACCCTAAAACCTGATTGTTTGATAAGAGTGTTTCTCCAGTACCAACAATGCTGTTGATCTTACAAATCAAAATCAAATCAAATCACTTTATTGTCACACTACTGTGTACACGAGTGCAACGGTAGGTGAAAGTCTTGTACTGGGAGCTTGTCTTGACTAAAAGATATCAAAGACCCTATTATGCATTTTTTTGTGAGTGTCATGTTTATGTGAGTGTCTACCTTAAAGTTGACAACATTGACAAAACTCCTTAAAATAACAAAAAGTTCATTATATATAGGTGTTTCTTCAACTTTGGGCAATTTTTGAATTTTGGACTTCTAGACTTTAAAGGCTCAATATAACATTTTTCACACTCTTACTAATTTTTAATAGGCAGATGCTATTTGTACCCTGGTGTGACCTCAGTGCAAATAGTTGCAAATATTATTTGCACCCCAACCCTGGTATAAATAACGGTAGATGTTATTTGCACCAAGGTGCAAATAGTGGCAGACATTATTTGCAGCCCTATTTAAATACTAACATACAGTATAGGGTCATTGCTGCATCGCTGCATCGTGTTTATTGTGTTTATTTAGTGTCCCACAGACACACTACACCAACCCCTCCACTTAAACCAAACCCTAAACCCAACCTTCCTTTCCCGGCTCCACAGGGGTGCCAATAATGAGCTTGGCCCACCTTAACAATCACAACCACACCCACATCCACCCCTCGAACTGTTCAACCCACCCAGAGGGTCATATGGCCCACCTTACATCATAGAAATGGAGCTGGGCCTGCTTCCTTTATGAACATTAACCATGGTTTTACTACTGTCACCACAGTATCACCATGATATTTTGTATTAAAATCATAGTAACCACAAAATTAAACAAGGTTACTATATTAACGCCACATTACTGTAGTAACACCATGGTTAACTGCATCAAAACTATGATTTCTGAAGAAAACATGGTTACAACAATATTACTATAGCAAAGCTACCTTTTATATTAGTTTTCATATATTATTATAAGTAGTATTAAAGAAAATATTAAGAGTGGAGACAAGAAACAGAATGGGAAAAAGAGTAGGACAAAGGCAGATTTGAGCCCAGGGCGCCCGGCATTCACCCCAAGCCACTGCAACAATGCTTTTAAGGAAGTATGTTTCCACTAGTCTATTGGGGTGCAAATAGCCATGCCGTGCAGCATATTCTACTGTATTTACACCTGGGTGCAAAAATGTCCAGCAGTGTACTATATGTACATGCACCACAGTCATGACAATTACCACTACAGTGTTATTTCCACCCCATCTCAATGTCTTTAATGTGTTTAATACAATTTTGTGGTGTAAATTACGCTGATGAAAATGACATTTTTAATGTTACTTTTCAATAAAATGTCACTATTTTTGCTTATTTCATAGGTAGCATTTTATGTATGCTAAATACACACAATTAAATATTATTTTCACACTTTCAAAATTACAGCTTGATTGAAAATGCCGCCTAATAAAAATATTCTGCTCAAAAGTGATAACTTGATTTTTCTTTGTATTCGTCAAACATCACTTGCCTCATAATTCATGTCAAGCATGCTCTTGTGAAACGTTACTGGGGGCAACATTTTGGGAATTTTAGTACATTTTTCAGTATTGAAAATTCCCCAAATTCCCCCAAATTCCCAAAATGTTGCCACCAATAAATAAGAATAATTACATCATATTAATACTGTGATATTGTCACGATTCCCTGTTGTCAGCCTTGTGCTTTTCCCTCATCTTCACCATAAACTACGTTTCCCACATTTCCCGGCCCTAATCTACGGTGGCCGAGAGAGCTCAACGCGCTGCAACTGAAGAAAACACATGCAAATAAAAAAAACCGAATGCAAATAAAAAAAAAACGAATGCAAATAAAAAAAAACACATGCAAATAAAAAAAAACACATGCAAATAAAAAAAACGCATGCAAATAAAAAAACACATGCAAAAAAAAAAAAAAAAAAAAAACACATGCAAATAGAAAAAAAAAAAACACATGCAAATAGAAAAAAACACATGCGAATTAAGAAAACATCTTCATCTAGTTTTACAAAACACGTGTGCTCCAAATACTCACAACCAAAAACGGAAATGCGCTGCAATTACAGAAACGCGCTGCAAAAGTTCACAACACAACGGAAATGTTTCTTGGGGACTCCAACAAGTGACGAACCCGGCTGGGACGGACATCTGTAGACCTTAATAACTCATCAGTGGTGTTGTCGTCTGTCCATGACCTAGCTGAAAGGTGAGGGTTTTTTCCCCCTTTGGATATTATTAGCCTAAATTATCTGAAATACACAATTAACTGTGAAACGTTACGTTTATGTTACTGGAGTTACTCTGTAAGGTATATAGGTTTTGAAATGAAATGAAATTGTATTATTTTTCTTATCAGTTAACAATTAATAACCTTAACTGGAAGTGCTTAAAGTAACTAAACTCTGATGGGAGGATACTAATACCAGTTATATAACGTCATGAAGCTGACAAAGAACTTTCAGCATACAATTTAGAGAAAATAGCCCATTTTCATTTCAGTGAGAATAAGTGTGAATACTTTTGTGTATGTTGGGTTTCTCTTATATCTGTGTTTTACCTTTCAAGTAAAAATTAATTTGCTTAGTTACATGTTAATATCGTTAATATCAAAGCAGTCACATTGTTCCTCTTCCAGGTTATGTATTGTCCATATTGTGGACTTGAATTGGCTGGATATATCGGATGCTTTTGTGGTTCCTGTGGTAGCAACATTAGATTTCTGGCACCTTTTCTACAGAATGGTAAGCTCTGCTAATACACTCAATCACTTGTTTGTTTAATTATCAAGTTGAACCAAGTGATTGTATGATACACAGAACTTAGCACAAATTCATTGCATCAACATAGACCTCCTGTTAATGGCCTAACTGTTAAAAGTGGTAAGCTTAAATGCCAGCCCAAGTTGTACTTTTGTTCTCTTTGTGCCTTTTAGTAACTGGATTTGTGCACAGATGAGCAGATTACATGCGTACACTTTTCAAACTGCATCAAACAGTTTACCTGTTTATTTCTTTGTTAATGCTGAAACTGTAGGGAGCCAGATGTTTTTTACAAGTCTGGTTTTGACATGTGCTTCTGCCTTGAGTAAAATAAACACATTGTCCATACCTTCTGGTTAAAGTCAGATATGCCAAACTTAACTTCTACTTTCTGCTAACAAACAAATGATTTGATTCAAGATAAACTGCTACGGGCACAAGCACAGTCTTGCATGATATGCTGCACAGCATGCTCAACATGGCATGGTCAAAAGGTTTGTTTGACCTTCCATTGTGCTACCTGTAACTGTATAAAAACAAAAACTCAATATAATGTCTCCAACAGAAACATTTGTATGTTTAAGATTATATTTTTGGATTCCTAATGACGCTGTTCTCTTTTCCCTTCAGGCCCAGAAACAGTGTCAGCTGAACTCACAGAGGCAGACCTTATCCATAAATATTTCTCAGAGGGCCACACATATGAAGTGATCCTTGATTTTCTTGGAACAAAACATAATATTTTCCTGAGTCTGAGCACCTTAAAGAGAAGGCTAAGGAATGGAGGCCTAACAAGGAGGACAGAGTATACTCCCATTGACACTGTGAATGCTGCTATTACACATGAACTGACAGGCTCAGGTCAGCTTTTGGGTTACAGAGCTCTGTGGCAGACATTGCAACAGAAGTATTTCCTGACAGTTAAAAGAGATGATGTAATGCATACAATTCGCAGACTGGATCCATCTGGAGTTCAACTTCGCCATAGGTACAGATTTGTCCGAAGAGGATACATTACAGCAGGACCAAACCAAGTGTGGCATGTTGATGGGTATGATAAGCTCAAACCATTTGGTGTTGCCATCAGTGGCTGTATTGATGGGTTTTCTAGGAAAGTGATGTGGCTCAGCAGTGGCAGCTCTAATAACGACCCAGGTATAATTGCTTACTATTACATGCAGTGTGTATCAGACTTTGGACTTCCAGCACGCCTTCGCACAGACTGTGGGACAGAAAATGGCACTATGGTAGCCATTCACTGTGCATTAAGAGCACAGCATACAGATGATTTTGCAGGAGCCCTCAGTCACATGTATGGCACCTCAACTGCAAATCAACGAATTGAAAGTTGGTGGTCCTTTTTCAGGAAGCAAAGGTACAGGCCTTTTAAGATTAATTGTAAAAACAAAAATGTAATGCTACTAATTAGTCAGTTATTTGTTTTTTTGTTGTTGTCACATGACCTGTGCCACAAAATATTTTATAACACTAGACCAAAATGTAATGCAAAACATTTTCCTGATGCTATAAGGTTTTATGTACATGGATGTTTAAAATTCTTTTTTTAAATAGGAATACAGTTTAAATAATACCATTTGTTTTAGAAATCATTTCCATATAACATTTATTCAGCACTGAAGTAAAACATTGTGTATTCTGTCATTTCATCGTTAGGACCCAGTTCTGGATTGAGCTCTTCAGTGACCTGAGAGAGAGGCACCTTTTCAATGGCAGCCATGAGCATAAGTGCCTTCTACGGTATGTCTTCTTGAGCATCTTGCAGAAGGACTTTGATGAGTACAGAGAACTTTGGAATAACCACACCATCCGACCTGTTCGTCAGTCTCGATGTCATTCTGGTAAACCAGAAGCAATGTATCACCTGCCTCACAGGTTAGTATTTAATCCATGCAATGTGTGACCATTTTCAATAAAAATCAGATTACATTTTCACGTGATTAAATTTAATCATTAATTATCACAGAAATGTAATCATTAATTATTAAATCATACTATATGATTAGTAAAATCACAGTAGTTTAAATCACAAAACAAGATAGATATTTAAAAAATTATTCCAATACTCAGACAAAAAAAAACACCATTCCACAACAAAACCCAAATGTACAAAGCAAAAAAGGTGGATTTTTCAGATTCAGTAACGCAAAGTGCCTTTGTAGTAGAAGCAAATATAAATATAGCTGCAAGCAGCCATGACCGGGCCAAGTGCAAGAAGCGGCAACAGATGCCATCATGGGTGGGAGCAACAGATCAACTGCAGCAAGGAGCAATTGAAGACATTTGAAGAAAATTTTGCCAAAATGGCTGAAAAATCATATACATTAACTAAAAGTATGATTTAATGGATTATCACTTTCGACCAGTAGCTGGCGCAGTTTTGAAATTGATGTGGTGTGGTCACAGTAAGTTGACAATGACACATACAAAGTTTGGTGTCAATATGTCGAGGCATTGCAGATATAAAGCCTGAATAGTCATTTTGGCATCATGCCTCAACTTTGCTGATGCAGTATACGTAAACGGTTTTGTCTATCGATATGAAATCCATAACTGTTTGTCAGCACGGTCTGGAGATGATACGTTTAGATTTTGGTGAAAATCGGACAAACGGTCTAGGAGTTTGAAAAAGTATGTATTGAATGAAAATCAAGATGACGGACAGGAAGTTGAGCCAAATACGGCAAACTTGGTATCTATGTTCTCGTAGTGACCCAAGGAATCCATTAAAGCCAGTGTCATTACAATAGGCACATTTATTCAAAAGTTATTAGCATTTTTGGAAATTTGATTTTAACTTTTGACCAAAAGGTGGCGCTGTCTGGAAATCTTTTGAGTACCTTCAGGGCATGGTGCTGATGGCACATTCTGAGTTTCATAATGTTACAGCAATGCATTCATTAAGTATAGCATTTTACATCACAAAACTGTATTAAAGTCAATGGGAATTTCATGTTTTTTTCTATTATAGCACCACCAAGCGGCAAAATCAAAAAAAAATTTGTATGTGTCCTCAGAGTGAGCCCATACATATGTGTGTCAATTTTGGTGAAAATATAAAAAACACAAAAAATGACTGACACGTGACTGATTGAATTTTTCTACCCCCTACTATCAATATTTTGAGATTTGGGCATTGTTAAGGGGCCAGCGACCTATGGTATCGGTCTTCTGATGGTGGTTTCGTCTCGATCGGACTAGCGGTTTCGAAGTTATCGCCCAATGTTTTTTAAGCGATAAATCACAACTCTACACAAACCGTAAGTCGAAACCTGGTTTTGTTTGGAATCTGTGGACTCGGCAAGGATTCCTGAATCTATCGAGAGCACTTTTATGAATTTTGGACAAACCGTTCAGAAGTTATAAGCAAAAATAGCCTTTTTTTGTATGTCCGGACCAGTAAGTGACGCAGCATGTAGCCTCAGGTCCTGCCTGTGATGACATGTACCAAGTTTGGTCTGAATACGAAAAAGCGTTGCAGAGATACAGCCTTACGTCCGTTTTCGTAAGCGCTACGTAAAATTTGTTTGTGCGTTTATCGAAAACGGTTTGACGAATCAACTTGAATTCTATAACTTTTTGTCAGCACTGCCAGAAGATGATCTGGTGCAATTTTGGAGAAAATCGGACAAACCGTCTAGGACGAGTTCGCAAAAGTAGGTTTTTTGGAAAATTCAAAATGGCGGACATATTTTAATGACGGAAAATGACGTCATAGGGTGCAATCGAATCGTCATGAGTTCAGGAATCAGAGGAAAAAGGATTTTGTTGATAGGCCTTACGGTTCAAAAGTTATTAGCATAATACTTTTGAAATTTTGGACAGGTGGTGGCGCTAGAGGGACTGAGTTATACACACCAAAATTGGTGTATTTGATGTTGGGACTGTCCTCTATCAGAATGTCAAACCAAAACAACTTTCCCGCAAACGGTTCTATGGGTTGCCATAGACGCCCAGTCAGCAGCAGCAGAAGAAGAAGAAGAAATACAATAGGTGCCTCCGCACCTTCGGTGCTTGGCCCCTAATGATAAGAACGCCAACAGATACAATAGGTGCCTCGCACCTTCGGTGCTTGTCACCTAATGACCATTTTTGATAACAGAGGAGGACCTTTAAGTCAACTTTTGGCTGATTTGTAATCAAGTTCAAAATAAATAATTTAGATGTTGGGTTATAATTTATTACAGCTGGGGAACTGACTTGCATAATGAGCTTTTTTTTCCACCTTAGCCTTTGTAGTTTTTAATATAAAAATTTGTAAGGAGTTGACTCGAAGTGTTTTGATTTCTGACTGGCCTTAGGTTTGATGCAAGGGATTGTGGATTCCCAGTGTCACAGGAAGTCATTCAAGAGTTTGAGGACATTCTACCACCACAGCGCAGTCTTTGTGGTGACGGTAATCTTCAAGTTCATTTTGCAGACTTAGAGAGACAGAGTGGGCTGTCTCCAGCAGTCAACTGGATAAATGCTGTTGAGAATTACATAACACTCAAAAATATGTCTGGACTTTAAAATCATAAGTTTCTGATTCTGTGATTTGATTATTTGTGTTACACACATGCACATGTTACTGATGCCATTACAGTTAAGTCTTCTAATAATCTACTGGGTAGCTTTATCTGCAAAGAACATTCATGCTTCCAGGAGGGTATTGATTCTGGAGATCCTGTGAACAGCCTTAACATACTTTAAAGCACAGTATTTGAAATTGTTATATAATCCCCATTTTACAGTATAATGTAACTTATTAACTGCTGACTGGGTAGATACTTGTGCAGAAGTAAGAAGATGTTTGTATGATTTTATTTTGTAACTTTGTTATTACTAAATGAAGTACATCCAACAGCTTTATACATTTTAAACAACTTTATTTGTTCACTACGGTGAAACTCAACTGTTGGAAAATGAGCCTATTTCCATAAATAAAAGAGTGTTCCTTTAGGTTTTGTGCCAAGAATATGCCATGCATGCCATTTATGTACTAAAAAAAAGTTTTGGTCCTTGATGAAAAAAAAGTCACTTGGGTAAAAAAATAAAACTGTTATATATTCCTCAAAACTATTAACCTGAGTTTTCCTTCCTTTAATTGAGTGGCTTGAAATGTTTAACTAAAACATAAGTGCAGGTTAAAATGTACAAGTTATACAAACACACCTGCATTTCAAAATAGTAAAGAAAAAGATGTCACATTTCAATAAAACCGTTAACTCTAACCTAAACTCTGGTCTATCAGCCAAAGATGTTTAGTTTCAAGGAAGCCCAAAACCAGGGGAGTTTTGCAAGCCATAATCCATGGCTTCTTGAAACTCTTCATAACTGGGTAAGATTGGAATTTTTATTGTATTTGAACATACATTTGCCATGGGAAAGCGTGAGCTTTTCTGAAATACTAGTTGTGGCTGCGGCTGTATTGCTGCAGGAGGAACTTCTTTCAGCCCAGTTCCAAACATAAGGACATCTTCCAAAGAAGGACTAGTCTCTTTTTCTAGGGAGAGCAAAAGAAAAAGTTTGTTTCCATTTATTTTTACTTGTTGCTACTTTCAAATCAGTGTAGTCATCACCTTGCAGCTGTAAAAGGGTTTGAGCACAGTGCTGATTTGTTGCATGGAGGTGGTTTGCAGAGGTGTAACCTAAAGTCCAGGGATGTATTCCAGAAATTAAGGTTAACTTACCGTCAGATATACCTTGAACTCTCGGTTGATTAACCCAAACCTTGCTTACTCAAGGTATGTTGGTTCCAAAAACGCATCCAAGGAGTTCATCCAACCCAGAGTATGTTCCAGGATATCACACAAGACATTCTCAACAGAGTGACGATTCGATGATTCACCATGGAAACAGACACTAAGAAAAAGCATGCCATTTTAGTTATATAACCTAATACCTTCCAGGAAGAGCAGATAATCTCTCCAATAGCTCAGTACTCTGGCCTCCTCCTGACGGTTGGTGCTTCCAGGTTGACTGAACTGCACTTGGAAGATGTTCTCCACAGCATCAGCTGTCAGCTTGGTCTCAGTGTAGCACATGAATGAGAAGAAGAGTGAAGGATGCTGTTCCAAGGCATTGACAAAATCAAGAGTTGCTAGTCCCTCTTTGAACCTACAAAAAGTTCCAAGTCAAAATGTGCACTACAAGGGGGTTATGTGAACAACTACCAACAGATATACAAATGTTACATTTTAAGATCAATATATGGGGTGACACTACTTCAACCACCATATTTAGCCCTTATTACTATAAAGTGTTTTTAAGTATTAAAGTAGTCATGTTATTACTAAAAATGTATATTTAACTTTATTTTTATTTTACTAAAGTTTTGTTACATGCCCACAGAGTAAGTAGAATATTATACCTCTGGATGGAAACATGGTTTCGGTAGATGAAATACCACTGAATATAATCATCTACTACTTTGTTCTTATCCCCCAGAGTCCTTATGAATCGGTAGCAGCCTGCTGTCTGAAGCATGCTGGAGTGTTTTTCTGTGAGTCCCTGGAGTTCACTCAGTGATGTAGCATTCTTTATCTAGAGGAAAATAAAATGCAATGAAATGCATTTATTTTTATTGGACCAAATAACAAGCCACATTACATTTATACAAATTAGTAAGGATTAGACTATTCATAATTTTTCTTTTTAAAAAGTGGTTTGTAATGACATAAATATTAAGCAAGATGGGATCATCTAAAACAGATAGCATAGATGCAAACAGAGCAGCATTGAACAGTAATGTCAGATTCGAAAGAATGAAATACTGTGACACATTTCTTTCTATACTGTACATATTTAGGCATATATTGCATATTGATCATTTATGGTCTTTCTTCCAGCACCTATGCAGGCTGAATAAAGGCTTTTTTGGGTGTGGCACATCATTCTGTTAAGAATATCAGATTTCAAGCACAAATGTAAACATTTCTTTGACCTTGGTTCGTAATGGCAACCAAAACATCTGATTCTGATGTTGAATAAATTGACATTTTGAGAGATTAAATTAAAAATCTAATTAACTCATATTGATAATGATATTGGGTTAAAAGAATTACAATAACATTTATTTGAGACATTTAATTCAAATGCTAGAGATTTAGAACTACTGCTTTGAATTTACACTCACTGCCCATATAAAAGCGTACCCTCTATTACAGTATTGTCAATCATACTGTTTGTACAGCTGTTAAGGTATCAATACGAAGGATAGTTTTGTGTCAGTTGATGAAAGTAATGTCTCGAAATTGTTTATAATCACAGCCTAACAAATTACCTCAAGGAGGGTCTTCTTGACCTCATCATCAGGTATGTGTTCAACTGGGGCCTCAATTGTCTTTACTTTACCAATCAGGTAAAGGAAGAAATTTGGGGAAAGACAACGAGGCCCTGGACCTCCATGGACAATCGAGACCGCAATCATTTTTCCAATCTGGAAATACTCATTGTCTTCTGCAGCTAAAAATGCCAATATCTCAATGTTAGGACACATTGATTTGCAACATTGCAACTTCACAAAAAAGTATTACCTTTACAATCAAATGAGAGGTATTTGCCATTTTCTTTGCCTTCAAATACCCTCCTGGTTTTGATGGTGTCCATCAGCAGAGTCAGAAATTCACGAGTAGGACCCCCACTGTCCAAAGCCTCTTCAGTCAACCCCGCATCATCTGTGAATTTCACCATCAAGCTGCAGGTGGGGTCAAATGAAGATCGCCTGAAACCTCTTAAGGCACCATCCCAGACATTTGCCCGGTTAATGTTAAATCTGCTACAGGATGTTTTTTTAAGATTAATTGACAGATTTGACACTATGTCTGCAGCTGTTAGCCCATCATGTCCATCACTGTAAAATAAGCAAACAGTCTGTGAAAAGCAAGAAATATTAACACTGCCTCTTCTTAGTTTTGTGGATTACTTAAACCATGACTTTTTATGTTTTTAGTCTTTTATGGGCCCTTTATAATGAGTAAGCTATACATCACTGGTCAAAAATTATAAGCATAATTTGGACAACACAACTTTAATAATAGATTTTGAGATTCTGTTCACAAAAGCACAGTCTTCTGCAGAGGGATAACTGAAGAGAAACAGCCTGACAGATTTTGAACTGGTAGAATATGAATTGAATATATTCATAATATTGAATGCACTGCAAGTCACTTTGGATGAACGCGTCAGCCAAATGCATAAATAAAAATTTTACTTTGTTTATGACTACTGAAAGCAATTAAAAATGTTGGTTGGTTTGAGACAATAAATACCGTATTTGCAAAATAAGAAAGGCTGGTAAAGAACAATGTGCCGAAGTGCTTCTTATGTTATAGTACCTGTCTTTCTCTGGCAGTTTCTCTACTTCCTCAAGGTCTGAGGAACTGCTGTCAATGGTGATCGGTGCATATATGTTGGTATATGTACTGTGGAAGAGAGGTACAAGAACAACAATAACAGAGTTAATCCAGAAAGTATTCTGACACAGACATGTGTTGTTGTATTGGCTGTAGTCCAGTATTTTAGTCTAATAGTTTCATTTAAAATCTAGTGTTCTGAAGTACAGAGCCAAAAAAATTAAAGACTATGTCCTAATACTAAAGATGTGATGTAAAGTTATGTCTTATGACCGACCTGTAGAAGTCACTTGACTTAAGTTCATCCACTGAGGAGGTCGTCTGTTTGGGTTTTGTTGCACTGTTGGCCTGCAGCACCAACATCACAGCACAATAAGTACTTACAGAACTACACTGATTATTAACAAATTCCGGTATATTAGATTACAGAATATGACATACTTGCCCATTAGATGACTGGAATCTCTCAGATGTTGTGGCTGACCTAAAACATACAAACAATTTAGTAGACATTTTCACTGTGTTATAGAGAAAATAAAATGCTTTCTTTATAGCATTTTTTTTTAAATGAATGCACTAAAACATACTGACATTCATATAGCTGGCACAGGGACCAAAAAATGTGTCAGCAGAAATTTAACTTACCAAGGTCTATGCTCTGGTGTACTGCTTTCAGGACCAGACCAAAGCTGCCAAGTGTAAACATAAAACCCTAAAGTCATTCATAGCCTTAACACGGTCTGTATATGCTTCTATTTCTAATGGTGGACCATTCCAGGATATTTTATTGCATTATAGCTGTACTGCAAAGACATCTTTAATACCTAAACCCTGAGATGTACCTACCACTGTGTCAGAAAGAGGTGACATATTGGGTTGCACCCTAACAACATCATCATCCTCATCTTCTGAAACGGCATCATCTTCATGACCTCACAGAAGATTTTGTGATCAATCTTTATTTCATATTACATGTCCAGTATTGTTAAATGTGTAGGCTGTAACTGTAGTTGGAATCCCACTCTGTCATCATTTACTCAGCCTCAAGTTGTTCCAAACCTGTATACATTTCTTTGTTCTGCTGTACACAAAGGAAGATATTTGGAATAATGTTTGTAACCAAGCAGATCTCACCCCCCATTGACTACCATAGTAGGGTGAGGCTGAGTAAATGATGACAGAATGTATATTTTTGGCTGAACTATCCCTTTAAAGAACTTATCACATAAAGTATTTTGTTTTTTGTTTAAATGTGCATAAAATATATAAAAACATACTATTTCAATACTTACTCTCTGACAACAAATCCTCATGGGTACAGATGTAAAGTGTGATCCTTTGATACGCCTTTCCAATGGCCTCTTTGTATTGTCCAATGGTAAAAGGTGTGTCAGTCCCAGGGATATTTTTAATCTGAGAGCCATCTGGATAAAGCAAGACATATTCTCCATCTTCCATGTCTTGATTGAAATCTTTTTGTTTTTTCACTGCAGCTGCCAAAAGTTGTTCAGATGACCACTGGGGGTCAACATGTAGAGGTAGGTTTTTCCCTCTCATGGTCTTAAAGCCATTCCTGGTCTTGCTCATGATCCCAACAGAAATCTAGATGATCAGTGAGAAAAGATGGAATAATGATAATTATCAACGTAAACAAAGTCATTAACTTAAAAATAAAATTTGCTTACCTTTACTGTTTTATTTGATTTATTTTTACTTTTAGAGAATGTCTTCCTTTCAGTTTCTTTTACTTCTCTGAATTTCATAAACTGGAGAACAGTTGGCTTTGATGGTATGGCACATGCACCAGTCACTGAAACACAAACACACGCACAATAGAAAGAGAGAGAGAAAAAGATTGAATAAATCTAGTTCCTATAATTTGATGGACGGAACAATAGATTGAAACCTCTGTAAGAGAATATTACCTCTGGGCACAGTCATACGTGACACATGGTCATCAACTGCAGTTCTTGGGGCATTCTCTAGAAAGCTTACATCTCGCCCACAGGAACTACAAAATCTGGGCAAAGTCGGCCATTGAATGCCACAGAAAGGACAAAACATTTTTATCTGAAAAAGATGAGTGGACTGAAGTTAGCACGATGTATTCTGTTGTCCATTCTTTCAATAGTAAAAGGGTCTGAATACATTTTTAAATATTATTATTACCATCAATCTGCGTTTTACTTTCACCTGGTTTTAACCATTAAAATTTTTCTCAATTGCTAACAAGCATTGGTCAATTCTTAAGCCACATTTTCAAAACTCTTCATATAGTCTCCATTACCAAGATCAATCATGGCCAAATAGTTAATCTTCCAAAACTCACTCAGACCAACAAAACACTTAATATTACATTATATATAATTAATATAATGTACATAAGTATTATTATTAAATATAATTAACACTTAATAATGTCTCAAAATAAACTTCCATCAATTACTGGCAACAATTCTCTTTCAAAAAACATATGTCACTCATAACACAGTAACCTAAAAAAGACTAACAACAGGGAGCATTACAAACATTTAATTTATTTTTATTTTTAACGTTTAAATGATTTTTTCCACATAAATATTCATTATATGATAATTTCATGTTACTGACTGTATTACAGCATAAAGAATAAATGAGAAAAAAAAAAAATCGTGAACCTTGATGTTATTTAGTTGTGAAAGTAATTAGCCTGCTTACACACTATCGTGTCACAGTTCACAGTTAATTGTGTATTTCAGATTATTTAGGCTAATAATATCCAAAGGGCCAATGAATTATACAATCAGAATTTTAAAATAAAGTAAAAAAAAAAAAAAAAAAAAAAACCTCACCTTTCAGCTAGGTCATGGACAGACGACAACACCACTGATGAGTTATTAAGGTCTACAGATGTCCGTCCCAGCCGGGTTCGTCACTTGTTGGAGTCCCCAAGAAACATTTCCGTTGTGTTGTGAACTTTTGCAGCGCGTTTCTGTAATTGCAGCGTATTTCCGTTTTTGGTTGTGTTGTGAGTATTTGGAGCACACGTGTTTTGTAAAACTGATTAAGATGTTTTCTTAATTCGCATGTGTTTTTTTTCTATTTGCTTGTGTTTTTTTTTTTTTATTTGTATGTGGTTTTTTTTTTTTATTTGCATGCGTTTTTTTTATTTGCATGTGTTTTTTTATTTGCATGTGTTTTATCTTTTATTTGCATGTGTTTTCTTCAGTTGCAGCGCGTTGAGCTCTCTCGGCCACCGTACTAATCACTCCCTCATCATCCCCACCTGTCTGTCATTCCCTCGTTTAGTTCTATGTGTATATAAGCCCTGTTGTTTTGTCAGTCCTTTGTCGATCGTTGAATGTTGTTCCTGCCTGTCACCGTGTTCCAGCCTCTTCCCCTCGTGGTTATTTTATAGTGTTTCCCCATCGTGGATATTTCTTGGTTGCAGTGTTTTCCTTTGTTTTATGTTTAATAAAGAAGCTGCATTTAGATCCTCACTCTCCAGCTGCTCATTCCTAACAGAACGATCGAACAACAATGGATCTAGCAGCATTTTTTATGGAGCTGACCCAGGCAGATCTAACCATTCGGGAGTTCACCCACTACTTCTCCCGCGTAGCTGGTTTCACCGGCTGGGATGACAAGACCCTGAAGTCAGCTTATAGAACCGGTCTACCCATACACCGATGGTGGGAGTTGCCTGAGATAGGTAATTACACCTGGCAGGAATATGTGGAGCTCATCCTGGAGACGTACGCTGCGGAGGAGCCTCCTCTCTCGATTCCGGGCTGGGCTTCTGGGTATTCCACGCCTGCCACGGCCAACGAGCCAACGCCCACGCCTGCCACGGCCAACGAGCCAACGCCCACGCCTGCCACGGCCAACGAGCTGGAAGCCTCGTCCGTCCCAGAGCCGGCGTTGCCAGCCTCGTCCGTTCCAGAGCCAGCTTTGCCAGCCTCCTCTGCCAGGAAAAGGAGGAGGAGAAGAGGAGGGGCTTCTGCTCACCAGTCTCCGTCCTCCATGGCCAAGTCCTCAGAGCCAGAGCCAGCGCCTGTAGCCTCGACCGTCCAAGAGCCAGAGCCAGCGCCTGTAGCCTCGACCGTCCAAGAGCCAGAGCCAGCGCCTGTAGCCTCGACCGTCCAAGAGCCAGAGCCAGCGCCTGTAGCCTCGACCGTCCAAGAGCCAGAGCCAGTGCCTGTAGCCTCGACCGTCCAAGAGCCAGCGCTTGTAGCCTCGACCGTCCAAGAGCCAGAGCCAGAGCCAGCGCCTGTAGCCTCGACCGTCCAAGAGCCAGAGCCAGCGCCTGTAGCCTCGACCGTCCAAGAGCCAGAGCCAGCGCCTGTAGCCTCGACCGTCCGAGAACCAGCCCTTCTTGAGCCTCCCGAGCTTTCCAGAGCTCCGCCTCCCGAGCTTTCCAGAGCTCCGCCTCCCGAGCCACCCAGCGCTCCGCCTCCCGAGCCACCCAGCGCTCCGCCTCCCGAGCCACCCAGCGCTCCGCCTCTCGAGCCACCCAGCGCTCCGCCTCTCGAGCCTCCCAGAGCTCCGCCTCTCAGGGCTCCGCCTCTCGAGCCACCCAGTGCTCCTCCTCTCGAGCCACCCAGTGCTCCGCCTCCCGAGCTTCCCAGTGCTCAGCTTCCCTGTGCTCAGATTCCCAGAGCTCCGCCTCCCGAGCCTCCCAGTGCTCCGCTTCCCAGGGCTCCGCCTCCCGAGCTTCCCAGAGCTCCGCCTCTCGAGCTTCCCAGAGCTCCGCCACCCAGGGCTCCGCCTCTCGAGCCACCCAGGGCTCCGCCTCTCGAGCCACCCAGTGCTCCGCCTCTCGAGCCACCCAGTGCTCCGCCTCTCGAGCCACCCAGAGCTCCGCCTCTCGAGCTTCCCAGAGCTCCGCCTCTCGAGCTTCCCAGAGCTCCGCCACCCAGGGCTCCGCCTCTCGAGCCACCCAGGGCTCCGCCTCTCGAGCCACCCAGTGCTCCGCCTCTCGAGCCACCCAGTGCTCCGCCTCTCGAGCCACCCAGTGCTCCGCCTCCCGAGCTTCCCAGTGCTCAGCTTCCCTGTGCTCAGATTCCCAGAGCTCCGCCTCCCGAGCCTCCCAGTGCTCCGCTTCCCAGGGCTCCGCCTCCCGAGCTTCCCAGAGCTCCGCCTCCCGAGCTTCCCAGAGCTCCGCCTTCCGAGCTTCCAAGGACTCCGCCTTCTGAACCTTCCTTGGCTCCGCCTACCATGGCACCGCCCCTGGAGTCCTCCTCGGCTCCTCCCTGGCCTTCTGACCCTGTCTCGTGGCCTCCTCCCTGGCCTTCTGACCCTGTCTCGTGGCCTCCTCTCAGGCCTTCTGACCCAGTCCTGTGGCCTTCTCCTTGGCCTCCTGACCCTGTCCCAGTCCTGTGGCCTTCTCCTTGGCCTCCTGACCCTGTCCTGTGGCCCTCTCCCTGGCCTTCTGACCCTGTCTCGTGGCCTCCTCTCAGGCCTTCTGACCCAGTCCTGTGGCCTTCTCCTTGGCCTCCTGACCCTGTCCCAGTCCTGTGGCTTTCTTCTTGGCCTTCTGACCCTGTCCTGTGGCCTCCTCCCTGGCCTTCTGACCCTGTCCTGTGGCCTCCTCCCTGGCCTTCTGACCCTGTCTCGTGGCCTCCTCTCAGGCCTTCTGACCCAGTCCTGTGGCCTTCTCCTTGGCCTCCTGACCCTGTCCCAGTCCTGTGGCCTTCTCCTTGGCCTCCTGACCCTGTCCTGTGGCCCTCTCCTTGGCCTCCTGACCCTGTCCTGTGGCCTCCTCCCTGGCCTTCTGACCCTGTCCTGTGGCCTCCTCTCAGGCCTTCTGACCCTGTCTCGTGGCCTCCTCTTAGGCTTTCTGACCCAGTCCTGTGGCCTTCTCCTAAACCTCCTGACCCTATCCTAGCCCTGTGGCCTTCCTCTAGGCCTCCTGACCCTGCCCTAGCCCAGTGGCCATCCCCTGACCCGGTCCATGCTCTATGGCCGCCTCCCTGGCCACCTGACCCACGGCCATTTCCCTGGCCTCCTGACCCTGTCCCTGCCCTATCTGTCTCCTTGCCACCCCCCCGTTCTGTCATAGTCTTGTCCCTCTGTGCCCCTTGTGTCCCCTTGGACTGCCTGTTTGCCCCTTGTGCCCTCTTGGACTGCCTGTTTGCCCCTTGTCTGCTCGCCCCTCACCCCTCCCTCACCCCTTGGACAATTGTTTTTTTTTGTTTTGTTTGTTCTTATTTTTTCTTTGAGGAGCGTCTGGAAGCCGCTCCTTTGAGGGGGGGGTTATGTCACGATTCCCTGTTGTCAGCCTTGTGCTTTTCCCTCATCTTCACCATAAACTACGTTTCCCACATTTCCCGGCCCTAATCACTCCCTCATCATCCCCACCTGTCTGTCATTCCCTCGTTTAGTTCTATGTGTATATAAGCCCTGTTGTTTTGTCAGTCCTTTGTCGATCGTTGAATGTTGTTCCTGCCTGTCACCGTGTTCCAGCCTCTTCCCCTCGTGGTTATTTTATAGTGTTTCCCCATCGTGGATATTTCTTGGTTGCAGTGTTTTCCTTTGTTTTATGTTTAATAAAGAAGCTGCATTTAGATCCTCACTCTCCGGCTGCTCATTCCTAACAGATATCTGGAAAAAAGATTTCTCTAAATTTTTCAGAATAGATTTTTCTAGATTATCACAGCATTAATATGATGTCATTATTATCGTTTTGAACATGTAATAATTTGTATTTTTGTATTGAAATTTTATTGTATTGTGATATTGAATGTCTAGGTATAAGACATGGATAAAACAGTAAAATATGTACAAGTCAGTTTTAATGTAACCTTCACATAACAAACAGGGAAAAGTTGAACTCTATTGGTTATAATACAAAAAAAAAAAAAAAAAAACCTGGGACACGAAGTTCCCAAGTGTTGAAGAAACACCCATATACAGTGCAGTAAAGATTTACAGTTTTTCTATTCCATGGAAAACTGAACCAAAAAGTTGATTCATTATCACTCAGGGCTGTGTCCTAATTTTTGTCCAAAAATATGCACTCTAGTTTAGAACGAGAATGTCACTCTGCCAACTGTTTACTTTGTCCCACTCAAATTTCCTGTTTTAATAGAAAAAACATCAACACTGGAAATAAATCTGCACTTGTGAAGCCATTTATTGGGATCTTTAAGCCCACTCACCCTCACAACAATATATATTCTATAACATACAGGCATAAGAAATGACATAAAAGAATTGGGATACTTTCTTGTGCAACTTTTTTGACCACAACCATTCTGTACTTGTGTGTTTGATAAATCTTGTGAAGGCGAGTTTTGTAATCAATCTAAATCACATCTGACTCTCTTGGTTTCCTAAGCCAGACAGAATCGATATCCTTTATAAAATCAAATCCATAAGAAAGTAAATTAGTGCAGTGTTGTCGTCTGCTGCCAGACTAACCTGCTCTGGGAGGATCACATTTGAATGACATTCATTCTGACTAATTGCAGAGCTGTATTTTAGCATAGATCAGCCATTGAGCAAGGGAGGCTGAACAGTGAGGGTGGCCTATTGTTCAACTCATTTGTTTTGTTGAATGGTTGCCATGGTGTCATTCCACTCTCATAATGTTGCACTCAATCCTTTCCTGCAGTGATTGGTATAAGAAACACGCACATTATATATTATATAAGACTAAAAATACATTGTATTTCTCGTCTCAGTAATATCAGCTTCTATCTGAAAGCTAAAGAAGCAGCAACTCTCAACACATAATTGGAATATTATTTAGTGTTGCTTTGTATGTTTCATTTTTATTTATATATTTTTTTTAAAATATTACCACTTTTTTCTTTGACTTTTTACTTATTCTGTATTTTTACCATGTTCTTTGTATTTACTATTATTTAATAAATATTTTATTTTAATCCAAATAGTAACTTCCAGTGGTGAGCATGGAGAAAAATATACATCAACAAGTGCTGATTTGTGCCATTGGTGCATATGTGACAAAGACTTGAGAATATAGATAATATTATGATATATCAAATATTGATTTGGAGTGGAATTAAAGTAGAAAAGTCACAAAAGTGATCTCTTTTATATATACTAATAATATATTATTATTATTATTATTATTATTATTATTTTAATATTTTAACATTGCCATTAGTTCTTATACTTGTTACTTATTCTTTATACTAACTATTAATAATTATGTAAATAAAAACAAATCTAAATAATTTATTTTAATTATTTTATTTATTATTAAATTATTTTATTATTCTAAATTAAGTAACTTTCAATGATGAACATGTATAAAAATGCATACTGTATGTCAACAAGTACTGCTGTGTAATGTTGTTGCAAATTTGACATATAAAACTTGACTCTAATATCTACATAATATTATTACAGGTAAGACATTGATTTATAATGATTTGGAAGCAGAGCAGAAAAAGCACAAAAATGATCTTTTAAATCTCATTTGTGAAAGTGTAGAGCAAATGGAAACTTTTACTTAAATCTGCATCAAAGAGAAAAAGACCACACGTGTCTCCTTTAGTTTTGGAAAATATCTTAACAAAGTCACAAACTGAGCTTAGATCTGCATTCTAAAGTCTTTTAGTAGATTTTAGAGACTGGAACATGGACTCTTAACATTTCTCAAGTTCCTCCAAGTCCAAATTATTAGCTATGCTATTTGCATAAATTATCTTACTGTATATCAACAATGGTCTCATTTGAGTTTTAATTCTTCCAAGTAATTTAACAAAAATGAACATAGACAAAGTTGCTATAAATATATATATATTTTATTTATTAGTATTTTTGTCTTGTTTTCCAGTAAAAAAATATCTAAATATTCTTAAAATAATACATATTGACTTGACAAGCAAAATGGTATAAGATATAAAGTCTTGTTTTCAGAGAAATCTGACAAAATTGAGTAAACTTGGCTTAAAACAAGAAAAATTTAATTGCCAATGGGATAATAATAATATAATTGTTTTTGTATTTTTATAACCTCACTGGCAAATAGTTTTTTCTTGCTTTCAGCATAAACCACATACTTATTTAAGATTTCTCTGACAACAAGACAAAATATCTTATGCCATTTTACATGTCAAGTAAATTAATCTTATGTTTAGATATTTTTACTGGGAAAACAAGACATAAATACTAATTACGAAAATTAATTTTGCAGTGTTAATGAGACTTAAAGGGATAGTTCACCCAAAATGAAAATTCTCTCATCATTTACGGGTGAGTGACCGTCATTCCATTCCAGATGTGTATTACTTTATTTCTTCCGCAGAACAAAAACGAAGATGAGAAACAGATCAATATATAAGTCTTTTTTACTATAAACCTCCACTTATATTTTCTGAAAATAAAAGTGGAGATGTTTTGTAAAAAAAAAGGTTTTAAAATATTAAACCTATCATATCACTTCTGAAGTCATGGATTAAACCACTTGTGTAATATGGATTAATTTTATGCTGCCTTTATGTGATATTTGGGGCTTCAAAGTTCTGGCCACCATTCACTTGCATTGTATGGACCTAGAGAGCTCAAATATTCTTCTACAAATCTTTGTGTTCACTGAAGAAATAAAGTCATACAAATCTGGGATGGCATAAGGGTGAGTAAATGATGACAGAATTTTCCTTTTTGTGTGAACTATTCCTTCAGCTGATAACTTTAAGTCTTCTGAGCAATGAAAGAGTGACCTCTGAGCAATATATTTTTCCATATATGCTTTTTTCCAAAACAAATGTCTTAAATGAACTTGACAGGAATTTGATTAGAAAAAAAATTCACATTACCCTCAGAAAATACACAAAGGACTTTATGGCTTGACATACAAATGTTTTTTTTTTAATTCAGTAGATGCAAAGTCTTGAAGTATATGCTGGCAAACGTTTCAATGTTTTGAAGTTCCACAATAGAAGATTCACAGCAGAGATTGATCGGAACAGTTTCTGTTAGCAGCAGCAAAGAACAAACACAAATAAAAAGAAAATATAATTCTCCGTTCAGCCACAGAGGAAGGACACGATCACAACAGTTAAACCAACACAGTGCAGGTTAAGAGTTAAACAGGACACGGTGACATCATGCATTCCCAATAATCCAAACCACTGGAAAGATCAGATATTATATTCATATTACAAGCAACTCAGATGGACGAAACAAAAATCAATACCCATAATGAAAATACATTCTTAAAAAAATTTCAAACATATAATATTTGAGATATTTACCATACCTTTTAATATATGTATGTGTGTGAATCTTTTTTTTAATTTTTTTAATTTTTTTTTTACAGCATTTCTTGTATCACAGAGATAAAACTGTGCAAAACCCAAATCTGGGGAGGGCAACATTCAGTGTTAACAGCACACATAAAACAAGAAAACAAATTGTCTCAAAATGGAGTAACTCTATGCAATATTTTTCATGCCAGAGGCCACTCAAACAATTTAAAAAAAAAAAAAAATTCAAAGCAAATCCAAAGCAAGCTAGGAAGCAAAACACTGACCCTTCTTAAATGAATTGGTTCCAGAAAGATTATCCTTTATAAGGCATTGCATACAAAAGATAACCTCTGTGTTGCATTGCTCTTTGTAAGAATCAGAAATCAGAGAGTTTACCCTTTAGTTTCCCCTTTAATACCAACACCAAAAATGATGTTGAATGAAGCTTACAGATGTACAGTATCACCTCTCGCTTTTTGTCAATACATCATAGATACTGACGTTCAGAGTTTCAAGTATGATTCAAAGAAATATTGTTGCCTAAAAGCCCAAGAACCAGCCTAGAGAGATTTGTGTGAGTTTTACAGATCCCTCAAAGTCTTTTCTTACAGTCATCTAGACATGAACGTAGAATGATTAATAATATGTGAGAGTGGCTGTGACAGGGGGGAGGGCGGGGCCGATAGTCCCTGATAGTCCCATGTCAGACTAATTAAGCCTCTGAGAGGGATAAAGGCCGACTGCGGAAAGTGGTGCGACAAGAGAGAGAGCGTTTACGGTCAGCTTGCAAAAAAGAAAAGTGAAGTTAGTTTTGAGAAAAGCTCTGGCATAATTTGTTTACAGATGCCACTTCATATTGATTTTGGTTTCATATTTTAGTATCCAATGCAATGACATTCATATTTAGTATGGGTTCAATATTCTGGGTTCAATACAATACGGGGCGGCTGTGGCTCAGGTGGTAGAGCGGGTCGATTCCTGGCCCATGTGACTCTATGTGCCGAAGTGTCCTTGGGCAAGACACTGAACCCCAAGTTGCTCCCAATGGTAGGCTAGCGCCTTGCACGGCAGCTCTGCCGCCATTGGTGTGTGAATGGGTGAATGAGATGCAGTGCAAAGCGCTTTGAAAACCTCTATGGTTAAAAAAAAGGTGCTATATAAGTGCAGACCATTTACTATTACAAGTGCAGCTCAATTGACATGAATTGTGGTATAATGTTGATTACTACAAATATAATTGAGGCTTGTCGCTTCTTTTCTTTAATAAAAAGGCAAAAAAACAAAACAAGGTTACAGTGAGGCACTTACAATGAAAGTGAATGGGGCCAATTTTTGGAGGGTTTTAAAGGCAGAAATGTGAAACGTATAATTTTATAAAAGCACATACATTAATTCTCCTGTTAAAGCTCATGCATTCTTTGAGCTGTAAAGTTGCTTAAATTGTAATTTTTACAGACGTTTTTTGCTGATATTACATCATCATGGCAACAAAGTTGTAAAATTGGCTATAACTTTACACAGAAAAGGGTAGTAAGCGATTGTAGCACACTAAAATCATGTTAACACGCATATTGTTTATGTCTTGTGGCTATACTTGGGAAACAGTGAGTATTTTAATGTTTACGGATTGGCCCATTCACTTCCATTGTAAGTGCCTCACTGTAACCCAGTTCTTCTATTGTCATAATCAGTGTTTGACTCACTGATAAGGCTGTCATATTGTATTTAAAGACTTTAAATTCTTCTGTGTGGAGCCACTGGGGCTTGCTGTCCCCTGACAATCAAACAGCCTTAGGCCGCCATCTGTATGCAGTTAACACTGTAACTTATCAACAAAAATCACAGCAACTAATGAAGAAAGGTGATAGGGGACTTTAAAAGATACACATGTCAAATAAGCTCATAGAAAATTCTAAAGGCAAGTCTGACCTGGCACGATCACTATAGATGTTGATTTAAGCAGATTTTATATTTATAGATCAGATTTTTTTTAACAGACTGCATGAAAGTGTTTAAATGGTCAAATTCCATTATCATTTCCTCCCTATTGAGGGTGGTTAACAAGATAGAGTTTTGCAATGGCTTCAAGGGATTTTTTAACAAAAACGTACAACACTTTAGCACGTTCAGATGCATGGTTACCATTGCTCGGTCAATTAACAGCGTGACTTTTATTTAGAAGTGTTAATATACAAAGCATGGTTTTGAACAGGACTAACTCATCTTTACATCGAGGCATGCAGGCATATGTATTTGAACCATTTGTATGTCAATATTGTTTGTGTTAAAGTCGGTGAATTGTTTCATTTGTGGTTTTTAATCTTGTTTTTAAAATCACCAAATGTGGAACAATTATGTGGTGAAAAATTTTGATTGTTGGGACAGGGTCTGAGATATATTATTGTTTAATACTATTTTAATATTCAGTTTAATAATAATAATAATAATAATAATAATAATAATAATAAGAGGAAAAATAAATTGATATTAGAATTTATATAAAATTGTAGTTGTCCAGAACAACAGTTTGAATGGTTAGTGAACTAAAATGGTCCAAAATGAGATCTTTAAGGCCAGGGACAGTGTAAATACAAATAATGCCTTCTACTCTGCCAGCTTAATATGCAGAGTCAACTATAAGTATAGCTTTAATAAGTTTATTCCAACAAAAAGTTGTAAACCCTGTTGCTATGCGACACTATTAAAACATTGCTCTCTTTGTTTGAACATTCTGTCAGTCCATCCCAGCAACATTGGCATAACCAATGTGATGACATTGGGGGAAGGACTATCTGTTTCACCAACCAAAGTTGACAGAAGAGGTGTTCAGGAAACTTTTTTGAAAACATCATTAATTGTGAGAAATTATTTTTAGCATTGAGTAGTGCTATAATACTGCATAAAATGCACACTTCACCTTTAAAGAAGACTCAAGTGCAAGTATTAACACATCCTCAACATTTGCTTGACTCAGATAGAGACTTGTCTTTGATCAAAAGTGATTATAATGTGCAAACTAATCCAAACACTAAATTTGAAGCAAACCAAATACTTTCAAACTCATAACACTGAAGTCAATATCGATGCATATTTGCACATCAGAAAAGCCATTGTTCTTGCTTAAACATTACAAAGGCAGACTATGTCTGAGTGCATGCAGGCTATTAATGATGACAAAATCATAAAAACACAAAAAAGTGCATTCAGGTATTCAAGTGAAATGTATTTGTCTTAATAATGCAGATTTTGATTATAGATATGCACAACAAACGAGCAAAGAAAATAAAATATTTTTGTAAAAAAGAAAAGAACAAACTGTTTAAGAAGTAAACAAACTTGGCACAGTTTTCTTATATCATGTTGACCTTATCATGCTTCTCATTGGTCGATTTTGGAGTGTTTGAGCAAAAGCCATCGAGATGGTCAGAAAATGAGACTATGAGCAAAACACCCTGGAAAAGAGAGAAGAGAACAAAAATCTAAATTAAATAAATTGATCTATCATGAAATAATGAAATACATCATGAAATTTTGCAATTTATTATTAATGTTGCAGTTATATGCATAAATAATTACTTCCATAAATACATATATACCACACTTTATTTATGTATGATCTCAATTCATTGTATTTGTATTTATTTATTGCAATATTTCAGGAAGTACCTCATTATTTCTATTATACCTGATATTATATATAATCCACTGTATTACATACAAATAAATATACATTTAATGCCTTATTTCAATTATGCATTTCATTGTATTTTTATTTAATGATTGATCATCACATCATGGTGTTTTTATTAATTGCATGATTATTTTCTCCACTACATTACATTTCAAGGCACATTTCATTTTTAATTTGACATTTTCATGCCTTATTTGATTTAATATTCACACACTTCATTGTATTTTTATGAAATGATTGCAACAATTTGTAAAGTATTAAATTATTTCATGATATTTTTATTGATAAATTATCATTCCATGATCTATTTAATCATTTCATTACGTATTTATTTTGTCTATTTCTTTACATTATAAGAAGCATTACATTATTAAAATTTAAATAATTAAATTAATTTCATGCCTAATTTAATTAATTGTGCTCACATTTCATAATATTTTTATGCATTGATTGCAATATTTCATTAATTCATGATATATTAATTTATTTTCATTTATTATTAAATTTCAAGACATTTAATTAAGTATTTCATGTAGTTTTTCATTTTAAATAAATATCGTTATCGTTTCATATGTTATTTAATCATGCTCACATTTCATTGTATTTTTATTTCATGACTGATCATCATTTCATGATGTATTTAACCATTTGATGACATTACAGTTCAAGGCATATTTCAATAAGTAGGCATATCGTTCATATTTTTAAATAAATTAATTGTAAAAAAAAAAAAAACATTTCACACCTTATTATACTCACATTCAATGTATATTTATGTGATGATTGGAACATTTCCTGATAAATTAATTTATTCCATTTTGTCCCCTACATACCTCCATAACAGAGTGCTGAATGACAAATGGCGAGAGAATGTGATGTACCTTTTGTCCTCCAACAGAAGGAGTTTGATCATAAAACTGCAAAAATCTCAAGTGGCACTTCTCACAGGATCTACGGTGGCCATACGGCAAAAAGGCCAGTTAAGCGTGCTACAGTTAAAGCACTTCTCCCTCCCTACGCTCTCACGGAGAACATGGCATGAACAAGCTCTTATCTGTGAGAGCACAAACAGAGAATAGCACATTCACTCTCTTCTCACTAATCCTGTTATGCTGCAGCCTCTTCTCGGCCTCCATCTCTATGGTTACAGCTGGCATCCAATAATGCTAGTCCATAGGCTGTATTGACAGTAATCTACAGAGCACAAGGTCCTCCTACCAGCAAAGATAACCCAAGGCGACTCAAGAGATTGCAAAGGAATAAGAAAACAGGACTTACTCATCCAAATCTTTTTTGCTCTCTTCGATGAACGCAATAGATTCCGACCTTAGACGGTTGGTGACCTCGTAAGTGCGCAGGGTGACACCAAAAATGTCCTCATGGTATCGATTCTCATCCTTAACAAATGGAAAGAAGATGGAGGCAAATTCAGTTTGAAAAAAATAGCTAGAACTTCTCTGATGACCTTACACTTTATTAACCTTTATTTGTGCTAAATAATTCAGTTCAATATAAATGGTTGAATAGCTGCTATGGTCTGAGGAACTAAAATGGCTATAATGGCTGATGCTCCTAAAGGTGAAAGCATTCAGGTGGTAACACAAAAGTATGACAACAGAAAACATTTTTATTTCCTCAAGAAATTGTGAGTGCTGCTTGCCTGTGCAAAACTCCTCGCCACAAAGCTAGGATATTGTGGGTGGTTGTCAGGGTGCTTCAGCGCGTTTGATAAGATATTGTGAGGGTTTTTAGTGTGTTTTTATATGGTTGCTAGGGTGTTTTGGGGGGTTGCTTACTACAGTCAAAACAGCCCACCCCCAAGTCTTAATAATATTGTAGTCCGACCTGTAGGGTCGTTCCTTCAATGTAAGTCTATGCAATGTTTTAGCTTGTTTTATAGTCAACCAGGTGAAAATCATGTCCAAATGCAGATCAACATATGATTAACCTGATAAAAAAGTAATAGTGCATCTCTCCTCAATAAACTGCACAATTTGAGGTAACATTCATGTCCACGTGTGACTGTGTGGGATGAGTCAAAGTTCAATACTTAAAGTTAAAATGTTGTTCAAATCCATAACCCAGAGTATGAGCAATAATAATATTGATTTTGCCTTGGCCATAAAAAGATGACAATTGGATCTAACCCTTAGTTTGCTGATATAGAAGCCAGCATCCTCCAGAGACATGTTGCCATGTAGTTTAAAGATCAGCTGGACGGTTTTCAGTACATCTCCAGCCATGGTAACGTCTCCACAAACGTAAATGTGACCTCCTTCTTCTCTCAAAGACTTGTAGACTATTTCAGACAGCTGCTCACGAAGCACATCCTGGACATATTTCTTAGAAAAACATGGAAAAGGAATAAGAAATTGAGAGGTAAGGGACATAACAGAATACAGCTAGATATGGTGGGTCTATATTCAGAACCACACGCTAATCCTGTCTAATGAATTAAGTTGATTCATGTTGGTCCTACTTTGCAGCTGATGAGCAAAACTTTTTCAGGGTTGTTTCTTTTCAAAGACCATTTCTCATATTCCCCATTGTTCTTTCTAATTCACATGGGCAGTCTGTTGAAACCCTCTTTTGTGCTGGTGCATAAATGGATTTGAATTATACTAGCTGACATTTGCCAAATCTTCATATTCTCACCTTTGGTCTCCCAGGCTCTCTGGAGTATGCAGTGTAAAGTTCTTTAAATACTTCCTTGTTCTTGGCCTGGATTGTCTCTTCCTTGTAAATGTGGTCAATCTGCGACTGCCGACAACCGAAAACCAAGATCATAGGGCATGCCTTGATTCCTGATAAGTGAAATCACACCAAAAATGTTAGTTTAACTCAAAGCAAAAACGATCAAAATTAAAAAAAAATTGGAATTGATGGATGGATTGAAAATAAAGGGTGATGAATGGATGGATGGATGGAAAAGAAACAGTGTTGGATGGATAAATGGATGGAAAAGAAAGAATGATGGATGGATGAATTGATGGATGGAAAAGAAAGAGTGCTAGATGAATGGATGGATGGAAAATAAAGAGTAATGAATGGATGGAAAAGAAAGAGAAATAGATGGATGGATGGATGGATGGATGGATGGATGGATGGATGGATGGAAAAAAGAGTAATGGATGGATGGATGGAAAAGAAAGATGGATGGATGGATGGTTGGTTGGATGATGGAAAACAAAGAATGATGGATGGATGATTGATGGATGGAGGGATAGATTGATGGATGATGGAAAGGAAAGAATGATGGATGGATGGATGAATAGACAAATGGAAAAGAAAGAGTGATGGATGGAAAATAAAGAATGATGGATGGAAAAGAAAGAGTGATGATGGATGGATGGATGGATAGATAGATGGATTGATGGATAGATAAATGGATGGAAAATAAACAATAATGGATGATGGATGGATGGATGGATGGATGGATGGATGGAAAAGAAAGAGTGATGATGGATGGATGGATGGATAGATGGATTGATGGATAGAGAAATGGATGGAAAAGAAACAATTATGGATGATGGATGGATGGAAAAGAAATAGTGATTTATTTATGGATGGGTGGATAGATAGAAAACAAATAGATGGATGATGGATGGATGAATGAATGGAAAATAAAGATTGATGGATGGATTTTATATATTCACATATTAGAGTGGTGGTGGTATAGTGGGCTAAAGCACATTGTGATGGATGGATAGAAAAGAAAGAGTAATGGATTGATGGATAGAAAAGAAAGAGTGATGGATGGAAAAGAAAGAGTGATGGATGGAAAAGAAAGAATAATGGATGAATGGATTAATTGAAAAGATGATAGATAGATAGATAGATAGATAGATAGATAGATAGATAGATAGATAGATAGATAGATAGATAGATATGCATTGAATGTGTACCCTTATTTTCAATCTCATATAGTCTCTGTTGCCAGAAGCTTCTGAATGGAGCGATACCAGTGCCTGGAGCAACCAGAATACATGGAACCTGACTGACTTTTGGCATACGGAAAGTTGGAGCCCTGAAACAGAAAATACATCTATTGATTCCATCAAAACCACATTAAAACAAAACTTAATGGAGATATTTGACGAGTATTTAAAAGTTTTACCCTCTGACGAAGCATGGCACGGTATCTTCTGCATCCAAGCTATTGAGCCAAGAGGAACACACTCCATGGTGCACAGGACCCTCTCCATCTAGATGGAATACACATAATCCTTATACCTGACACCCTGTGACACTGATCTAATGTGACATAATTTAGTACTGTGCAGGGTTGACATCACTTGCTTCAAATAGAGAGAAATTGCAACATTTTAACTGCCTATTTTGCCATTATGCACATAATTACATATTTAATTGCAGTTTAAATTTAGACTTTAGCTAAAGTTTCCTGCTTCTCAGATTGGTCTCCTGAGAAAAAGACACCAGGGTAATCTCTCACAACCTCTCTAGAGATTCAAAAGAGATCTCAATAGTGTCACAATTTATGCTAATATTTTCAAAGATACCCAAGATTTCAATTAAATGTCAGAGATGTCAGAAATGAACTCAAACATTCAAACAACTATTGTCTAATTTGTGGTTAACTTAACTTCTCAGGAAATTTAGATGAAACATCTAAGACAAAGAGCAAACTCTGAGCAATAACATTTTTATCTTGGATTTTTACCTCTGGTTTGAAAGGACACCACAGCCACTGTGAGGTGGATCTCTCCTGGATAAAGGTCTGGTGAGGAGCTGATGGAGTAGTATCGTGGCTGTAGGAGGGGGAGCTGGGTGAGGAGCAGGGTGGAGGGGATCTGAATGGAGGGAAACTCCTCCAGTACTTCCACTATGGTGGGGTTATTGTACCACTTCCACTCCTCATACTCCTGCAAACCCTGAGTAGACACAGAACTGATTAACCCAGACTTCTTTACAATTGAATGACATAATCCTTAAATAGCAGTTAAAGGCAATCTTTGGCTTAGTGACAGTCAGAAGCAAGTAAAAAATGTGTTTGTTTTTTTAATGTGAGCGCAAAACAGCTCCAGAAAAATTATTTCAGATCCATCATTAAAGGGAAGATTTAGTATGTCGCTCTAAATCTGTGTGTACGGTTACACTTAACAATAAAGTTATATTTGTTAATATTAGTAATATGTATTATTAATTAACAATGAAGAGTTTTTTTTTTTTTTTACAATTTATTAATCTTGGTTAATATCCATTAATAAATTGTTCAGTGTAAGCTTATGTTAGTTCACACAAATGTTGACATATACTTTTAAACTTTTAATGTAAAACAAAAAAGTATGAGTATATTGAAATTAACATGAAGCAAGATAAATACAGTAAGTTCATGTAAAATTAAACTGTTCGCTGTTTGGTCATGTTACGTGTAACTAATGTAGTTAACTCATGTTAACATCTACTGTACAACTATATTGCATATATACATATGATTTTTCATTTTTCCATTATTTTTGAAAACAAAAATATAATTATTATTTATTTAGAATTATACAATTATTTAGCAAAATGTCCAGGATGCTTTTTATCAAGCAACAAAATTGGAGAGTAACTAGGGCTATCAAGCTCAAGAAAGTTACAAAAATGACCATAAATGTAGTCCATACAACTTGTTCAGTTCTAAAGTTTTTAGATCACTATTTTCAGTGAGAAATGACTTAAATTTTGGTCTGTTTCTCACATGAATAAAGAAGATTTGGAATAGAGCGCACAAGTCGTATGGACTACTTTTATGGTACTTTTTTTTTTTTTTTTTTTGGAGCAGGGCTATCAAACTCAATTTTCATCAACCCAGTAATTAGAACAAAATAATTATTAGTGCTCCAAAGGATTAAGGCTCATTAATATTCATGAGAAGTTGACTCACTTTGTACTTCTAAAAAGTATTTCAAAACACTTGTTCACTAAAGCTTTTCCTTGAGGATTTTATAATCCTATTCTCTCGTTTATTTATTCTTACTTTGTATTTTATTTTCCTATTCTATTAGATCAATTTCTGTAGGTACGTATGCTTTTCTTTCCTTTTTTTGTACGTATGCTTTTCTTTAATTTTTTCATTTAATTTCTGTAAAGGCATATGTACATGTACAGTACATCTTCTCTGTAAAGCACTTTGTAAGCACTATTTTAAAAGGTAAATAAAGCCTTACTCACTTTCGAGGAAACCACTAACTAATTTGTCAGTTAGATGTTATGCTGGCATCCAACGTTTCAGAAATTAGCTCACGAGACACATAAAAACGAGTTCCCCGTCTGTCGCTCACTTTGACGTTGTGTTGAAGAAGCGACACTAGGAGTCTCTCTCTTGAGCACCGAATATACCTCTGATCTATGAAAAAAGGTCAATGAGAAGTTGGCAGACAGAATTTGCATGTCCCGCCCCCGGACATACGGGTATAAAGGCGGGGAAATGCATCTGTTTCATTCAGAAATTTTCTTCGTAGCCGATGGTCGTGTATGCAGCGAGCTGCGAGTCACACACCTGTTCCTCTTCCTCTGAGCGATTGCTGTTGGATCTACGGCGCACTTCAGCGGCTTTCTCCTTCTCTGCACGGCAGTGCAGTTTGCCCCTGGGCACTTCGACAGCACAAACTAAAAGAGTTTTTGTTAAAAGAATATTTTCCTCTAAAAGAGCAATACACAGCGGCATTGAACGTCCTTTTCAGGACGCGTCTTTTTAAAGATGCCTTTCCGCCCTTGTTGAGTTCCTGGATGCGGTAGAGTGCTCTCCGCTTCAGACGGCCACAGGCACTGTCTCGTGTGTCTGGGCTGTGATCACACCGAGGCAGTCTTTGTGGATAGTTCATGTTCTCATTGAGAAAACATGACCATGGCAACATTGCGGTCGCGGCTTTCCTTCAACCGAAGGAACGCAACTCCAACCGCCCCCCGCGTCGCTCCTTCTTCTCACGGGATTGAGGACGATGCAGCTGGCGATGAAGGCGATTTGGGGATGGCAGCGGGTGCGGCTTTGCCTGGTACGTCCATGTGAACCGCTTTCACTTCCCAACCCATCATGCTGGCTGGCCAGGACCATCCGACTCAGTTACGCAATTCAGTTTGCCAGACCCCCCCCTTCAAGGGCGTCCGCTTTACCGCAGTACACGGCAAACATACCAATTCCCTGCGTGTGTAAATTGCGACCAAAGATACGATAGAGCCTGTCACTCCAACTGAGATGAAGAAGGGTCTCTACAGCCCTTACTTCATCGTACCCAAGAAAGGAGGCGGCTTACGACCGATCTTGGACTTGCGAGTTTTCAACCGGGCTTTGCACAAACTCCCGTTCAAAATGCTCACGCACAAACACATTTTAACTTGCGTCCGGCATCTAGATTGGTTCGCAGCGGTAGACCTGAAGGATGCGTACTTCCACGTCTCAATATTGCCTCGACATCAACCCTTTCTACAGTTCACGTTCGATGGCCAGGCGTATCAGTACAAGGTCCTCCCCTTCGGCATGTCCCTGTCCCCTCACGTCTTTATGAAGGTCGCAGAGGCAGCCATTGCCCTGCTCCGAGAATCAGACATCCGCATACTCAACTACCTCAACGACTGGCTCATACTGGCCCACTCCCGAGAATTACTATGCGCCCACAGGGACCAGGTGCTCAGGCATCTCAGCCGTTTAGGGCATCAGGACAACTGGGAAAAAGCAAGCTCGCCCCGGTTCAGAGCATCTCTTTTCTCGGCATGGAGTTAGACTCAGTCTCAATGTCAGCGCGCCTCACCAACGAGCGTGCGCAGTCAGTGATGGAATGCCTTGTCGCCTTCAGGCCAGGCACTGCGGTCCCTTTAAAACTTTTCCAGAAGCTCCTGGGGCATATGGCGTCCTCCACGGCGGTCGCGCCACTGGGGTTGATGCATATGAGACCGCTTCAGTAATGGCTCCAGACTCGAGTCCCGAGATGAGCATGGCGCCGCGGCACGCACCGTGGTCACCCCAGCCTGCCGCCAAACATTCAAACACTGGACAGACCTCTGCTTTCTGCAGGCAGGAGTCCCAACGCGTCTTGGTCACGACCGACGCCTCCAAATTGGGTTGGGGCGCCATGTGCAATGGTCACTGCGCTGGCACATCACCTGCCTAGAGTTGTTGGCTGTGTTCTTTGCCCTGCGGAGGTTTCTCCAAATAGTTCAGGGCAAACACGTCTTGATCAGATCAGACAGCACCACCACGGTGGCGTACATAAATCGCCAAGGTGGTGTACGCTCCTGCCACATGTCACAACTCACCCGTCGTCTCCTCCTTTGGAGCCAGCACCACTCACATCCCCGGTAACCTCAATGTGATGACGGACACACTATCACGACAATGCTTGCCCAGTGGAGAGTGGAGGCTTCACCCCCAGTTGGTCCAGCTGATTTGGGAACAGTTCGGCAAGACTCAGGTAGACCTGTTCGCCTCCCAGGAGACCTCCCACTGCCCGCTCTGGTATGCCCGAACAGAGGATGCCCTCAGGGCAGACGCACTGGCACACAGTTTGCCCACAGAGCTGCGCAAGTACGCATTTCCCCAAGTGAGACTTCTTGCACAGGTGCTGTGCAAGGTCAGGGAGGACGAGGAACAAGTCAAGACCTTCTTTCTTAGGGATGGGGCACGCTCTAGCATCCACACCCTGTCTCTGGAACCTCCATGTCTGGCACCTGGATGGGACATGGAAGATCTAGCTGATCTACCACCTGCTGTCATAGACACGATCAACAAAGCCAGAGCCCCTCCTACTAGGCAACTTTAAGCCCTAAAGTGGCGCTTGTTCGCGAATTGGTGTTCTTCTCGGGGCGAAGACCCACAAAGGTGCGCAGTCAGGTCAGTGCTCTTATTTCTGCAGGAGAGGTTGGACGGGAGGCTTTCCCTGTCCACCTTGAAGGCGTATGTAGCTGCTATTGCAGCCCACCACGACGCAGTAGACGGCAAGTCTTTGGGTAAGCATGACTTGATTATCAGGTTCCTAAGAGGCGCCCGGAGGTTGAATCCCTCCCGGCCATGCCTGTTCCCCTCCTGGGATATCTCAGTGGTCCTCTCAGGCCTTCAGAGACCCCCCTTTGAGCCACTAGAATCAGTTGGACTCAGGACCCTCTCTCTAAAGACGGCCCTGCTGATCACGCTTGCCTCCATCAAGAGGGTCAGGGACCTACAAGTGTTCTCTGTCAGCGACACTTTCCTGGAGTTCGGTCCGGCAGACACTACGTGCCCAAGGTTCCTACCACACCCTTCAGAGACCAAATATTGAACCTGCAAGTGCTGCCCCAGGAGGAGGCAGACCCAGCCCCTTCATTGCTGTGTCCGGTACATGATTTGTGTACCTACTTGGACCGCACGCAGAACTTTAGACGTTCTGAGCAGCTCTTTGTCTGCTTCGGTGGACAGCGGAAATGGAACGCTGTCTCCAAACAGAGCTCTCCCACTGGGTGGTGGATGCCATTTCATTGGCCTATCGCACCCAGGCCATGCCCCCCCCATTGCAGATCTGAGCACACTCAACAAGGAGTGTTGCGTCCTCATGGGCACTGGCCAGAGGCACCTCCCTGGCAGACATATGCAGAGCAGCGGTTTGGGCAACACCTAATACCTTTGCAAGATTCTACAATCTCAGTGTAGAGTCAGTTTCGTCCTGTGTTTTCTCAGGTCCGAGCCAGTAGAACTCAGTAACAAGCTGACTGACTGGCCGGGTAGATCGCATGCACCTAGCTCCTTTTCCCTCGGTTGAGGTAATACCGTGCCCTTTTTCTCCCAGGAGATCCCACTTACTCGGCTCCCTGGATGACTCCTCCCTAGCCTTCTGGGTCCGCAATTCGGCGGAGGAATTCGCCGACCCAATCCACTGCGGGTACTCAAATCTACCCTGTACTGGAATAGGTGCTCCACAGGTCAGGGCTCCTACGTGGAATTCCCCCCTGTGTGTATTTTCCACAGTAAGGTCTCCTTACTAGTGGACCCGCATCTCCCTTGGGCAGTTCCCACTGCCCCCCCCCGGTTGCCGTGTCTGTAGCACCTCCTCCCTCCAAAGAGGCGGGATCTACCTCCATGCCACTTCCCACATGTGACCTAAAAGCCCATGTGGTGTATTCATCATCCTTACCTCTCCCTCTCAGGGCAGGTGTGGTCTCCACAGGGTCTTTTCACCCTGAAAGAATAGGAAACTGGTTAAGACCCCCTTTCCCAGTGCGTGTAAGGGCCCCAGCCGTTGACACTATGCGAGAAACATAGAGAGAAAAGAGGCCCGGCTAGTCTCTGCCCGTTCCCAGGTTGGCAAGCGTCGCCTTGTTCCCGTCTAGGGTAACTAGAAGGATTTCGACGACTCTGTGAGGCATTGGGGAAGGGTACGTGCAGTCTGATACAGCTGGTCGTTTTGGCATGTCAAGTACCTGCCTGCTCCTGTTTCAGCAGTACACGTACACGGCTCAGCACATGGCGTGATTTAAATTGGACCCCTAGTGTTGTTTGAAGTGAGAGATAGACGGAGAACATCTAGGTTACGGATGTAACCTCCGTTCTCTGATGGAGGGAACGAGACGTTGTGTCCTCCCGGCCACGTCGCTGAGCCACTGATGTGGCCAGACCATTTCCGGCTCATCAGAAAAATCCTGAATGAAACAGACACATTTCCCCGCCTTTATACCCGTATGTCTGGGGACGGGACATGAAAATTCTGTCTGCCAACTTCTCATTGGCCTTTTTTCACAGATCAGAGGTATATTCGGCGCTCAAAAGAGACCCCTAGTGTCGCTTCCTCGACACAACGTCTCGTTCCCTCCATCAGGTAATGGAGGTAACATTCGTAACCTAGACTTTTGACACCTGTGTTGTATAAAAAAAGAACTGCTGGAAGATTTTACAAAAAATCTTCTTTCGTGTTCCACAGAAAAATTAACAGCATATGGGTTTAGAACGACATAAGGGTGAGAAAATAATGACAGAATTTTTATATATACCTTGGGTGAATTATCCCTTTAATTATTGAATATAATTATGAATAAACACTTAAATTGTGATTGACAGAATTAGATTACGAAGTTTATTATATGATTAGAAAAGAAAATCATTCAACATTCATTATCAGTCAGTCACAGAGAAACAATTGGGGGGAGTTGCCGTCCTCAAAGGCCCTTAGGAACTAGTAAACTCGACTGAAAGTACGTCTGCAAATCAAACTGTCAATGTCCCTCGTTTCTCAATCTTTATGTCCTTCTCTCGTTTGCTCCATTCCTTCATCAGACTCATTTGAACCGGAAAAGATGACTCACTAACTTAGCGGCCATTTTTAGCAACATTACGAAAAATTGCACCCAGCATTTCAGTGGTAGGCAATAAAAGATAAATATTTATATCTTGAGGACAGCTCACAGTGTTGACATTGAAAGACAGGCAGAGAGAATGAAAAAAAGAAAACGGGAAAGAGGGGGTCTGATTTTCACAGGTAATCAGTTATCAAAATGAGAAAATTACCTCCGATTTGAAACGGAAAAGCAGTGATGCATGTGGCAATGTGACAGCTCTTGTCTTATATGGAAGAAGTGTTTGAGAATGGGTCTCAAATCATTACTGAGTTATAGCATGCCGGACTAATGATGCAATGCAAATATAATAATTATAGGAATGTATGACTGTGTGTATTTGTGTATATGCATTTAGGTCCTAATTACATCTGGTATTAAGATGAGTTTCAGGTGATCCAATCTGAGAGGTCATACGAGACCCCCCTTCCCCACACACACACATACACTCTATGTAGTTTTTGCGATCTGATCACAAAACATTTTGGACCCCATTTAAACTTAGGGCTGTTGTGATCGATTCAGCCAAAAGGCATACCAGGTGTAAACGTGGTCTCTGTGTAGTCTTACCTTGCTGAGCACCTCCAGTCTCTTCTTCTGTTTGTCATTAGTCGCTAGAGGAGCAAACTGCTGCAGTAGTAGAGGGCTAGGAGGGGTGGTTATATCCAGGAAGTATTTGAAAGCCTGATAGATGGTACAGGGTGGAATACGACTCTCATCTGTCCAGTTACTAATAACACCTACAAAAGAGAAAGCAGACAGCATTGTGCAAAAGAGGTTTGCTGAATCCATAACATTGATTTGTTAATGAAGCAGATTTTCCAAAGCCCTTTGACAGCCTTTCTTCCAAGCAACACAAGTTTAGCAGAATGTCCTGAGTGCTCTTTTACATACAATAAAAATAAATGGTGACAGGAAATTTCGATCTCCAAAAATGAAAATAACAGTACCATAAAAGTATGTCAAACAACTCATGCACTACTGTATATTCCAAGTCTTCTAAACCCAAAAGATAACTCTGCGTGAGGAACAGACTGATTTGTTCTTATTCATTGAAAACTCTGAAATAAGTCTCAAATCTTATTTGAATTTCCTCAAACTTAGTGGGTCAAGTCACATTTGGTTATGAGACAGAAAAGAACCAAATTTGTATATGTGTGACATATGACATACACTCACTGAGCACTTTATTAGAAACACCTATATACCTAGATTATCTAATAAGCCAATCAGTGGCAGCAGTGCAGTGCATAAAATCATGCAGATATGGGCCAGGAGCTACAGATGAGCAAGGTATAAAGGAGAAAGTGTTACAGAGACCTCAGTTGTCCTCTATACAGGTCACTGCCCAGTATTTGGCCTTGTTTTAAACAGGAGAATTTTCTTTACTTTAAGTAATAGTGTGTAACATTTTTTCATATTCTCTCAGAAAGGCTACAGTAACTCAGATAACCACTCTGTACAATTGCAGTGAGCAGAATAGCATTTCAGAATGCACAACACGTCAAACCTTGATAGTTATAGTTGTAACTATAGTGTGCAAAAATAAAAAGCTTTTAGTCTGTAAAACAATATGCCTGTTGTATTCTATTTATTCATTAATGTTAGCATGTTAATATCTATCTGAGTCTATTTCTGATTTTTGCAACCCTATTTGTTATGCATTAATTCTACAGTTCACTAACTAAATGATTTTACTAAATGAAGTGTGAGAAACATCATTTTATGGGCATGTCAGGATTTCTATCAGTGATCTAGATTTAGTTTCGACTAATATGTAAAGATTACAGAATATTTAATCTGATTGCATTAAGTACATTCTAAAGGCAAAATACTCTGAATAGGCAACTTTTAAACACTACCTCCCTTCTCTATAATTGACATTGTCATCTGTTTTGGTGTGTGTGTTTGATCAGCTGACATCTGTCACATATATATATATTTATATATATATATATATATATATATATATATATATATATATATATATATATAAGTTGCTTTGGACTATAAATCGCAGGACCTCTCATCGTGACTTATATTCTGGAAACAGTTCAAGTGATACCTTTGGGTTCTTTTTTGAGCAGTATAATGAGTCCCTATCAACTGCCATTGTATTAAAAAGATGTTCCACGTATGAAAAAAGCTTTAAGGGTTTGGAACAACATGAGGGTGTGTAAATTATGACATAATTTTCATATTTGGGTGAAATATTCCTTTAAAACTGTTCAGAAATTTCGAGAAAGGGTCTTATCTCTAGAAGCAGAAGTCCTTCAGAGTTTTGAGTATCCAGAGAGACAAATATTTTTAAGAAAGTAATCTAAAATCCAACCTGGTCTCATTGAATTCTGTTACTTTAACTGCATTTTTGCGTAATGAGTTTTACGTACCTCGTTCTAGGTATCACCATATTTTTCTAGTGAAAGAAACACATAGTGGTGCCACAAAAATGAAATTACTAACTTTCACACAAATCATGTGTGGAATGTATGTGTAGGCAAATTAAGTTCATAAACACTTGTTTTTTGCTCTGTCACTCACACAACTTTATGTGAATTTCTTTTGAAAGACAATATATTTTAATTCTTGCAAGTGTAACGGGAGCCAGCTGGTAGATAGCTGTGCAGTGTGTAAACCTCCCTAACTAGTGACTGATGCTAGAGGCTGTAGCCTTTAGCCTCCTTGTTAGAGCACCTGCTTCCCATGCCGGAGCTGCCGGTTCGAGTCCCGTTCGGAGCGGGGCGAGCAGGGACGGTTACATTGGTGCCGTGACCCGGATGTGAGTGAGGTTTAGGGTGTTGAGTGTAATGGGAGCCAGCTAGTAGATAGCTGTGCAGTGTGTAAACATCACTCTCCTGACCTCAAGAGGTGCACTAGTGACTGACGCTAGAGGCTGTAACCTTTAGCGTCCTTGTTGAGTCATAAGGACTATTACTTTTATGATAAATTTTATAGTTCTTTTGCATCCTTTCTGAAGCTTTGAATTCTGTTCATTGTAGTTGCATAGGATCAGGTTACCCTGATCCTTGCCTAATTGTGGTGACCAGAACACTGAACACAGTGTTCAACAAAAGATGACATATCTAGAAAAGCTTACCTCTGTGCTTACAGGGGTAAAATAAAGATAACGTTTTATTGAGGGATGGGCAGTGACTTATACAGAGGATGCAGGACTCACATGTCTCTCATCTGATTCTCTGTGTTAATCTTAACAGATACAGTATGTCATAGTAGATTATTTTGATGTAGATGCTGTCATTTTTCATAAGATACCAAAGCAAATGTTGGAGAGACAAGCTATTTTGGAAGGCTGTGCAATATCAATAAGCTTTTTGTTCTGTAGAAATTGCAGTCTGAACGTTTTTCCAGAACTAACTTTATTTTTCTGAGCCATTTTTGCAATTACTTTTAAAAAACTGGTCGCATGGTGATTTTTATTGGATAAGAAGTTATCTTCTTATTTATTTTTAAGTGTGGCTAAAGTGTCCAAGTACTTTTGAGGGATACTTTTATTTGCATATTTTATGCTGATCAGAAAGGATATTTGCATATATTTCATAGTTACCCAATGCCGTGTTTCTCTCCTCTAAGAACTCCACCTTTACGATTTGATTGACAGGTGGAGCATCCTCAAGTTTGTCGATGAGGGTAGTAACTACATCTTCGTTGTTGCCAGGGAAAATGCCTAAATGGTCGCCAGGCAAGTATTTCAGACTGTCATGGTTGTTGGCATCAAGACGCACAAATATAGTCAGTCGGCTGATAGACAAAAAGGAAAAAAAAATTGGTTAAAAGAAACAGCTGGAGTGGTTATTATAGAGACAATAATAAATACATTCACACACAAGAGCAACTGACTCTTCACTAAACTCTGCCCACTTTGGTCATTGTTACTCACTCAGACAAGCTTTACAGACAACCCGTTTTCATTCCCTAAGCGTCAATTTTTGACGTTTGTGCAGAAGCTGTCAACGTCTGCATGATGACGCCAAAGATGCCCCCTGGCATCCTCTCATTGACGCAGTGAGAAACCCCATTTTTTTCAATGAGAAAACTTTGTCGCCAGTTATCAATTTTTGAATATTATTTTGTGTGCTTAACCTCAATGTTTTATAATAATTATACATATATTAGTGTGGCAGCGGGGGCGTGGTCAAGCGCCCGTTCGGAGAGAGGGAGCGGTAAGGGCGCTTGCACCTGAGCTAAAATATGTCTAACACCTGTCTCTGATTTCAGTAAGCACGGGGAGAGCGGCATATAAGAGCCACAACAACGCCAGTGGGGAGGGCAGTCTAGCGTTGCCATCCGGAGCCCAAAGAAGTTTTGTTTATAGAGAAATCGTTCCTGTGTTCTTTTAAACAATTTATGTTCGGTGTTGTACTTTTTGTTTTGGAAATTAAAACCCATACCTTTGAGTTCACCCTCCTGTTATCGTGTCCTGTTTCCCCTGTCCAGTCCAGTGAAGTTTCACAGTGGTGCCGAAAGCCGGGAAATTAGTTATGGAAGGTCGCCCCGTAGAGTCCGCCCAGCTGACCGAAGTCCTCCAGTCCCTCGCTACACTCCATCAAAGCCACCAGCACTCCCTGCTTGAGCTCCGGGAGGACCAGGATCGACGGTTCTTTGAGATCATGCGGGCTCAAGCAGAGGACCGACTGGCCATCCGGAGCCTCCTCAGCCGGGAGGTCGCTCCCGCCACAGCCGCGACCCCGGACAATCACCCTCCGTTACCCCCTCCCATGTTGCAGAAAATGGGGGCGACAGACGACCCTGAGGCGTTCCTCGATTTGTTCGAACGCACGGCGGAGATCTGGGCCTGGCCGCGCGACCAATGGGCAGCCCGCCTCATCCCATTATTGTCCGGGGAAGCCCAACTCGCGGCTCAACAACTGCCGACAGCGAACCTCCTGGCCTATTCCGATCTGAGGAGAGCCATCATGCAGCGGGTTGGTCGGAGCCCCGAGGAGAATCGCCAGCTCTTCCGGGCCATGAAGCTGGACAAAGCCGACCGCCCGTTCGCGTTTGCTCAGCGGCTCCGCGATGCCTGCCGGAGGTGGCTGCTAGTGGGGGACCGCGGCGTCGAGGGTCTCATCGATCAGGTGGTGCTGGAGCAATTCACTCAGCGGCTACCCAGGAGAACGGCGGAGTGGGTCCAGTGCCACCGCCCGACGTCGCTGGAGGCAGCCGTGCAGCTGGCGGAGGACCACATGGCGGCGATCCCGAGGGCGGACGAGCCCTCTCTTTCTCCCTCCCCTTCCCCTGTGTTTTTTTCCGCTCTTCCCCATCCCCCTCCCCCTTCTCGCTCTGTCTTTCTTCCAGGGTCCGTTCCTGCCCCCCGCAGGCGAGGAGCCTGGCAGAGACCCACGGTGGCATCGCACACCCCCCCCGCCACATTCAGCCTCAGGTGGGGGCGTCCGCCGACGCAGGTACGGGTGTGGCGCCTGGGCCAGCCTGTTGGAGGTGCGGGGACCCGGGCCACTTCCGCGATCAGTGTCCGATGATGGAAGTGGGGACGGTGGTTCGGGTCTCCGATCCACCGCATGCTGCCCCCGATCGGGCTGGAGCGTACCGGATTCCGGTAAGAATCCAGGGGGGTACACACCAAGCATTGCTGGATACCGGTTGCAATCAGACCACCATCCATCAACGCTTGGTTCAACCCGGGGCTTTGGGCATAGCTAGACGGGTGAGGGTGAGGTGTGTGCATGGGGATATTCACAAGTACCCGATGGTGACCTTGTTAATGAAATTCCGGGGAAAAAAGCATAGAGTAGGGGCAGCGGTTAGTCCCCGCCTCACCCATCCTCTGATTTTGGGAACCGATTGGCCAGCATTTAAAGATGTGTTAGGGGGAGTTTGTACGGATGGGTCCTGCACTAAAGTAGGGAGATGTGCGATGTGCGATGCTCTGACAGGGGAGGCGGAGCCGGGTCTGTCCTCGGCTGCTCCAGATCGGGATGACGAGGAGAGGGGCGGGGCTTCCGCCCCTCCTCTTCGCAGGGAATTCCCTGACGAGGATTTCCCTTTGGAGCAGTCGCGGGACGAAACCCTCAAACATGCCTTTGGTCGGGTGGAAGTGATCGATGGTCAACGTCTCCGGCCAGACATCGCACTCGCATACCCCTATTTCTCAATTATAAATGACCGACTGTATAGAGTGACGCAGGACACTCAAACTAAAGAAAATAGGACACAGCTTTTGATTCCACGGAGCCGCCGGGAAATGTTATTCCAAGCGGCTCATTATAATCCCATGGCGGGTCATCTAGGGGAAAGAAAGACACTGCTCCGCCTAATAGCCCGGTTTTATTGGCCGGGCATTAGCGGTGACGTCTGCAGGTGGTGTGCGGCGTGCCGTGAATGCCAGCTGGTAAACCCACCGGCCACCCCAAAAGCGCCATTGCGCCCTCTTCCGTTGATCGAGGTCCCCTTCGAGAGAATTGGAATGGACCTCGTCGGGCCATTAGAGCGGACAGCACGCGGACATCGCTTTGTGTTAGTCCTAGTGGATTACGCAACGCGATATCCGGAAGCAGTGCCTCTAAGCAACATTTCAGCACGTAGTGTTGCTGGGGCGCTCTTCAAAATAATCTCCCGGGTGGGGATTCCAAAAGAAATCCTCACCGATCAAGGCACAACGTTTATGTCACGCACACTTCGCGAACTTTACGATCTATTGGGCATTAAATCGATTCGCACTAGCGTGTATCATCCGCAGACAGATGGCCTAGTGGAACGCTTTAACAAAACCCTTAAGAACATGATTCGTAAGTTCGTGCACGAGGATGCTAAAAACTGGGACAGATGGATCGATCCCCTGTTGTTTGCAGTGCGAGAGGTCCCGCAAGCCTCAACCGGCTTCTCTCCATTTGAGCTATTGTACGGGCGATGCCCGCGCAGCATCTTAGATGTTTTACGAGAAGGTTGGGAGGAGGGACCTACAAATAGCAAAAATGAAATTCAATACATTCTTGACCTCCGAGCAAAACTCCACACTTTGGGGAAACTAACACAGGAGAATTTGCTCCGGGCCCAAGAACGTCAATGCCGGCTGTACGACAGGGGAACGCGGCTGAGGGAATTTGCACCGGGAGATAAAGTTCTTGTATTGCTTCCCACATCGAGCTCCAAATTACTCGCCAAGTGGCAAGGGCCCTTTGAGGTCACACGACGAGTGGGGGATCTCGATTATGAAGTTAAGCGAACCGACAGAGGGAATGCGCGTCAAATCTACCACCTCAACCTCCTTAAATTATGGAGGGAGGCGGTCCCTGTATCGTTGGCTACGGTGGTCCCGGAGAGGGCGGAGCTCGGACCGGAGGTAAATCCAAATCCAGACTTCAATACCCCGGTCATTTGTGGAGACCACCTCTCCCCGTGTCAACGAGCAGAGGTTGCCAGTTTGCAGAAGGAGTTTGCGGACGTATTCTCTCCCCTGCCGGGCCGCACGAACCTCATCCAGCACCATATCGAGACCGAGCGAGGGGCGGTCGTTCGTTGCCGCCCTTATCGCCTCCCCGAGCATAGAAAGAAAATTGTCCGGGACGAATTAGATGCCATGCTTGATATGGGAGTAATAGAAGAATCCCACAGCGACTGGTCCAGCCCAGTCGTTCTCGTTCCCAAGAGTGACGGGTCGGTGCGGTTCTGTGTGGATTATAGAAAAGTCAACGCGGTGTCTAAATTTGACGCGTATCCAATGCCCCGCGTTGATGAACTGCTCGATCGGTTAGGTACTGCTCGCTTTTATTCGACATTGGATTTAACAAAGGGTTATTGGCAGATCCCCTTGACACCAATATCCCGCGAAAAAACAGCCTTCACCACGCCGTTCGGATTACACCAATTTGTGACACTTCCGTTCTGTTTGTTCGGGGCCCCAGCCACGTTCCAGCGTTTGATGGACCGTGTCCTCCGGCCGCACTCTGCTTACGCCGCTGCCTACATAGACGATATTATTATCTATAGTAATGACTGGCAGCGGCATATACAACACCTGAGGGCGGTCCTGAAGTCGCTGCGGCGGGCAGGGCTCACTGCAAACCCTAAGAAGTGCGCGGTTGGGCGTGTGGAGGTACGGTATCTGGGGTTCCACTTGGGCCATGGCCAGGTGCGGCCCCAAATTGATAAAACCGCGGCGATTGCGACTTGCCCTAGGCCCAAGACCAAAAAGGGGGTGAGGCAGTTCCTGGGGCTGGCTGGCTACTACAGAAGGTTCGTACCTAATTATTCGGACGTCACCAGCCCGCTGACTGACCTCACTAAAAAGGGGGCTCCAGACCCGATCCAATGGTCGGAACAGTGCCAGCAGGCGTTCTCACAAATTAAAGCCGCACTCTGTGGGGGGCCGCTCTTGTATTCCCCTAACTTCTCTCTCCCTTTTCTATTACAGACGGATGCTTCAGACAGAGGGCTGGGGGCCATACTCTCGCAGGTGGTGGAGGAGGAGGAGCGCCCGGTGCTATACATCAGCAGGAAGCTCTCACTGAGGGAAACTAAGTATAGCACCGTGGAGAAGGAGTGTCTAGCCATCAAGTGGGCGGTCCTCACACTCCGCTACTACCTGCTGGGGCGGGCCTTCACCCTCTGCTCGGATCATGCCCCACTGCAGTGGCTCCACCGCATGAAGGATACTAACGCCCGGATCACCCGTTGGTATCTGGCTCTCCAGCCTTTTAAGTTCGAGGTGGTCCACAGACCGGGGGTGCAGATGGCTGTCGCCGACTTCCTTTCCAGAAATGGGGGGGGAGTGGTAGGCAGGCCGGATGACGCCCCGGCCTGAGTCGGGTGGTGGGGGTATGTGGCAGCGGGGGCGTGGTCAAGCGCCCGTTCGGAGAGAGGGAGCGGTAAGGGCGCTTGCACCTGAGCTAAAATATGTCTAACACCTGTCTCTGATTTCAGTAAGCACGGGGAGAGCGGCATATAAGAGCCACAACAACGCCAGTGGGGAGGGCAGTCTAGCGTTGCCATCCGGAGCCCAAAGAAGTTTTGTTTATAGAGAAATCGTTCCTGTGTTCTTTTAAACAATTTATGTTCGGTGTTGTACTTTTTGTTTTGGAAATTAAAACCCATACCTTTGAGTTCACCCTCCTGTTATCGTGTCCTGTTTCCCCTGTCCAGTCCAGTGAAGTTTCACAATTAGTGTGATATTACATTATACAATCATATATAATATTTTAGATCCCTTAACCCATCCCCATTTCTAAACCTAACCGATAATCAACAATAGAAAATACGAAAGAGACACTTAGATAGTCATAATTTGATATACATTATCCTATTTATACATATTTTTAAGCACCCAACCACACATTTATGCCTAAACCTCAACAATAGAAAAGACGTAACAAGCAGATAAAGAACAGTCACGATCATTTATTTATAAAAATGCATTAACCCAGGGTTGGGGAGTAACGAAATACATGTAACAGGAATACGTATTTAAAATACAAATTATAAGTAACTGTATTCCACTACAGTTACAATTTAAATAATTGGTATTTAGAAAACAGTTACATTCAAAAATGATTTTGATTAATGAAGAGATTACTTTGCATTTTATAGTAATTTGTTTAATTTAATATTTAGTCCTTTCAGATGGAAAAAATGTATACATATAAATGATGCAATCCAAAGTGCATTTGAACAGCGGTGAAACACTTATGATGTGTTGTATTCATACAAGCATATAGAGAAGTAAGTTTGATGTAAGTTTGGAACAGAAGAAATATAAATTAACCTTGTGTATATTTTCTGCTTTACTCTAAGCTAAAATGCTATTTCTAGCCATTTTATATGCACACGTTACCAGACACGATCATATTTGTTTAGCAAGAAAATTCACATTGGATCATAATTTATTTTTTCTAGTAAGACCTTTGATATTAGGGCAAAAATTGTATTCTTGATAATAATTTTTTTATTGTTTTCCTGTAAAAATATAAAAAGATATTAGGTTTGCTCTTCACATAAAATTATTGTAAGACTCTGATCAGAATACACCCGTAATTAAACAGGTCACTTCAGCAGTGCAGGATGTGTACAGACAGGATAAATAGCCAGATAAACAACAGATTAAATATTAACCACTGTGAATAAATGTTGCTGATTTCAAAAGAAATGAAAATCATACCCCGAACATATGTCACGATGACAAAATTGTACCCCAAAGTATAATTAAATGATGCAAAAATTCTAATGCCCATCATGCCAGTCAATTGACATCAGAGGTTTCTCGTTGAAAAGAACACACTTTTTGGATGCATTGTAAAACAGACACATCATATCGCCACAGAGACAGTGTTTACAGTTTTCAAGAAAATTAACCTAAGAACGGCTTAGCTGTCTCTGCATTTTAAGATGGAAAATAATTTTAACACTGAAAAAGTTACATACTACAGCTTTAATTACACTTAGCTGTAATAATATTACATATTACATATACGATAATATTTTAGCTGGCCTCCCTGTTTGACTAGGTGACAAGTGCCCAAAATCCCTCTAAAACCAGCAAACCAGACCAGCCTGGAAGACCAGCTAAGACCATCAACCATTCTAGGCTGAATTAAAGGAATGTTCCATGTTGTTTTTTACAACAATGTTTTGCCTTAGTTTTTGAAAATTTTCCACTAAATTCCAATCGCTAATGAGTTAGCTTGTCAGATAAAATGCATGGAAACAGTTGCTAAGGTTGAATTGGTCAGTAAAAATTTTAAGGTGGGGTTTAGCTAAGGGTAAAACCAAAAATGACTGTTTAGAAAACTTACATTTGACTAACAAATGTTTAAATTCGACAGTATCAGCTCAAACATACTTAGATTTTGCACTTTGTAGGTTCTGTCTCTGCACAAATTTGGCCCCGTAGACTTTCTTCTTATGGATGTTGTAAAGTGCTGAAAGTGGTACAAAAACCAACAGTTAAAAACATGCTTTGTAAAATTACAGCATATAAAACTCGAAAGGCAATTAAGCAGCCCTACAACTTAATTTGCTCTAAAACTCATGATGATGGAGCTGAGCTGCCCCATTTCAAGATCAAGAGGATGTTAAATGCTGTGGTTGAAAGTCTTAAATGCTTTGATTTGCTTTTCATAAATTGAATAAGGAAGTGTTTGCAATTCTCTTGGTAAAGCTAACAGTGTGCGGAGACAACCTGTGTCAAACTAATGAGGCACTAAAATGGAATTCAATTGGCATGCGTCATAAAATTGAAGTGAATAAAAAAGCTTTGCCATTCACAGGGAAAGACTTTAAGTATCATTTAATTTGCCAGAAGCTTATTGGCTTTCTGAAATGATGAGTCATTCTTTGACAAATTGAAGGTAATATAGCAGCTGTAGTGTACCTTCTGTCAGTGTCGGTGCCTCCGCCGTGTATGTCATCCGGAACTTGCTTTTCTTCCAGCTACGATCGTTACTAATCAAGGAATTATTTGCTTTCTCGATACTAACGTCATCACCAACGCAGAAAACATCACATGCAGCCTGGGACAAAAAGGTTGATGAAAAAACAATTTCACATATTTTTTGTACTTTTGTTGGTACTATCATGGACAGTATAAACTAAACCATAAGTATAAGGCCACATCCACACTATTGTTTTATTTGAAAATTCATACATTTTTGTTACATATACACTATATTCTCGGTCACACTAGAATGGCATTTTCGAAAATGCTCTCCATTGCTTTATACTTTGGAGTTTTCAAATGAAAATTAATGATACTGTAAAATGTGAAATATTTCTGATATATATTTCTGTGCAATAGGATGTTCAATGAAAAAGTAAGTTATTATATTTTGATGAAAAATCTAAGACATTTTTCCTTTGAAATAATGTGCACTGATTTATCATGCACAGTAAGACCAGGAAGACCAGGCTTAGTTTGATGTCATTTTGACTTAGCAACTGCACATTTTCACTTTTTACAGTGTACTTTAATTTTGTGTCTAAAGAAAAGATATAACTTCTTGAAACTGATCTCTTGTATCCATAAAAATTTGTAAATGTGAACAATTATATGCCAAGAACTGTGTGCAGCCCACTGCTTCCTTTGGGTAGTACCTTGAAGACCTTCATGGCCCATGTTCTAAAGGATTCCTCTTGGCCACAGAGTTCATCTCCTTCTCCCATGCGGAGGATTCGCTCCCCACCGAGCTCCTCAAACAGTGTGTCCACTGCGTGGGCAAATGCGCAGAAGTGTGGATATGCCCGAGAACCGAGGCCAAACACAGAGAATCTGCACAAGAAAAAAACAAGTGTTGAAAAAGCTTGAAGCACACCACCACAAACAAAGACACACATCACAAGTCCATTACCCATACAAATAGACGAGCTGTATACACAAAAGGAAGTGTGTTAAAAGTGTAAGTTGGTAGTGGACATCATGCCAGAAGTTGTGAGCTTTGATCCTGAAACTATATATATATATATATATATATATATATATATATATATATATATATATAGGATGAAATTCAAGGATAGAAAGAATGCTACACAAATACATGCATGGTTAAATGCAAAGCCCACAAGTCAAAGCTGAAAAACAAGAGCGTGTAAGTGTGAAATTATTTTTGATTGCTTTGGGATGGAATTCTTTTCACAGGAAACTTCTTTTAGATGGTATTGCTATGTTTTTTTTTTTATTTGTATTTTTTATATTGACTTTTTAATTTCAAAGTTGCACTTTAAGCCACAGGGACCACACTGTTGAAACACACACACACACACACACACACACACACACACACACACACATATTGGGTTTCCATGTTTTATGGGGACATTCCATAGACATAATGGTTTTATACTGTATAAACTTTAGATTCTATACCCTAACCTAAGACTAACCATCACAGAAAACTTTCTACATTTTAACATTTTCAAAAAACTCATTTTCAAATTATGATTTATGAGCTGTTTTGCTAGTGGGGACTGACAGAATGTCCCCACAATGTCAATAATTTCCTTATGGGGATATTTGGTCCCCACAAGGTGATAAATACATGCTCACACACACACACACACACACACACACACACACACACACACACAAACTGGTTTTTATATCAGTGTGGGGACTCTCCATAGACTTCCATGCTCTTCCATGCACAACTCAGCATGGGTGCCTGCAGACATCAGAATTTTTCTGCATTTATTTTTTATTGTTGTTTTCAGTGTGTGTACCTATTTATCATGCACAGTGTTATTTTGTATTCACTGTTGTATTCAGTGTTGTCAAGTCAGGTCATTTTAATTTGTAACACACATCGTTTCAAAGCAACTTTACAGAAAATCATGCTTTAGCAGAAAATTAATCTGTAATATCTATAAAGTCTTAGAGTCATCATTGATTAAATATTATTGTAAATTGAGTATAAAAATAAATGATTAAATAATAAATGTATTTAGAACCCCAGTGAGCAAGCCAAAGGCGACTGTGTCAAGAAACATGAAACTCCATATGATGTAGGTTAATGGAGAAAAATAACCTTGGGAGAAGCCAGGTTCACTGTAGTGGCCAGTTCCCCTGTGGCTAAACAGCATCAATATAATGCCAATATTAGTTATTTGTGTGCAGTACAAGACTTGGTTCAAAAGTTGTAAAACTAAGTAAGTTTTAAGGGCCAGTGCTTAAACAAATATGTTGAATGAACTGTGAGATTAATGACTAATGTCTTTGAAGTCCATCATGGATTAGCTTCAGAGGTTCACATAGATGTGTTGTCGTTTGTTAGTTGGCTGATGAAGACTTTTGTTGGCAGCTAATTTACAGTCGATGTATTCCATTTTAAGAGTGTAGTCCATCAACAGACAAAGGTGATGTAGGAAGAGATCAATGATGTGCATCGCAGTTCAACAGGCAGATCAATTCGGTGAGGTTCGGTGGGGTCCATCCTAAGTCCAAGGTTCAGGCAGTGGCATATGAACTATCCAATGTCTTACAGTTGGAGTTGGCATCAGTTCATCCTCTAAAGTCCATCAAAAAGACATAAGTGATGTCTGGCTAGCACTGGCTGTAGTTTGTTGGCATCACTCATTGACACGTAGCAGTGGAGTCTGACACCAAGGAGGAACGGAGCTGGATCTAGCCGGCTCTGGTAACCTCAGGATAAGAATCAGGATATTGAGATAGGGAAACAAATAGAATAATATTAGCATATAGATGCCATTCAATTTATTGCAGAGTTATAGATTATAAGAAATGTTTCTGAGAAATATTTCTGGGAAATGTGTCTGGTTCCGGCAGAACTAACTAAAGCAGCCAAATTGTGATATGAATGATAAATTAGGTGTATGCATGGCTAAACAGATGAGTCTTTAATTTAGATTTAAACTGAGTGAGTGTGTCTGCTTCCTGAACAGTATTAGGGAGACTATTCCATAGTTTAGGAGCCAAATAGGAAAATTATGTACCACCTTTTGTGGATTTTGATATTCTAGGAACAATTAACAGGCCAGAATCATAATGAACATGACAAAATATATCATGACAGAATATCACTTAAGTACTGTAGAACTAGACCATTTGAAGCTTTGTATGTAGTTACAGAATTTTAAAATGAATACAAAATTTAACAGCTAGCTAATGGAACAACGATAAAATGGGGCTAATGTGATCATATGTCTTGGTTCTAGTCAGCACTCTGGCAGCTGCATTTTGAACCAATTAAAGTTTATTTATTGAATTTGCTGGACATCCTACCAGTAATTACATTACATAACAATAATCATGAACACATGACACAATTCGTTTTTCAGCATCATTATCAGAGAGGATATGTCGTAACTTAGCAATATCTATGAGGTGGAAGAATGCTGTTCAACAAACATTGAAAATTTTATTTTGAAAGGACAGATCACTTAAGTTCTTCACTGTAGAAGACGACTTAAGAGTACACCCATTGAGAGTCAAATTATATTTTAGCAACCTTATTTTTAGAGGTTTTGGTCCAATAATTAGTACCTCTGTTTGGTCGGAATTGAGTAGAAGGAAATTTCTGAAATAAAATCTTTGATTTCATTGATACACTGCAAATTTGGAGAATATTTACATTTCGTCGGGTTTAGAAGAAATATAAAGTTGGGTATCATTGGCATAACAGTAGAAATTTAGCACATAATTTCTGATAATCTCCCAGGGGAAGCATATATAGGAGAAAAGCAGAGGGCCTAAAAATGATCCCTGTGGCTCTCCATACTTAAATTTTGATTGATTTGACAATGCCTCGTTTACATACACAAACTGGTAGAGGTCTGTTCAGTAGGACCTAAACCATGCTAATGCAAGTCCACAAATGCCAACATAATTCTCCAGCCTATTCAAGAGAATGTTGTGATCTATGGTGTCAAAAGCAGCACTAAAATTTAAAAGCACTATAAGAGAATAGCAGCCACGATCAGATGATAAGAGCAATTTGTAAGTCATTTGTAACTCTGATAAGTGCAGTGCAAAGTGCAAATCCTGACTGAAATTGTTAATATATACCATTTCTCTGTAGAAATGAACATAGTTGGGAGGACACTTCCTTTTCTAGTATTTTTGACGTAAATGGAAGATTTGAAATCGGTTTAAAATTAGCTAATTCTCCAGAATCAGGCTGTAGCTTCTTCATAAGGATAGCAAGAAGTTAATAATATTAAGAAGAGGTTCTGAGATTACAGGGAATACCTCTTTTAAGAGCTTAGTTGGTATTGGATCTAACATACATGTTGTGACTTTTGATAAGTTTTGTTAGCTCTTCATGACCTATGACAGTGAAGGATTGAAGTTGCTCATGAGAAAAATTACGAGACACTGTTTTATGAGGTGCTGTTACTGTTGATTGCATAATTCCAATTTTATTTCTGATGATTTCTCTTTTATCAGTAAAATTACTATTTTGCTGTGATTTAGCCACAGTTATGAACACCTAGGATTGCTGTGGTTATTGTATAGTTTGCTCAAATATTCTGACCTGGCAGCTTTTATTGCCTGTCTTTCTGCAACAGACACTATGCTTCCATGCACAGTGAAATACCTCTAATATTGTATTCTTCCATTTGCGCTCCATTTAACAAGCTGTTTTCTTGAGAGCATGAGTGTGATCATTGTACCATGGTGCAGGGATTTTTTCTTTAATTTTCTTTTATCGAGGGGCGGGGGGGGGGGGGGGGGTGACACTATCAAGAGTGCTAGAGAAGAATGTATTTACATTTTCTGTTATTACATCAAGTTCTTCTAGACTTTTTGGCTCACGGAGTATGTAAGACAATTCTGGAAGATTTTAGTGAAGCTATCTTTAGTAGTTGAAAGAATAGTTCTTCGTTAATGATAGCGTGGTGTAGATTGAGTAACATTAGCAGATCATGGGGAAATGATCTGGGATGTCATTGCTCTGCGGTAGAATTTCTATGTATTAACATCAACTCCATATGACAGAAATGAATCTAGCATATGATAATGGTGATGAGTTGAGAATATCAATAAATGTTAATTCCAATGTGTCATTTTCATTATCTACAGTATGTGAATGTTGAAGTCATCAACAATTAAAGCTCAATCTACAGTTAGAACTAGATCTGATAGAACATTTTCTGATGTCAGAATATGGCCCGGGAGATCTAGATACTGTAGCAAGGGCAAAAGATGACAGATAATCTGACTGTGGCACGGTGGAGGGCGGGACCGGGGCGTGATTACGCACGCCCGGTCCCGTATTAGGCTAATCAAGCCACCAAGAGGGTTAAAGGCCGAACGCGGACGATGTGCGTGAGAGAGAGATCGTTCACGGACATGTCCGTTATCTTATGTGTTTGTCTTTTGAGTTTTCCATTAAACCTATTATTTATATGTTAAGCCGGTTTCTCGCCTCTTCCTTGCCCATAAGCATGAACTTCTTTACATTGGTGCCGAAACCCGGGAAGGAAGAGGGATGCGCCGTAGCGGAGTTCTCGCCACTGCCCGGCGGAGCAGCCGCGGCCATCTGCCGGGGGACGGAGGAGCCCAGCCGCCTGGACGTGGAGGAATGGCCGCCGACCGCGAGGGGAGGAGGGGCTCCTGGCCGACCGCCTGGAGCGGTTAGGGCCGCTGCCAGGGGCGGAGGATGCCCCTACCAGCCGCTGAAACGCGGAGGGGTCGAGGGAAGACCGCCGTCCGCGAGCGGGGAGGGGATCGCGACCGACCGCCTGGAGCGGGAGAACCGCTGCCAGGGGCGGGGGAGTCCCCTTCAGTACCACGGGAACGCGGCGGGGCGTTCTGTCCACCAGGGGCTGAGGACTGCCTCCGATCTGCCCGGAGAGGCGCGGCTGTCGTCCTGTAGAGGGTGGAGGAGTGGCTGAGGAACGAGCTACGGTGTATCAGAGAACCGGCGAGTACGTTTTTTTTTTTTTTTTTTAAATCTCTCTCTCCTCTCTCTCTCACTGCCCTCTGCGTTGGCCTTTTCCCTCTTTTTTAAATTATGATGTTTGTGGGAGGGGAGATACTGCCCAGTGCAGGAAGGACCCCCCCACATTTTTAATTGTTGTTGGTTCCCTCCCCTTGCCCCCTCCCTCGTCCAGGTTGATGGGGATGACCCGCCTGCAGACCGCGCGGGAGGCACCCCCCACCCCCCCCCCCCCCCCGGGGATGTACGTCAGGCCGGGGGTCCCCAGCCTGAAAGAACGGGGAGGAATGTGGCACGGTGGAGGGCGGGACTGGGGTGTGATTACACACGCCCGGTCCCGTATTAGGCTAATCAAGCCACCAAGAGGGTTAAAGGCCGAACGCGGACGATGTGCGTGAGAGAGAGATCGTTCACGGACATGTCCGTTATCTTATGTGTTTGTCTTTTGAGTTTTCCATTAAACCTATTATTTATATGTTAAGCCAGTTTCTCGCCTCTTCCTTGCCCGTAAGCATGAACTTCTTTACACTGACGTTGTCACATTAAGCATTATCAGTTCAAAAGACTTAAACTTATATCCTGTCCTCTGAGTAACACCAAAACTTCACTATAAATTGTAGCAACTCCTCCTTGACCCTAAGACTATGCTCATGTTTATAACAATAACCTAAGGAAGTAGATTCATTTAAACTAATATATTAATCTGGTTTAAGACAGGATTCAGTCAAGCAGAGCACATCCAAACTATGATCTGTAATAATATAATTTATAATAAGTACTTTGGTTGAAAGTTAGTAGCCCTACTTTTATATGATCTTTATCTTCAATTGTTTTCTAAATGATTTAGTGAGGGGTTTGTGTTTGGTAGTTCGGGAAACAGGAACAATCTCTAGATGATATCTAGATGATGCAGTATATACGTGTTGTAGATTATATGACCTGTGTGACATCTCAAGGCAGCTAGCAGATGTCCGGATTAACCAGTTTTTCTGCTTCCTGACCTGGAACCCAGTTAGTCAAATACTATCACTATTAAGAATATGAGCCAAATTATTACAGAGGAGAGCGGCACATTCCCTGGAGGGACCGAGTCCATCTCTCATTTGCAGGTCATGTCCACCCCAAAAACTCTTCTAATTGTCTATAAATCCTATGCAATTCTCCGGACACCACACAGACATCCAGCCATTCAACGACACTAATCTACTATAAAACTCATTACCATGACGAGCAGGGAGGGGGCCAGACCATATTACAGTGTCTGACATCGTTTTTGCAAGTTCACACACCTCTTTAACATTATCTCTAAAGATCAAAGCTGGACATTGTAAGTGCAAACATGAATAACAATTTTAGAACATCTACATTTAGCATTAGTCAGTACTTGCAAATTTGATCTGACGTCAGACGCTCGAGCCCCGGAAATGCATTTAACAATGTGGCTGGAGTCTCTATTTCCACGTTCCTTACAATAGAATCACCTATGACCAAGGCTCTTTCAAAATGATTCTAAGTGGATGCATCACTGAGTGGAGAGAATCGACTGGAAACCCTAACAGGAATGGGAGAGTGGTGTCGCTTTGCTGAGTGAGTATACTGCCGAGACGTCACCCAAATGCCCTGATGTGGGGGCTCTACAGCCGGAACCAAAGTGTATGTGTTGCTCGCTGTACTCGCATCTGAAACAGTATCTACAGGCTTCTCTTTCTCACTGACCTCCACTAGCATTCGGATGTGTGTCTCTAACTCATTAAACTTTATCTTCAGCCTGACTAGTTCCTTACATTTATCACATGTAAATGCCTCACTGCTGACAGAAGAAGCTATAGTAAACATGTGGCATGCAATGCAGGAAGAAATAACATGAGCGGATGTCATGACTTACCGCAATTTTTTGTTGTTGTTATGGTTGTTCTTGAGCGGCAAGTATTTGAGATCGATGTGGTTTCTGATCTGCAGATGTTTGAGATTCATGCAATAGTTTGTGTAAAACACAGAGGAGAAAACGAATGCACGCAGTCGAGATGTAAGATGTAGACAAGTGGGAAAAAAAGAAAATAAAAAAGAGAGAAAATGGGTGCACAAGGTAAAATACACAAAGTTGAAAGAGTAGAAAAGCGGAAAAAAATTAAGCACGCGGTTTAATGGTAAAGGATTAAATGATGAACGTATAAGAAGAATACACAATGCTAAGCAGGCTAGCAAGCTACAAACACAGACTTGTGCAACTGTTGTGTCAGCCTGTGATAGTCTCGTAAGACATGTTATATGTTAAATGTTATGCACTGTGGTCTCAGGGGACAATTTGTTTAGTTTCTTTCCCTGTATGCAGAAGAAAATTACAATAAAAACCACTTGACCTGACTTGAATTGGTATATACATTTTAGATGTGTCTATAATGCATCTGGGTATTTTACTTTTTAGATCATTTGGAATTCTCCTTATTTTTAATGGAATGTCCATTAGATTAATGTAACGATCCTCACCGTCTTTGGTTTGTTTACCTTTTTTATTTAAGCTTTTGGCACCTTTTATGTTCCACATTGTTCTTTGTTTATGCACTCTAAGTTTTGGCACTTTTTATGTTCCGTATTGCCTTTTGTTTTGTGCACTCTTATTTTGAAGACTTGTCATGTCCTGTTTTCCCTCCTTGTCCACGTGTCTGGTTTTCATTGGTTTATTGTTTGATGTCTAATGTCTGATGCTCAGTTCATGTTGCTCCAGAAGCCTACCTTAGTCCGTGTTCCTGCCTATGCCCTCCTTGGAAAACTCCCTGTGTCATTATCTAGTGTTTATGTCTTTGTTTTTTCCCCTCGTGGACGTTTCATTTGTTCCAGTGTTCCTACTTACCTTTACTTTGCAACCTTGAATAAAGCTGCATTTGGATCCTTACTCCCTCGTCTGCCCTCTTCATAACAATTAATTTTTACTTTTACAATGATTTTTATTTAAATAAAAATTAAACTTAAATTATCATACAGCATTTAATACCATACAATTTTTCTAATAATATTATTTTAATAAGTATTAATTCTTATAAATTGATTATATTATTATTATTATACAATTATATAAAATATAGATCAAATCTAGAAATGAATGTTATATAAATAAATATTCATTATATTAATTATAATTTTTGTTGCATCACAGTAGTTTTTACTTTTTTACTATAGTAAAACTATACTATAATATTTATATCAACATGAGTTAAATTAAAATTGTCATACAACAAATGATACCATGAATATTATTATTATATAATACAATAATTATATTATAATTATTATAAAATCATATAAAATAGAGATATCAATATTATATTAATACATATTTATTATATTATAATAATTAGGTTTTGCATTACGGTAATGAGAATGCGCTTTTCTGTATTAAAGTAATCAGAATTGGGGGAGAAATGTGCTTTATTGTTATAATAATAAAGTCACAATATAAATAAAACTTGATGGTTTGAGTTTATTCACCCATATACACAAACAAATGTACCTAAACAAACTTACGCACATTCACATACAGGTACTACCTGACATTGGCGAGTGGTCCAGTGCTCTCGAAGTTGGCTTTAGGTTCAGGCTCATCACTGGAGGACTTGCGAGTATCAGAGTAAGAAGAGACACTGTTAAAGCGCACCTTGTATGTCCTAAGAGAGATAAAAATAAAAGATGAGACATTATATAAACTGTATTGAAGTATGATGTCTTTGTCTGTGTATGCAACTGATGGTCATGTGTGTGTGCATGATTGGTGTATAGAAGGGAGAAGAAATGTTATGTGTGTTTGTCTATTGGATATGGGTGGCTCCAGGGCTGGGCTACCGGGGCTTAAGCCACAAATGTTTTCCGTAAACCCGAATGTTTTGACCATCTTTTTTGTAGTGACGTCAGAAGAACCAGTGCTTAGGTATCAAGCTGATATGAAAACATATTACATTTTATTATTTTCAAGTTAGGGTAATATTTAAGCAATATTAGGGCCATTTAGGGCCATAGAGCACGATTGCAAGTGTGATATTGCTTATATACAACAGTTCAATGAACAAGTAAATGTAAAATAAATGAGAAAAAACTGTGTACAGTCATAAAAAGTGCATTTGAGCATGGAACTACTTTCTTATGCGATGGATCAGAATCTGCTATTGCTGGTTAAACCAAATGATGCATCCAAGCCTCCATTAGTAATTCAAAAATGTCACTTCAGAAATAGTATCACGGCTTGTGCTGTTTCGAACAAGTTATTGGAAAAACAAGGATGGATGTGTGTTTGTGAGTGTGTGTGTGTGTGTGTGTGTGTGTGTGTGTGTGTGTGTGTGTGTGTGTGTGAGTGAGAGAGAGAGAGAGAGGGAGAGAGAGAGAGAGAGAGACCGAGTATGTGCAGTCACCTGTTGCAACACCCAAGTAGAGATGCTGTCAGCTTTCTTAAGTTCAGCTTTCTCAGTGGAAAAATAGCATCCAAGCAGGGCTTATTTCTCCATATTTCGTGGTAGCCGGTGTGCATGATTCGATCACTATAAAAACGCAATGTCCTCTGCCATTTTAAACTGCACCCATTGCGTAAATAACCAGTCTGATGTGTCTCTCAGCTGTGATGAGCCGTAATGCTGAATTTGTTCATTTAAAGGTGTTTAAAACTATTTCCTAGCTTTAATTTTGTAGTGTAGTAAGTGTAGTAAGCGATCACGAAGAGCTGTTGTATGTCACATCACCTAACTGGCTAATATTACACACAAAAATTATCTTTTGCCACCACCTGCTGGCTAACATATGTAATGTCAAAATTAAAAGACAAACCATAGCTCTTAACAGATCTGCACTGCTCTTACGCTTTAGTTTAGAACGGCATGAACTCAAGCGGAGTGATACACGCACAGTGAAGCGTCGGAGTGGTGATGGTGTCAGACCATCAGGGCTCATGGAACATCTCTCGTCCAATCAGATTGGAGGACCAGAACTAACTGTTGCATATATATATATATATAAATAATATATAATAATATATATATATAAATGAATTATTCCTGTCTTTCTATTGACAACACCAACACAGACTCAATTAAATACCCACGCGCAGTCTTGTTGGCAGCTGCTTCCAGCACTCATGTTGCCTTTGTGTGCGCATGCAAGAAGAAAGCTTGCGGCATGCGATTGCGGCTATGTGTCTTAGAAACTGTGTTGAGATGGTTCATCTAGATGCAATAAGTACCAAATATTTAGATATATGACCCTGAAAACAAGGAGAAATATATACAGATGTTGCTACCTTTAAAGTCATGAGCCAGGGTATTTGCATTTTTAGCAAAACTATTTATTAAGGCATGATGCAATAAACCAAGTAAACTTTAGCAAATCTAGCTATTCTTTTTCATCTCTTGTACCTGTTTAGCTTGTGAACAACCTGCTTTCTTGTACATTACATTAAGCACCTGATGAATCAATTAAAATGGTATAGAGTCGTACAGAATATGTGTCAAACTACCAAAAGCCGAAAGGGACAAAATAGTTTTTTCTGATCTTTAAGCATATCTAAGACTGAGACAAAAGTTAGTGAGACTTTTTTAGTTTACTATATAAATGGAACCTCGTAGATGTATTCACATTTTTATTATAAAGTGCATTATATTCCAATATTTCATCAAAGTATGGCCCCATATCCACAGAGGTCTGGGCTAAGCCCCGAATGTCCACTGACCATAGCACCGCCTCTGCTATTGAGTATATGTAAGACAGGGTATACTACAGGTGTGTGTTTCTGTGTTAGTAGAAGATAATGAAAATAAATATTATGGAAAAGAAGATGGGTGGGAGGAAGATAAGAGAATCGCAGGCTTCCTTCTCTACTCACAAACACACTTACTTTCTGTCCTCTACGCTGGTGGTAGGATGTCTCATCTCCATCAGCGCCACACCAAATTTCTGCAGCATGGCAAAAGGAAAAAGAAAACAGGAGACAGGAGTTACTGTCCCTTCCCACGCCTGTTTAAAAATCTCAAAATCAACCAGGACTAATCTGATTTTCCAGTATAATGCAGGTTCTGTCTATAGTACATACAGAATGTGTAAAGTCCTGTTATCAACATGATGAAAGCATATTCCGTTGTGTTTTGAAAACCATAAGTAAAACATAACTGATGTACTGATGTACACTGCCGCTTTTAAGCAAATGTATGTTTATAAACATGTAATAAATGTGTAATAAATATGTAGTAAAGACATTATAACACCTCACCTCTCCATTTTCTGGAGGATCTCCATTACCAAACGTACTGGTCACCACTATCACAAGTGTCTCATGCTCCAAGTCCACTGTGTCATATTCGTCCATGGAGATTACCTGCAAGAACCATTAAAACTGCATTATACTGTACATACATCATAAAACTGAATTCTGCTGCTTTATTTATGTGATATTATGACTTCAGAAAACTAAACCCATCTATAAAGTTAAATAATTTACAAAGTAGTTTTGACACTTTTATAATAAACACAGTGGCGAAGGCCGGATTCAAACTTGTGTTTCCCACATGAGCACCATGGCTCAACATGTATGGACTAATAATAGAAAAGTGTGCATGTTCAAACAAAATTGGGTACAGGTGCAGGACACAACACAACAACTTTGTACTGTACTTTCATGTTTTGTTTTCTAGTTCATGTCAAGTCCTATGTCTTAGTCATGTTTTCTGCTGGTTCTTTGTGAAGATTTGTTTTGTAACTTTCCATTTAAGAGTTATTAAATCTGCACTTGGGTTCACATTCCTACAACACATCCGTTCTATTTTCCTACTACTTACTAGAACTTTTAGATAAAAGTAAGATAAAAACGTTTCCTCGACTACACTTTTTAATTTTTATGTGATTTAATTTCCATTTCATTCAAAAGCCAGGAGCAAAGTTTGTTCGGCTGTTAAATTGCTGAATGTTTGATCTGCGTTTGGGGATATTTTCGGGTTTGTTGGTGTGAAAAATAAGGCAATGTGCATTAGATGGAATGCACGTTATCGCTTGATCCTGACGTATTGCCAAAAGGGGTGTGACTGTAATGAACACTTCGAATGGCGCTTACTGAGCAGCTAATGCACCATGATACAATTAACAGAAAAGACGCATCAGCGCATGTGGCAGGGTAAACACCCTCAGGACATGCAGGGAGAGAGAAAGAGAGAGTAGTAGTATATAAACATCATCTGCATTTTAATCACATAATAACAAGAACACATTAACGAGATTTATTATTCTGTCAGACGAAAAAAAAACTATGCTTTTAACTCCTGTCCTCAGGCTAAAATACCTGATTGAGTACAGTTTTGACTCTTATCTGCTTTTTTAATACACCGTGTAGTAATGAGTGTAACATGGTCTTATCTTACAACAGCTCAATGCTGGGTGAGTCAATTCTTGTGCCCCTTTGGCATTTTATTGCACTGGAGAACATGAAATTGTGGCACAAGAAGAATCAGTGCCATTCAAGCTTGATTTTGTGTGAAAATGGCTTAACACTGCATTAAAAAGGGGATGTCTTTTGGGTCATGTGGATGTACATGTCTTTTGTCATTTGAGATTTTTGTCAACTACATACTTGTTTACGTACAAATCCATTTGAGGCATTGATCTGACAATGCAAAGGATTTTAAAAGGCTCATGTCATGAGGAATCACATTTTTTAGTGAGCTTTTGAGATAAAAGAGCTTGATTTACTATGAAAACATGCTATAACTTGCAGAACTCAAAACTTCCTACCCAGTCCAAAATGATCTCAGAGAAGCGGAAGTGATTCCATGATTCTAGTATTGAGTCATGAACTAACAATTTTATGAGTTGTTCAACAAACCCATGTCACTTTACCTTCGCATCAAATGCATGCTTGAAAATCTCACAGAGTGTTTTTGCATAGTCCTGCGATTTCCCAGTTTCTGTGGCAAACAAGATGGTGGCTTTCACTCTCTTGGCCATAGCCTGCCCCATGAGTTTGGCTGAGAATTTTACAGCCCTGTAGAGGAAAAAAGGATAAAAAATAATAAATACAGCTGAAATAATAAAGACAGCAGGTATGAAGATGAAGTTGAAATTGAAGTTTTATTTTATTTTTCCTAAATTTTTTCTCTTCTGCTTCCTAATTCCTTGCCCTCCTCTTGTTCTATCTCTGCATTTCATTAGCTGTGGCTCATTGACGTCATTAGCACGTTGGGACAGTGCGTATGTCACTGGTCCCACTTGACCCACCTCGAGCGGCATTCAAACCGGCGATCTCCAGCTTGGGAATCCGACAAGCTAGTAAGGAGGCTATAAAAGCCAGATTTGGTCTCTAGTGAGTTTCTTAACTCCAGGAGAGTGAGGTTTACACACTGCACAGCTATCATGTACCAGTGGCCATCATTACACCCACCCCCCAAACCCCACTCCTATCCGGGTCAGAGCACCAGTGTCATCAGTCCTACTCAACCTGCCCCGAGCGGGATTCGAACCGGCGATCCTCAGCATGGGAGTCTAGCAAGGAGGCTATAAATCCATGGCTCTAGCCTTGTCACTAGTTATGGCCATGAGAGTGAGGTTTACAATCTGCACAGCTATCATGTACCAGCTGGCCATCATTACACCCACCCCCCAAACCCCACTCCTATCCGGGTCAGAGCACCAGTGTCATCAGTCCTACTCAACCTGCCCCGAGCGGGATTCGAACCGGCGATCCTCAGCATGGGAGTCTAGCAAGGAGGCTATAAATCCATGGCTCTAGCCTTGTCACTAGTTAAGGCCATGAGAGTGAGGTTTACAATCTGCACAGCTATCACAAACCAACCCGGTATCACGCCGAGGCGTGAAATAGACACGCCGGTCCACTCGCGGATGCGTGTCTATTTCACGCTTTGCCTCCTCCAGGCGTGTGCATGACACGCGCGCGTCTACGTAGAATACCGGCAGGGGGCGATCGTTTCCTCGACGCCAACAACTGTCCGCGCACCAAAGAGGAAGCGATACATCGCGTTCTCCAGTTCCGGTTAGCGGGATATATATTTTTGTACATAAATACACTTTTTAAATAAATATATATATATATATATATATATATATATATATATATATATATATATATATATATATATATATATATTTATTTATTTATTTATTTACATCAGCACAAGATACTCGACAGCCCACACACACACACACACACACACACACACATATATGACAACGTTAGGCTACAGCAACGTTAGGATTTCTTCATGAAAGCAGCACTGTAATGAACCTTTATTTGTCACATATGGTCACAAGTGAAAGTAACCGGCGAAATTGGCCGGCATCCCGCCCGCACGAACGTGCAACGCGACGACAACAGTATCGCTTCCTCTTTGGTGCGCGGAGAGTTGTTGGCGTCGAGGAAACGATCGCCCCCTGACGGTATTCTACGTAGACGCGCGCGTGTCATGTACACGCCTGGAGGAGGCAAAGCGTGACACCGACACGCATCCGCGAGTGGACCGGCGTGTCTATTTCACGCCTCGGCGTGATATCGGGTTGCACAAACCAGCTGGCTACCTTTACACGCACACCTGAAGAAAAGATGTCTAGATATCAAGCCGTTTTTGAAAACTTTCACAGAGTCTGGGACTCATTTCAGCCTATCGCAGGAGTGCACACACAACAAGACCGTTCGTCGTGAGATCCGAGACCGCAGACCAGTCTATGATTCAAAACATCAAAGGAGATGAGCTTGAGTCATGTATAGCAAACTAGGGGGCGTTTGAAAACAGAATGGAACAGAATAAGCCTGAACTTATGAAAATTACGTGTGGTGACTTTTTCGGTAAATCATATTACGTGGTTATTACAGGTATCGTCGCAGTTCCGAGATGAAATGTCCAATTTGTGTTGCTAAAACAGAGTTAAATGTTCTCCCAAACAGATGAGGTTTTTAACGTTAATGCTCTATAGATTTTTAAATCAACAAAACCGATATCCATATACCCTAAACATTAAACCTAACCAGTAGTGTCATAAAAAGCTAATGTGAGATGAAAAACACAATTGCTGAAGCAGCCACGTCATTTTGTGTTGCTTCTATGACACTTTCAGATCATGTGTTATCTCTGGTGTTCATTTCACCAGGACACTGCCTCTATATGTACAATGAGCCATGTATAAATGATTTTGGAACAATTTAGGCGTAATAATGTCATTCTATGAGACCAAACTGAACAGAAAGCATGTCTAAATGTGAATGGCAGTAGTCGCGGTGCTTTAAAGAGGATGATCTGTAAGACGTGACTTTTCCGAGAGGGTTTTTCCATGCCAACTGTCTAACAGCTAAAGTATAACCAATTGTTGCAAAAAATTAAGAAAATAAATCTAGACAAACTAAACAACATCACTTGTTGTTGGACGACCCATCCCTACTGTAAAACATGCTTGACTGAATATCTTTTCTATTGAGACAATATCTTCCAAGCAAGAGCAACATCATCTTCCGCTATCTCTCAGTGAGAGTTTAACACACTGACTGGCACGTCCCACATTTCCATGACCACACAATCAAATAAACGCATTTACTTATATCCTGTGGGCAATTACCATAATAGCTCAGAGACTGAATGCCAAGGGATATTGAGGGAAACCTGATTACACCGGAGTCTGAGATCAGTGAGTTGAGACTCACGCTCTGCTGTACCCTGCTTTATGACTTTATGATAGTGTAATAATGTTGACATTACTGGGGAATGCACTCTTAAACAGCCATTAACACAATAGCTTGCTAAAGTTCTATGGGCTGTAATTACAACAAATGGAACTGTGGGGCATTGCAGACCGTTGGCCTTCAGAAGCACTTCAGTGCACCATATAGGTAAAAATCAACATACACTTTGTGCTCCACACAAGTACACACAGCATAACGTCTCGACCACCCACTCACTTGGCAAGTTTCTTGAAGCCAATTGCTCTTTTCTTTGTAGGTGTCCCATTCACCCCTTTCCACACGTGAGTGTTCCATGGGTCAGGCTGGAGAGAGAGATAGAAAGAGAGAAAATCATTTCACTTGTATGAATAGCAAAATTCTGATCAAGGAACTATGTATGACTAATATTTGGTCCCAAACTAGAATTTGAGCTTAATTTAAAACAAATCAGAGGATTAAACTGTATTAAATTGTATTTTACAGGGTTGCAATTAAATAAATAGAAAATACAGAAGCTCATTTAATATTTATTTTGACCTCCAGATGTCAATAAATCACATTGTATTAAAAAAACAAAAAAAAACAACAACAATTATTTATTTATTTACATTTTTTTATTTTTTTTTTCTAAATTTTTCAGAATTTCAAACCTAATTGTAAAACCTTAACAAAAAGTAACCTTTTTGATTAAAGTAACATTTATATGCCAAGTTTCTACAAATCATTAAAATAGTTGCTTGGCATTCATAAACAGTCTGCAGTTATGAATAAACTACATTCATTGGAGATGTTTCATGTTAAAATTTCATGGCAAAATGACTGTAATATTTGGCCTCTCGTAACTTCTTGCTTTATTATTTCATATGTAAAAGTTCACTGAAAAACACGGAAAATGAATTAAGCATAAAATATATTTTTTTCTCTACTCTACAGTGTGAGAGGTCAAACTACAACCAAAACTAGAAGTCATACCTGATACTCAAAGGAAGGTGTCAGGCGATAGTTGAGCATTTCCTGGTGAAAAACTGGTGTGATGCTGCCTGACATGGGTGGAACAATCCAAACCCAGTCACCCGGACAACCGCCTCTCACTCTATACTCATTCTCCATGTGTTTCATGAAGGACTCGGTGGCTGAGTGATGGTCTACGATAGTGACCTTTGACATCTGTAAAAGAAAATATGGGGAAAATAAACGAGAATACTTTTATCCTGGCTGAAAAGACCAGCACTGACCTCCATTGTTATAATGGTGGAATTTATTTATTTATTTATTTTATATAAAAATGATGCAAAATACAGTTTCATGACCAATAAGAAACATCTAATTGCTGGTAAATTTTCTCAAATGTAAAAAAAGTCAATTTTGGGCCCTGCCACTACATGTGAAAGCTTGTCAAAGTCTACAAAAGCCCTCAATCCCAAATTAAGCTTTTCTATCAATATCAGACACAATTCTGATATGCTTTCCAAATACAAAGCACATAGTATTGTACAATCATATATATGATTATTTTTCTAGTCATTTTGGATATTTTGTAATGCTTAATCCAGCAAGTTAATATCTGTCAATTTAACCTGCGATTATATTCTCAGATTGGTTTGGATTGCAACGCGTGTAGAATTCCTAGTGGATTTTATTGCTGTATACATCCACAATAATGGAAGATACGGGTAAACTGGGCACAGCTACCAATAATGGGTACACCAATGTCCCATTCATTTATAAGTGTCGAAACATTTTAGTAAAAGCCTTTTAATAAAATACTATGAAAACAAACTGGAGTGAAAATGATCAATTCTTCAAGTATATGAGCTTTCAGTTGGTCCTGGCTGCTTAACTCTAGTTCAGACCAGAAGGAAAATTACCAGAGAACTGGTTTCTGTGTTGTTTGCATAAATAAGCATGTGTTCATAAATGTGAACATGGAAATCTGCTTTAATCTCTTTAAAAAGCTATGCAAAGGGACAGGCTAGATAATTACTGAAGAAAATATGTAAGCATGACCGAAAATAATACTAAGAGCATGGGGGTGAACTTCACCAAGCAATTTAAGAATAATAATACAAATACATATATTTGGCATTAATTAAAAATCTAAGACTACACTAATTTCTAAATTTAGGAACATTGTGGTGTTTTGTAATGTGCCACTATTTTCATGATAATTAAGCACATTTCCCCTCGATGCAATAAACTAAACTAAACTAAGCTAAACTAAAATAATGCTATATTATTTCAAATTTAAAATACTTCTATATTACGGTTTTTGTTGTACATGCTTAAATTTATGCTGATTTTAAATATATATATATATTTTGTGCTCAGACCAGATGATTCTACCATTGAGAAAAATTCAGAAACAAAAACATTTTGATGCATTCCAGTAATGAAAATGGGGAACAGGATTGTTTGGTCATTGAAATTCAACAATGTGTTGAGCTTTAGGCTACCTGGAAGCTGTAAAGAACAGCAATGTTAATCTCCACCAGGGCCTGGTCCTTCCAAAGGGACGAAGTCTTCCTTGTGTCCAGCCCCATCGATGTGGCCACTTCCTAAAATGGAGGTAATTAATCACACTATAGAGAGAGTATTTTATTTATACCGAATTCTCCCAGAATCTAAACTGAGGTTAATAGAACTGCTATTCTTGATCTGTCACTGTAGATCAGAAATATATGGGGAAACTAGGAAACATTTCTAAAAGAACATAAATTCACTAAGAGGATTTCAACAGGAGAATCTTTGACTTTTTGGAAGATGTTTAACGTATGGTATAATGTTAAAAATGCAAGGCTGGATTAGATTGTATCCATCAACAACTGATTAAATTGTGAAAAGTGGATGTTACATACAATTTTCCTTTAACATTATGCAACAGCCTGCATGCCTTAATGTCAGCAATGTTGGCAAAAATTAAAGTAATTTCAGAAGAAGAGTTTTTTTCTTCTTCTTTGGAATTACATGCACTGATGAATCATTTACAATACAACTAGGAATATTCACTAAAGGGATAGATCACTCAAAAATAAAAATTCTCTCATCATTTACTAACTCTCATGCCATCCTAGATGTATATGACTTTCTTTCTTCAGCAGAACAAATTTGAAGAAATAAATATATATATTAGCTCAGTATAGGTCTTAAATGCAAGTGGACGGTGATCCGACCTTTGAAGCTCCAAAAAGAACAGAAGGTCAGCATAAACGCAGTGGCGAATTCTCAGGGCCAGCAAAGGCTTCTCTGCTGGCATAACATTGCTCGAATCACTGCCTGCCTGGCAGACATCTCAGCCTGGATGAAGGAACACCACCTAAAACTTAACTCAGCCAAGACTTAACTCCTTGTCTTTCCAGCCAACCCTGTTGTTGAACACAACATCACCGTGCAGCTGGGTCCAACTACAGTGTCGCCTTCCAAAATGGTCAGAAATCTAGGGGTAACCATTGATGACGAGCTAAATTTCACAGACCACATCTCAAAGACTGCAAGATCATGTAGATTTACACTCTACAATATCAGGAAGATAAGACCCTTCCTCTCTGAACATGCCACACAACTGCTTGTTCAGTCACTTGTCATAACTAGACTGGACTACTGTAACGCTCTCATTGCTGGCCTCCCTGCATGTGAAATTATATCTCTCCAAATGATCCAGAATGCAGCAGCACGTCTGGTCTTTCATCAACCAAAGGGAGCACACGTTACACCTTTCCTTGTCTCTCTTCACTGGCTGCCGGTTGATGCACGTATCAAGTTCAAGGCTCTGATCCTGGCATACAGAACAGTCACTGGGTCTGCTCCAGCATACCTAAAAACATTTATGCAGAGCTACGTTCCCACCAGAAGCCTGCGGTCGGCTAAGGAACACCACCTTGTTGTACCAACACAGAGAGGCACCAGAACACTTTCCCAGACTTTCAGTTTCATCATACCACGTTGGTGGAATGACCTTCCCAACTTTATCCGTGAAGCTTACTCACTTTCTTTCTTCAAAAAATTACTTCGAAAAAAAAAAATACTTGTTGCACTTTAATCTGTTTTAAATATTATTCTGATGCTAGTGAAACTTTGTAGTATGGCACTTTTCATACCACTGTTTCCTTATGATGATTCACTTATGTTTTCCTCTTTTGTAAAACGCTTTGGATAAAAGCGTCTGCCAAATGAATAAATGTAAATGTATGTAATGTAAAATGCCAAATAAATACATATTTTTCATCCTTTCAATCTCAATCACCTTTTTGCCTATGTATTTTAATCACTTTCCAATCTTAATCTACAAACAAATAGAGAAAAATGAAAAGTTTATCCAGTCAGAATTTATTCCTTGTTGCTTACAAGCAAAGTGTGACAACTGTTTCACAGTGTGACAAAGTGTGATGATTTTTCAATGTCTGTTCGAGAGACAAAACAGTCATGCTGCAGTTAAAATTCTGCTTGCTTGAGCATTAAGTGTTGTTTCAAGTTCTGGCTAATACAGCTGCTGACCGGAAGCAATGATTTATAGTTAAAAAGTACTTAAATATTTATCTTTTTTGGAACCAAAAGTAGTCATTTAGCTTTAGAAGACATACATTTAACTAGTGGAGTCGTATGGATGACGTTTATGCTGACTGTCTATTCTTTTTGGAGCTTCTAAGTTCAGATCACCATCCTCTTGCATCTTAAGGACCTACTGAGATATTATTTCAATTTTTCTTCAAATGTATTCTGCTGAAGAAAGAAAGTCATACACACCTGGGATTTCATGAGGGTGAGTAAATGATGTGAGAATTTTTATTTTTGGTTGAACTAACCTTTTAAGAAATCAAACAGGGTCATTTTTGATTTCACAGTGACTTTAAAGGATTAACATTTGGTCTGTTGCTCACTTCAAGTTATTGTATGTCTTGGAATATAGTGCATGAGTTGTATGGACCACTTTGTGCTTTTGGGTGCTTGGCAGCCCCCTATTCTCTTCCATTGTATGGAAAAGAGTGAACATTATGCCAAATACATTCTGAGAAAAATTTCTTGGGTTTTGGATTATACATTTATTAAAAAAATTATATGGTTTTTGAAAAACATGGGGGTAAGCAAATACATTTTCCTTTCTTGGTCCACTGATCCTTTAACAGTGACGCCACAAATGTATTATTGTAGTGTAGTATGTGATAAAGCATACTAGTTGGGATGTTATTAATTAAAAATGTTTACTTCTAATGGAGTGGATGAAATGTGGATGAGAGGCTTGCTGGATGCATATAAAAACATAATGATAATTGAAGACAGCATGTTTGTAAAATTAAAATCCGTGTTTCTGTTTATTAAAGGGTGCAATTCAAGAAACGATAAATGGTGCTTATTATACCATTATCTTAATCTAATGGATGATCAACCACACATGTGACATTGCTCGTTTCCAGTTGGGGTAAATGTCAAATACATACACACATTAATTAAAGAATGTGGAGAAATTTAGTTAATGTTCAAACTGTGATAATAGTTCATGACAGCAGAGACAATTTGAAAAGTGTGTGACTATAAATATAGTTTTCTGGTGCGGTACCTCAAGTATGTTGTATCGAGAGCTGTCGCAGAAGTCTCTGACACCGATCTCAGTCCCCATGTACCAGCCGCTGAAGGGGCAGGCGGTGAACTCCAGCCCCCCGATCTCTAGTAGCATGTTAGACACCGCAGGAAGACCATACCACTTTAGATTCAGATCCTTGAACCATTCAAACCTAGACAGACACAAACAAGAGGATGGTCAAAAATCTGCACAGAGACATATCTAAAACAAGAGAAACAAACAACCGTTGTGTAATGTTTTAATCTATAATTCTCTGTGTGAGAAGAGACACTGAAGGGGGATATGGGGTTGGGATGAATTATGAACAGAGAAAGTATAAGGATGAGAAAGGCCACATGTTGCAAAATGAATGGAAGAAATCACAATCCTCACAATGGTGGCTGTCGGATAGGACATCATCAACTCTAACATTTCTCATTTCCAACATCCTACTTGCAAAAGTGCAACACAACAACATTTGAAGTTTGGATTCCAACTTTGGAAACCTGAACGGAAAAAATATTCAAATCGACTTTGCGGATATGATGATGTATGACATCACACGAATATAGTGGTACACAAGAAGATTTAATGATTAACCATAAGTTATAAAGGAATGTTCCGGTTTAGTACAAGTTGAGTTCAATTAACTGCATTTGTGGTATACTGTCAGTTACTACAAAAACAATAACAAACCCCCCAAAAAAAGGTAAAAAATGACTAGCTCCTTGCTTTTATTTTTCTTTTCTTTTTTTTTAAAGGTACAAATTGGGGTTACAGTAAGGCACTTGCAATGCAAGTGAATGGGGCCAGTCCAAAAGTAAAGAAAAAGATTGTTCAGTATTAAACGTGAATTATATACAACATAATATTGTTAACACGATGTTAGTGTGATAAAATCTTGTAATATTAGGTATAACTTTACACAGATAAGTGATTTAATCACATTAAAATCATGTTAACACACAGTCTTGTGGCCATATTTATGAAACAGGGTTGCAAATTAGAGATTACATTTTTTTTTTTTTTTTAGTTTAGTTTTTGTTAGTTTTCACACTTTGTCTGTTAGTTTTAGTTTAGTTTTTGTTAGTTTTCACACTTTGTCTGTTAGTTTTAGTTTAGTTTTAGTTTTCTCTGTGTTTTCTAGTTTTAGTTTATTTAGTTTTTATTTTAGTTTATTGTTAGTATTGTATGACTGCCAAAGCGTAAGCATTTACTGATATCTTTTAAAATGTCTAAGGTCATTCAAATTCTCAGGGCAGTTTTGTGTTACCTCCATCTAGTGGCATTTTCATGTTTAGTTAAGGTGGATTATAAATGTTTCTCATTTTATAATATAGAATGAATATGGGTCAAATATAACAGATAAGCTTGATCCCCATTTTATTCATATGTATTTGATTAAATGGTTAAAAATCAATATTGAACTAATCTTTGGGAAATAAACAATTAACTTTTTGAGATTGTAAATTGATGATTTTATATTGGGATGTGTGACAGAGTGCATATTTCATGATAACCGGACAGAAAAGCTAAAGAAAATGGTAATGAAATGACAGAAATTTGAAGTAAATATTTTCAAGTTTATAAAAAATTAAATGTTGATTTAAAGGTGCTGTAAGCTATTCTAGCCATTCTACTTCCACGAGACAGCCATTGGGTTAGCCATGCCCCCTCTTTCCAAAGTCCCGCACTGCAAATATACCAAATGAGCTTTAATGAGACAGACACTGTGCAGAAATGGTAGCAAAATTGCACCCTCAACTGACAACTGTTATGAACAATATGGCTTAAAATTGGCAGTAAGTCTCAATAATTTGCTGCAACTTCAACATTATGAGAATGTGCAAAATGATTGACAGGTCAAAGGAGTCATTGCCCGCAGTCTGCGGATACATTGTTTTTTAGTTTTTTTGCTGCTTACAGAATCTAGAGCTGACACAGAGACGGGAGATATCTTACAACACTTACTCATTAATAGTATCTTTCAGGGACAGGGCTGGACAGGGAAGAGAAATTGGCTCAGGATTTTACATAGCAACTGGTTGAGCATTGTTCGCTGTCCTTTTCTGAATATCTTGGTGCCATTTTGTTTTCCGTTCTGCATAATGCGACAGCTCATTTTAGCTTGTGGTGGCCCATTTCGTGGCCAACCCACTGGCCTGCTCAGTTCTCCCAATGGCCAGTCCACCCCTGAATGGCCCCAAAGTGTGTCGGCCCACTGGGAAAATGCTCAGTATGCCAGATTACCAGTCCAGCCCTGCATACCATTCCATAAACCTTTAATGTTTATAAATGTTGCATATGATGATTTATGATGTGAAAGTGTATATAAAAAAATTAAAACTTGTTCCAAATATTTTTTAGATATTTTTTTTATAGAATAATTTTTCTCTGTCCCACTTTACCAGTACTGCCAGAAACAAATCTGGGAATTAGTCCCAGCATTGAGTATTTCTACATTTTTGATTTTAAACTAAGGCAGAAGACATCCTAAGCTTTCTGTAAAGGTATAATTAAAAGTGCCAAGAAAAGTTTCCAAAAGAGTCCCACTTTGCCCATATTCACCCTATTGTGAATCAAAAACTAAAATTACTTCAAAGTCTTTTTATTTATTTTAGTTTAGTTTCAGTTTTTCCAAATATTTCAGTTTTTATTTCAGGATATGAAAATCTTTTAAATTAGTTTTCATCTTAATTTTCATTAACAATAATAACACTGTTTGGAACAAATCAAATTCATTGAGACATTGAGTTTCTAGCACACATTTTCATACAGGTGTGTGAAACAAGGTAAATTATCTTCTGTTTGGATAACAGTTCACCTGCAACACAAATGTTAGCATTGCTATTTTGTTTCTTTATTCTTTATAACTTTGTTTTTCCGAAAACAGAATTATATGTTTGGGGATGGAGATATGAAGTTGGAATATCCCAGATGAAACAGCAAATATTATTACTCTAGCATTAATCTAGAACACACAGATTAGCTGAACCATCTCGAAAATACATGTTTTTAGCCTCATTTGAGCTAAAGAAGCATTATTCATAATATCAGTTCTTCAGGTTTGATTGGTGATTTGATATTGTTTTTTTAAATGTACAAGCTTAGCAACCAATTTCAGAAATTTCAGTCTTGCATTCAAGTAGATATGAGCTGACAGGTGTATTGCTGTCCGATCAAGATGGCCATCAAATGTACTTGCTTACGATTGGAGAAATTGGACAGCATAGCTTGTGTTTGAAGCATTATAAAACATTCTTCACTCTTTTAATGTGGTAAAAAGTTTTAAGTTTATTTTTCACATGCCCAATTGAGATGATTGTAAAAAAGAAGTACTTGAGGATTATTAGCATAATATAGTACATCAGTAGAATTCCTTGGCATATGTAGATGTACAGCATTGAGCTTTGAGAGTACTCTGTTTACCATTTTCATTATCATTTCTCTGTAAGTAAACACACATAGTAAACTCTGCCAATACTATCATTATCTCCAAACAAGCTCCTGCAGGATTCTCAGGTGTTGCACTGATAGGCCAGTTCCACTTGTGCCTGTTGCTAATGCTGAGAATAGAAGTGCTCTAGTGAAATGGCTATCCATGCAGTAGCATTTGCAGAATTAATGGGCTACACATTGCTTTGATTGAGCCCATAATTTTAACAGAAGTATACCAGCACTTTTTCACTAATGTACGCAAGCAATCTCAAATGTTTTTTGGCTTGTCAGCTTCCTTTGAGTGTTTTGAAGCAATCAGCCAATAATGGGCTTTATATTAATGCAGGTAAAAGTTTAAAATCTTGGGAAAACGAGTGTTGAAAATTGTGGAAAATTGTTGTTTTGTTGTGCTCATAATAGAAGAGGTTTATTGCATTAAATGGTTTGGGTGAATTGCATTTTGTTATGTATTTTTTATTTAATAGATCTGAACAAAAATGAGCATCACTTCATTAAACCTTAGGACACATAACCAGGATATGCTGATGAATGATGAATTTTGTGAAAAGAATCCACATTATGATCATGAAAAAGGTTTTTTTCTCTAGATTGCTCACACACTGTCACACATATTCATTTTTCTACTTCACTAACCAAACTAACAAAAGTTTGGACTGTTTCTATAAATGATGCTTAAACAGTGTGTAAAAAAGTTGTTCTAAACACAAAAGTTTTTAATGGGTGAAACCCTGAAAATTGCTTGAATTAAAACTATATACATGTTTTAACTGTACACTCGTCATAGTAATATATTACTTTCTGTTCTCTCTTTTAAAGAAAGACAAACAATGCATTGTACTGTTCTCTTGGCCATTTTTGAAAGTGTGCAAACTTTGACACAGTCTTGTGTGTGCTTTCAATACCTTCAGTGGCATAAAATTTGAACACTAGGAAGGACAAATCAACCTATCGCTCAACTCTGACATATTTGTCACTGTTTGCAAAAATCAGTGTCTTTTCGCTGTGGTGAGAGAGCTTGCATGCTCAAGGTTCCAGATTGTGTGACTAAAGCATCATCCTGGAAGAATATTTCCAAACTTTACAAGTGTCAAGATCCAGACTGATCTCACAATGAGCACTGTTCACAATACATTGAACTGCTTTACACTGGTGCCGAAAACCCAGAAGGGAGGAGGCGAGAACCGGCTTGACAATATAAATAATAGTTTAATGAAAAAATAAACCAAAAGACACAAACACACACATAGGACGGACAGCTGCCCATAAACTTTCTCTCTCTGTCGCACCACCGTCCGCAGTCGGCCTTTAACCCTCTCGGAGGCTTGATTAGCCTGATAAGGGGCCAGGTGTGTAAAATCACGACCCCGCCCTCCACCCTGTCACAGTCAACTTCATGAGGAAGGATTACACTGAGATGTAGATTGGAATGCAGGTGTGAAAAAAATATATTTTCAATAAAATAGCCTGCTCATGTAGATATAGATGTAAAATAGATTAAAAGATTACATTGACATAATATAAGGAATATTTAATGTTCCACAAAATTTCATGATCAGTAATCAAATATGCAAATTTGTGACATTAACTGTTAAGTCATTTTGTACAAGAGGACAGGGTTTTTTTCATTAAAGCACTTATGATGCTCTGTGTAAATTCACATGCAGGATCATGTTTATATCATAATCATAATAACAAAATTTTCACTCAAACTGTTATGCTGATAAATACATTGAAATAAAAAATAAACGATTACATAATAAAAATGTTATTCTGATTGGAATAAAATGTAGAACACAAATGAAACGTGATTCCAAAGAAGCCTGCACAATTTGGTGTGGATAGGACAATAGGTGGTGCTATAATAGTCTGTCATGTTAAAAACACAATATCTCTATGGTTATTAACCTGAGACTGCAAATAATTTTTTTGCTTCTCTCTATTTTAAGTGCTTACAAGCTATCAGAATAATTCTTAAATTGTGTTTAAGAATTCGTGTTTATCGTGTAGCACATGCACTTAAAGGCTCTATGCCTTGAACCCCGTTAATTGCTGCTTGCAGCTTTCTTTCTTATTATTATTATTATTCTGCCCTATAAGCGTATGGGCAGCAAAAACCGTAAGTCCTAAAGGCACCAACTTGGTAGGATGGTCCCAAATCCCCCCACTACTCAGGTGCATACACACACAAACATCCGACTCTAGGTGGCACTATAATAGGCACCTTTATGTTTTGGCTCAAATCTTCACAACAATAAGGTATAGAATCAAAAGAAAATGTGTCTGATTCCTTGGGTCAAGAGGAACAAAATGTATAGCTCGATTTTTCCATTTCCATCCCCAATTTTTTTCACCATTTTAAATGTTCTGAAAAAAAACAACTTTTTGAACTCCACAAGGCTATTCATTCAAATTTGCACAAATCATCTAGCAATCATCCTGACTTAGGCTGCATACCTAATTTGGTGAAAAGGTGGCACTATAATGAGCTATTTATCATTTTTGTTAATAACATATAATCTATAAGTCATAGAATATAAATTCCTTTTCCCTCTGATTCCTTGAGTTAAGAAAAACAAAAAAACGTATCTCCGATTTTATTTCTGCACAGAAAAAATGTCTACCATTTTGAATTCTCTGAAAATTATAATTTTTTTAACTCCTATGCCGTTTGTCCAATTGGCTTGAAATTGTGAAAGTATCATCTAGAGACTGTCCTGACAAAAACATTTTTGGTAGGATTTTTGATATGTCAACTCGTTTAGAAGATATAAGCCAATTCATTATTTGGGTTTGAACTGTAACTACTACTATGCCTTTATTTGTGCACAAGGTTCAAACAAATGACAAAACGTCATACATTTCCTCTTGTCAAGAGCTAACAAAAATATTATTTATTTCAACTATAATTGACAGATGAAGGATGTATGTAAAACAGTTCATGTTCACGGGCAAGGAAGAGGCGAGAAACCGGCTGAACACATGAAATCATAATTTAATGGAGAACTCAAAATACAAACACATAAGACAACGGACATGTCCGAGATTGAGCTCTCTCTCTCGAACCGTCGTCACCGGTGGCCTTTATCCCTCACGCGCCTCATCAGGCCGATTGGGGACTGGGCATGCAACATTCCTTACAATTCTAAGTTTGGAACTGTGATAAATCACATCTATTATGTCCAATTTAAATATTTTGGTCATGTCCTGGCCATGCGTGCTTGGAACCTGACGATTGTGTGTGTGTGTGTGTGTGTGTGTGTGTGTGTGTTTGTGTGTGTGTGTGTGTGTGTGTGTGGTCATGATGCTAGCACCTGGTCAGGAGTGATTGGAAGACATGGGCCTGATCAGCTCAATAACAACGGCAGGAGGCTGCTAGATTTTTGTGCAGCCCATGGGCTTGTAATTACCAACACACTGTTCCAGCATTGGCGCATCCACACAACATCATGGATGCATGCCGGGTCCAAGCAAGAACATCTGCTGGACTACATAGTGACGTAACAGTGGATGCGGGCTCATGTCCTTGACACCAGGACCTACCGTGGAGCTGATCTGCCCACTGACTATCGACTTGTCATCTGTAAGATGCGCCTGCCATTCTTCCACTCCGGTGGTGGGTGTAAACCCAGGACCCCTTTCAAACCCATAGTGGCCTGGTCTAGGCTAGCTGATGAAAGTTGCAAGCAAGAATTTCAGCATCGCTTGCAGCTGGGGTTGGCATCATCCCCCACTCCTCTGGATGTCGAGGGAAAATGGGCGAGGTTTAGGACAGTGGCTCATGTAACTGCAATGGCAGTTTTAGGCACACGGTCCAGACCTCGTCAGAAACCCTGGCTGGCGGAGGAGGTGCTCAGGCTGGCTGAGAAAAAGCGACAGGCCCACTCTCATTGTCTACAGCATCCCACGTCAGAGAATGAGGAAGCCTTCGCTCAGAGGTTTCGGAGAGCCGTGAGGCACTGCAAGGGTGGTTGGTGGTCGCGGGTTGCTGAGGAGATGGAGTCTGCCTCAATGGCCCACGATCACAAATCGCTCTTTAATTCTATCAAAAAAGTTACTTGCAGCGCCACACCTATTACTATCATTAGGGGAAAGAATGGTGATCCAATCTCTGACCCCCAGAAACAGGTTTGCAGATTTGCTGAGCATTTCTGTGAGGTCCTGGGGGAGGGGCCTGGAGCCTGGAAAACATTGTGGGACAAAGTGGGGATGACCCTGCTGGGGCTGCGGTGCAACAAATATTGGAGGAAGAAGTCACTCCCTCTGGGTGGCTGGCTGAGGTGCCATCTTTGGAGGAAGTACTGAAGGCGATCCAGAACCTGAGACCAGTAAAGGCACCGGGCAGAGATGATCTCTCCAGCTAAATGCTGAGGGAGGGTGGTGTTTGTGCACAGACTGTCCTACATGACATCATAACAACAGTCTGGACCACTGTGCAGATACCACCGCATGCCTAAACAGCTTTTGTTTGGCCGGATAGAGGGGGCTAAGCAGGTGCAGCATGGGCTGGAGAAGGGATGTAGTGATGTGGTACAGGAGGATGTGGAGCTGAGTGGACTTGCCGATGACTGGTACCAGCAGTGTCAAGATCGGCCTCTTTGGAGGAGGCTTGTGAAGGACACTACAGGCCAATTGGAGGCAGTCGCCCTCCAACAACAACGGAGCGCAGAGGAGCGATGCTCACAACAACGAGCAGAGTGCCGGGTGGCTAAAGCACAGCAAGTTGGCACAGTAGGGGGCACAGGTGGTGCATCAGCCAGTCATCTCAGTCAGTCGACCCGTGTCACCTGTTGGATCTATCCCAAGACCTTGCACTCCTCCTCCTTCACATGGCCTTAACGTGCACATAGCCTGGCACAAGCGTCGTGGTGACGTCACCGCCACTTAGTGACGAATGGCGGTTGTTGTTGTTGTGTGTGTGTGTATAAATATAGTACCACCCCTTCCCCCATAGGGATATTACTAAAAAATCTGCTCACTTTAACAATAACGTGATAGATGAATGACATAAGAAGATGGTCAGAGGTGCCATACAGAGATATTTTTATTGTCTCTTGGGGTTTTATTAGCACAGAGGCATGTCAGTATGTCCACATCGTGAAGGGTGGTTCTTGTGGACTTATGAATAAAACATGTTTTACAATCTAATTGCTCTGCTTCCAGTTGTTATGACATCCACAGAACACTTTAAAATAATCTTGATAACTTTTGGCAACTTACATCCCGTAAATCCACTTCGCTAGCTTATTACACTTAGACATCAACACCATATAAATCTATATAGAATGCGCTAGACCGGAATATCAAAGACAACATTTTTTAAGATGGCTGCGTGCTAGTTTCTCTGGCACATAAGGTGAATAAGCAATTCAAGCATGGATCACCACCTATTTTCTCCAGGGGTAGTAAGCGAAACTCGCTGTATAATTAACACACAGCTCAAACAGACAGAGAACAAATCACACTTACCAAGAGCAGACAGTCGTGTCTAGACGGGATCCCTCTCTCGTGAACTTCTCACAGATGCGCATTCTGTTAAGATGCTTTCGCCTATGCGTTTTTGCTTGCATCTCAGTGTATTAACAATGGAAAGCATTAGATACTTAAGAAATATCAATAATATAACACTATTTTTATTATTATCATTATCATAGAGTGACTATTGACAGTAGCTGTAAAAAACCTGCCACATAGTGTGACTATTTGCACTGAAATTGTCTGGTGGGAACAAAGATATTAGACACACTGCTCCTTGAATGTCTCTGCAATGGCTTAGTGTGATGAGAAGGTGTAAATGTGCTTGTCTATGCAGATGACTTGGGTTCTAATCCTCATTTTGACCCAATTTCCCCCCATCCCTTTTCCTGTGTCCACACTGTTTTTCTTTAATACTACTTATAATAGCAAATAAAATGAATTTAAAGGTTGATTTCCTTGCAGTGAAAGGTTGGTGTAGGGTGTCTGTGGGACTCTAAATAAACACACTGCAGTGGTGCCCTGTTAATATTTAATTACGGGTGCAAATAGTATCTGTCTAAACCTATTTGCACTTTATACTTAGTGCAAATAGCCTCTGCCTTATTATTCTTTTTATTATCATTATTCTTCTTAATATTCTTATTAAGAAATCCTTTTGTCTTCTTGAATTCCTACAAGCCAAAGTTGGTCTGTGACAACCTTTGTTTTTAAAAAAAAATAAAAAATGCACAATGAAAAAAACCCACCTTTTTTTACGTAATTCAATTGTGGACGTCTGTTCCACACAATGAAAATGAGTTTCCTTAATATAAATTGTTAATGAAGGCTTTACTCAAATGTTTACTCAAATTTGTGTTGAATAAACCCAAAGAAATTGAGTTACACTCAATTTAACTTGATTTGTCCAAATAACTCGCAGCTTGCTTCAAACTAGCAACATATTAACATATTATACATCTTTTTGTTTCCTTTAACAAAGATGGTGCTCCTTAGAGTTTACACTGTCACATCACATCGCATGATAGATCCTACCCAAGGGGGGAGGAGTTACTACAAAGATGGCGACCAAGGACAGAGGGCCCAGTGCCCAAGGAAGACGCAGTTTACCAGCAGGGAAACCATTCTGCAGAATATACATCACATGTGGTTGCCTAGGGGGACAACCAGCACATGTGGGGCACTTACATCAGTACCGGGGCCTGGTGACACCCATACTGGGGTGGCAGCGAGCCTCTCTGAAGACTTGATGGCCGCTAGACTAGGGAGGAAGAACATCCAGGGTTCACACTTCTTGCGAACGCAACTGGGGAAAGAGCCCACGTCTTTGCCTCAAGGTAGGGGAAAGGTGCTATGCACAAGCAATACACCCGGCCAGCTGACCCAGGTGTTGACCTAGATGTTGCCCAGCCCGTCGCTCTACATATGTCTGCTAGAGAGGTGCCGTAGAACAACGCCCAAGAAGCCGCAACACCCCTGATAGAATGGGCTCGTAGGCCAGCAGGGGATGGCATGTGCTGGGCGTATTATGCCATAGTGATTGCATCGACAACCCAGTGGGTAATCCTCTGTTTGGAGACAGCACTTCCCTTCTGCTGTCCACCGAAGCAGACAAAGAGCTGCTAGGAGCTTCTAAAGCTCTGCGTGCGATCTAAGTAGATGTGAAGAGCGTGCACACAGCACAGCAACACCAAGGCTGGGTCTGCCTCCTTCTGGGGCAGTGCTTGCAGGTTCACCACCTGATCCCTGAAAGGGGTCGTGGGAACCTTGGGCACGTAGCCCGGTCGGGGTCTCAGGATGATGTGAGAATAAGCCAGACCGAAATCTAGACACAGTTCTCTGACAGAGAACGCCTGCAGGTCCCCTACCCTCTTGATGGAGGTGAGGGCCGTCAGGAGGGCGGTCTTCAGAGAGAGTGCCTTTAGCTCTGCTGACTCAAGGGGCTCAAAGGGAGCTCCCCAAAAGCCCCGAAGGACCACAGAGAGGTCCCATGAGGGAACAAGGCGTGGCTTGGGGGGGTTTAACCTTCCTACGCCTCACAGGAACCTGATGATCAAATTGATGATCAAGGAAGAAGGTCCTTCCTCAGGGGAATTCGCCAAGTGGGGGCTGTCACGAGGAGCATACCAAATCTAGGAGGGCCAATTTGGGGCCACTAAGAGGATCTGCTCCTCATCCTCCCTGACCTTGCACAACGTCTGTGCAAGTAGGCTCACTGGGGGGAACACAAACTTGCGCAGCCCCAGGGGTCAGCTGTGTGCCAGGGCATCTGTGCCGAGGGGAGCCTCGGTCAGAGAGTACCAAAGTGGGCTGTGGGAGGATTCTGGGAAAGCGAACAGGTCTACCTGAGATGACGGGCAAGTTGTGACATTCGACGAGAGTGTAGGTTGCCTTGGTGGCTGATGTACGCAATCGTCGCTATTTTGTCCGTCCGGATCAACACATGCTTGCCCCTGATCAACGGCAATAGCCTCTCTCAGGGCAAGTAGTACTGCCAGCAACTCGAGGCAGTTGATGTGCCAACACAGTCATGGACTGGTCCAAGGGCCGACGACTGAGTGCCCATTGCATACGGCACCCCAGCCCCATTGGGAGGCATCTGTCCTAACCACAACGTGCCTGGGGACCTGGGCTAGGGGAACTCCTGCCCGTAGGAATGCTAGGTCTGATCAGGGGCTGAGAAAACTGCAGCAAGCCTGCGTGACAAGGATGCGGTGTGTGCCGTGGCGCCATGCTCATCTCTCAACTCGGGTCTGTAGCCAATGTTGAAGTGGTCTCATATGCATCAACCCAAGCAGCGTGACCGTCGCTGAGGATGCCATATGCCTCAGGAGCCTCTGAAAGGATTTCAGTGGGACCAGTGTGTTCTGTCTGAACACATGCAGACAGTTCAGCACTGACTGCGTACACTCGTTGGTGAGGCGAGCCGTCATTGGGACCGAGTCTATTCCATACCGAGAAAAGAGATGCTCTGAACCGGGGCGAGCTTGCTCTTTTCTCAGTTGACCCGAAGCCCCAAGCTCCTCCTATGAAATCTCCGTGTGCAAGGCAGCAACAGCATTCTCGCATCTCATCTCAGTGGAGTGGACGTCGTTGAACCTGGGCGGGGCCTGGCGAACTTTATCACGTAGCCGAGTCGGAGTGTCCTGATCAACCAATGCGATGGGTTGGGGAGCGCGAGCCACACCCCCAAGCTCTGCGCGAGAGGGACCAAGGGAACTACAGCGTCTGTTCGTACCAGCAGGCGGGAGCTCGAGGTGCTGAGTCTAGAGACATCAAAGCACTTACCTGGCTCAGTTAGTGTGTGTTACCACAGAAAAGCCTGGGATGGGGGAGGAAGATTTTCGTCCTCGTAGCCTGTGGAGGCCATCACATCAGAGGCAGATTTTTGCCACAGCTGGGCGTGCCATGCCTGCCAGAGAGAAAAACGGTGCCCGGTGGTCGTGATAACGACAGCCAGGGAAACCAACTGTGAGGCCCAGTAAATTAGAAACTGCTTTTTTCAACAGGATATGTTGAATGGTCCGCTCTGTCTCTCCCTCTCTCTCTCTCTCTGTGCACATGTGCGAGCGTTTGTTGAATGAGTGGAGTGTGCGTTTGGTGAGTGCTTGGTTTTTTTTTTGCCCGCTGTGGCAAAAAAGAGCTTTTCCGTTTTTTTTTTTTTTTGGTTCAAAGCTTTCTTTTGTATTGATTTTCTGTATATTAAGTTAAGATTCTTAAACATAGTTTATCTGGACTGGGCGCCAAATCCAGTGATTCACTGGGAAGTATGGCGACCCAAGGTGTGAGTTCTTTTTTAGGTTTTTTAGGTTTGTTTACTCCAGTAATCCCTCTCTCCACCCCCACTAAAAAAGTCACTATCTCAAATGTACCTCCCTTTATTAAGGATGAGATGTTGACTAAGGAATTGTCACGTTTTGGTAAACTGATAGCTCCTGTGAAAAAGATTGTAATCGGGAGTAAATCGGATTGAGTAAAGCATGTGGTATCATTTAGGAGATTTACCTACATGGTCTTAAAGGACAACAGAACTGAGCTTGATTTGAATCTCAAGCTTAGAGTAGATAATTTCGATTACACTGTCTTTGTCACCACAAACACGATGAAGTGTTTTGGGTGCGGCAAGTCTGGCCATCTAATCAATCGAAATTGCTGCGCAAAGTGAAGATGGAGTTGTTAACATTGCTCAGCTGTCAAATAATAATCTGACCGCAACCAGACCGCCTCCTGAACAGGGAGTTGAGTCAGAAAGATCAGCAGATGAAAATTCTATCGAGTCCGATCTGAATAAATCATGTCCCACTAGCGCTGTAGTAAACAGCTGTAAATATATTGTTTTAGTTGGTGAGAGTGCTAATGAAAAGTGAGAAAAAAGTGATAATGTGAATGCTTGTGATGATAGTGAAGAAGGTATGCATGATACCCAAATGAGTTTGAGTCAATATTCTGATGTAGAAGCTTTAGCTGAAAGTGTAAACCAAGGCGAATGGCTTAGTTTTTATGCCTTTTTTAGTTATCTTGCTCTTTATAGTTCTTTTTCTTCTTTTTCCATAAGAATGAGTGACATTCACATTGCTTCAATAAATGTGAATGGAGTAGGGACTGCAGAAAAAGAGCAGAGGTATATGGAGTAATGAAACAGAATAAAACTAATGCCCTATTTATACAGGAAACGCACAGCAATAAAAAAAACGCCATTGAGTGGGCTAAAGAATGGGGTGGTCTCTCTTTTTTAAGCCACAACACATCACAAAGTGGAGGAGTTGCAGTTTTATTTAATAGAAGTTTCGCTCCTTCATCTTTTCTGGTAGAAGACATTGTAAAAGTTAGATTATTGAAGATTAGAGCTCAATTCAAAGATCATGTCTTTGTTTTTGTTTGTGTATATGCACCAACTTCACAAGTAGACAGAATAATTTTTTTAGATAAATTATGTGCAGAATTATAAAAATGTAATAATGATGAGTTTCTAGATTTGGGTGGAGATTTTAATTGTGTGTAAAAAAGCATAGATAGGAATCATATTGAACCGCATATGGCTTCATGTAGAAAGTTTATACAAATGATAGAAACAAATGAATTATGTGATGTATGGAGAAATTTCCACATAAATGTAAAACAGTATACATGGACACATGCTTGCGACAATTTATTATCATTGGCACAATTGTACAGGTTTTATTGTTTTAAGTATCTTTTTTTTTTTTTAAATTGTGCTATTGTTCCAGTAGGCTTTTCTGACCATAGTTTAGTTATATGTACAATAACTTTAAATTCTGTAAAATTAAACAGTGCTTATTGGCATTTCAATACAAATTTGTTGAGTGATTTACAGTTTAAAGATGTTTTTGAGTTTTACTGGAAGAATTTTAGAGAAGAAAAAGTTAATTTTGTTTCTATACAGGAATGGTGGGATATTGGCAAAGTGCAAATTAAGCAACTATGTCAACGATTTACTCAAAATGTCACAAAACGTTTAAATCATTCTATAAAGAGTTTAGAAAATTATATATTAAATGTTCAAGGTTTAATTCAGACCATATATTGGAAATCAGGGTGGCACGGTGGCACAGTGGTTAGTACTGTCGCCTCACAGCAAGAAGGTCGTGGGTTCAAACCCCGGTTGCCCTGGCCTTTCTGTGTAGAGTTTGCATGTTCTCCCCGTGTCTGCGTGGGTTCTCTCCGGGTGCTCTGGCTTCCTCCCACCATCCAAAGACATGCAGGCTAGGTTAATTGGTGTCTCCAAAAATTGCCCTAGGTGTGGATGTGAGTGTGTGTGTGTCTGTCTATGTGTGGCCCTGCGATGAACTGGCGACCTGTCCAGGGTGTACCCTGCCTTTCGCCCAATGTTAGCTGGGATAGGCTCCAGCCCCCTGCGACCCTGTACACAGGATAAGCAGTTGACGATGGATGGATATTGGAAATCAAGACCATATATTGTCTCTCATCTCAAAAAGATCTGCTTTGTCTGAGTTATATAGAATGAAAGCGAAAAGGGCATTGGTCAGATCACGATTCCAGAATATAGAGCAGATGGATGTTCCATCCAAGTTTTTTTTGGTTTAGAAAAAAAGAATGGCCAAAAAAGTTGCGCTCTGAAAGCAGGGTGTCTTTTGTCAGATCCAGCTGAAATGCGTAAGAGAGCAGTTGCTTTTTATAAGGATCTTTTTAGTTCTGAACAAAGATTAGAACAAGATAATAAACATTCTTTTTCTGAAGAGCTTCCAAATATATCTGAAAAAGATAATGCTAAACTTAGTAAGGCTATTAGCTTAGAAGAACTTCATAAAGCTTTACAAAGTATGGATAATGGGAAGATTCCAGGGATAGATGGTATCCCTTTTGAAATCTATAAGGTATATTGGGCTATTATAAGATCTGCTTGAAGTTATTAGTGATAGTTAGCAAGAGGGATTCTACCACTGAGTAGTCGGAGGGCAGTTCTTACTCTTTTACTCAAAAAAGGAGACTTAAGTGACATTAAAAACTGGAGACCTGTTTCGTTATTGTGCTACGATTATACAATTATTTCTAAAGTATTAGCAATTAGACTTGAGAAAGTCTTGGAAGACATTGTCAATCCTGACCAATCATATTGTGTGCCTGGCAGATCTATCTTTGATAACATTCATTTAAATCGAGACTTAATGGATTTTTCAAAGATTGGTGATTTAGATTTTGGCTTGATTTCCATTGATCAGGAAAAGGCGTTTGACCGAGTGGATCATAATTATTTGTTGGAAACTCTAGATGCTTTTGGTTTTAATTCAGATTTTATAAATTATATTAAAGTATTGTATTGTGACATTGACAGTTTATTGAAAGTTAATGGTCCTTTCAAAGTTCAGTGTGGGGTGAGACAAGGATGCTCATTATTAGGGATGCTTTATACTTTGGCAATAGAACCACTTCTAAGTTTTAAAAGGCATCTCTTTGAATGACTGTGAAAATACCCTCTGTTTGTCAGCGTATGCTGATGATATTATTGTAATAACTAAGAAACAAGCTAATGTAGATATTTTATGGAAAACGTTGGAAGATTTCAAAATGATTTCAGCTGCAAAAGTGAATTGGGATTCACTTCAAGAGTGAAGCAGTCCTGGTGGGGAAGCTGGGGTCCCTAAACTTCCAGATGGACTGACATGGACAAGAAAGGGCTTCAAATATTTAAGAGTTTATCTGGGTGATGAAACATTTCAGTCAAAGAACTGGGAAGGGATATTTGAAAAGTTGAAAGGACGTCTGGATAAATGGAAGTGGATCAAACCAACATTGTCTTACAGGGGCCGAACCCTTATTATCAATAATCTTGTTGCTTCCTCCCTTTGGCATCGACTTACTTGCGTTGACCCACTAGCACTTTTACTTGGAAAAATTAAATGAATGCTTATAGACTTCTGTTGGGATAAAATGCACTGGGTTATGATTAATGTTTTGTATCTTTCAAAAGGGGAAAGTGGACAAGGACTTGTGAATTTGCAGAGCAGCACTGCAACCTTTCGAACACAATTTATACAATGTTTTCTGACAGGACCAGAGTTTGGAAATTGGAGACCAGTGCCAGTGCTATTTTAAAGACTGTTGAAGCCCTGAGATTGGACAAATCACTGTTTTTAATGAACTCTGGAACCTTCAACACAGCAAAATTGCCTGTTTTTTACCAGAACCTTTTTAAAGTCTGGAACCTTTTTCAATTTCAAAGGACAATTAACACAACATCCTTATATTGGCTTCTTAAATAAACTTTGGTGTATGGTGCAAGATTAGATATAACTGAGACATGTGTTTCATTGACTGAAGCTTTTATTAATGACAAAATAACAACACTTGGTCATTTAATCAGATTGGCAGGACCAAATTTTTTAGAAGTGTATAAAGTGGCAGCTTTTTTATGAGTTAGATCCCCTCGAGTGATTGCAAAGTTACTACAAAAATTACAGACTTTTCTTGCAATAGAGGAAAAAAATATGCTAAGGGAATATTGTGTGGGAAAACTTATTCCTAATGATAAAGACTGTTTTCAAAGTTGCTGAAATCACTTAATTTAGATGAATATGTTGGAATTTTATTGGAGTCAGAAAATTTAATGGATATAGATTTTAAGGAAGCTAATGGTAAGAAGTTATATAAGTCATGTGTAAAATATTTTAATAAGAAAGCATTGGATAGAAAAGTTGATTCACCTTGGCGCACTGTTCTAGGGCTGAACAAAGATGTAAAACCACAACGGAGAGCTCTTTATAAGCCACCACTAACTAAAAAAAAATGTAGATTTACAGTGGAGAATTTTACATTGTATTATTGCTGTAAATGCTTTTATATCTGTGTTGAACCCAGACGTTAAACAAGAATGCCCTTTTTAAGTCTTAAGTCTTTCATGCTTTTATGTACTGTTGTTGTCACATTCTGTTGACTTTTGTTCTGTGCTTTTATGTTGAAATTCCTGTTTAGTTCCTGTTTCCTGTTTGGTTTTTGTAGTTCTTTGTAGTTTCTTTTTCTCATTGGTTTTCCCCTGATTGGTTCCCTTTCCCTGATTGTTTTCCCAGGTGTTCCTTGTTTCCCCTAGTATATTTAAGCCCTTGTTTCCCCCTGTCTATTTGTCTGTTATTTCATGTTTAGTATGTTTTGTGCTAAGTTCCCTGTGGTTTTCTTTATTCCTTGTTTTTGTTTAGTAAAAAGCTGCATTAGATCCTCTCTCGTTGCCTGTCATTACAGTTGTAGACTTAAACCTTTGTTAAATGTCTTACACAAACTGTTTAAGTGTTTTAATGAAGAATTTTCAATGCAAATTTTTATTTTCGGTTTTAAGTATACAGCGAGATGACAGAGGGAATATCAATTGTTAAATTTTGTTTTAGGCAAAATATATATAAGATAAAATAAATATATATGACCAGAAAAGACAAAGTTGAACAAGATCATGAGTTAAGTGTTGTATCTGTTTTTAGTGCTATGATAAATCAAGACTACTAATTGATTTTCGTTTTTATAAAACAATTGCTTGTTTAGCAATATTCAAAGATATTTGGTGTCATAAGGGGGCATTGTGCTGTGTTGAAAATGAGCTTTTTTTTTGCACAAAGTCTAATTATTATTTATTTATTGGGGAGGGGGTAGTGTGTTTGTTTATATTTTGTAATGTTACAATTGAAGAATAAATTGTTCTAAGTATTTTTAAAATTAAAAAAAATTGTCTCTCTCTCTCAATCGCTCTCTCTTGTGGCTGTCAGCAACACCTTGAGCACTTGTTATATTTCGTGTGAGTGCACGCTATGCCGTGTAGTTACTGAACTTAAGATGTTACATATGTATAAGTATCTAAACTGCTAATTCTACATAAAATGGCATCATGCAGTGTCTCCATAAGCGAGCGACGCAATAAAACTATATTGTTGCTGTTCATAATCAACTAAGCTGTTAACATTGCAAGCAAGTGAAGCCGAACGCCTTTCATATTTTTGCACTCCCTCATAATGCAACATATTTGCAAGAAAGGCAGAAATAGCAAAAATGCTTTGTGTAGTGTACCAGCTGTAGGCCTTTGTTGAAGAGACACTTAAACACCTGTTACATCTCTTATCTCCATCTCTAGTTCCATCCAAGGTCAGAAATTAATGGGGCTCTGTGCAAAAACAATTCCCTTCCATCTGATATAGTTCCAAATATAGTATATCCATTGCGATCTTCATTTAAATTTTTTGCTGAAAATCATTTGTTTCGTGTCCTCCGTTGTGCAGATATTGCGGTCAGTGGTGGATGCTTGTGCCATTAAAGTGCACAGACAGGCATTCCACTTCTCACGTTGAGCATCAGTCGATGTCATGCTCACATGTAAAAATAATCAAGTGCTACAATGTAGTTAATAATAATCTTAACAAAAGTAATATCTGGATGTGTTAAATTGCCTTGATGTTAAATAAAACCTTATTAATGATACAATAATAATTTTACAGAATATTGACCACTTTTGGTGTATGAATCATATCGCTGATGTTCATTGTTAACTGTTTATTTTTGCATTGTTTTATTCAGTTTGCATTCATTCTAAATCTGGAGAAATGCTATAATCTCCTCTTCTGCGTCGGTGTATTACTTTTGTAGGCTATGTTAATTTAATAGCCAAAATATTTGGAAATATGTGGATAAGATAAAAAAATACATTTTGTTTCAGTAACAAACCGCAACTTTTTGTAAATATTGAAACATGCCATTTTAAAATTGAATTAATTGTTTAAATTAAAGTATTTGGTATAAAAGGTCATAAGGTTGTTAAAGGTAAAAAATTCCCCCGATATGAGGCATGTATGGGGGAAATTCCTCCCCAACCCACCATTTTCAGAAATGAATTTCAGGCCCTGAGTTTATTATAATGCAACGTTTACATTCGGCCCACGGCCCTCAAAAAACAGTGGGCACCTCTGGTATAGGCCAGTGATAGGCTTATGTTCAATAATATGGAAATAAACAATACATTGCATTCTAGTGGCAATACATGTAAATAAAACAATACATTGCATTCTATCTATTTTTTTATTATTTATAATTATTTAAAAATAATTATTTATAAGGATTTTTATAATTATATATTGAATTATTGTTATTTGAGGGGCTTTCTCTGCAAACATTTATGTGTGGGATGAATTGCGATTAATTTGATTAATTAATCGGTATACCATGAAAATAATTTGATTAAAAATTTAAATAGATTGACAGCCCTAATTTTTACACATACATCATTGGGGATTCTGGAACCCCAATCACAAAAAAACACTAGAGTCAATTTCAACCGAGGGTTATATGAGGGTTAAAGGCACTTTGTATTAAATAGCAAACTGAGGCAGGATCTGGAGAAATGGCTAGTTTTATTTCAAACTAGCCCACTTTCCTGAGTGTACACTCATAAGAGGGATGCTCTCAGCTTGAGGTCCTTGTTAATATGCCTCCTGAAGCTCTGAACACTACAGCCTCTCTGATATGTGATTTCCCACAGGTATGGATGGTACAGGCTATTGTCATTTTTTGGGTGGATGAACATTTGAGGTGCAAAGCATTTTAACTGATTATTTGACCCCCAATAGATTTCAGATAATGATGTATGCCTGGTTATTCTTACTTTGGGTGTGTGATGGGAACTTCAAGTACAAGATCATCTGGAATCTCAAAAAGTTCAGGATCATTCCCACTGGCTTGGAGAAGAAGGGGCAAAACATCAAAACGGCCTTTTGGAGCTTTCCATCCTTGCTGCATACAGATCTAGAAGTTACAAACAAGCATTATAGACATTCAGATTTGGAGCATCTAACAGGGATGTTTAGAGAAAAAAATACAAAATAAAAAAATAACTAAGAACCATCTTGGTCATGTGACACAGTATAAAGTTCTAAGCATTCTATCATTTTGTCAGATTTAATTGGTGATTTGACAAATGTTATAGAAATGCAAGCTTGGCAAACATCTTTGGTGATTTTGTATCTCCCCATTCATGTGAGTTGGAGTTGTCAACCTAATTAATATTCACAAGTCACACTGATAATATTTATAATGAGCTACCCCTCACTTTTCAGATAATTCCTAAGACCCTGCTTGTAATGTTGGCATGCTTAAACCAATATGTTGTCATTAAGATACAGTACTTTGGTGATGTCTGCGACTCCAAGTTGCAGTGTAGCTTTCACATCTCACCTCTGTAAGCTCCACAGAAGCCGGATCTCCAAGTATTGATCCATCAGGCTGCTTGTAGCCTGCATACCGGATCAACTGGCTGTTCCACACACGGAAGTCATGCTTTTCATCCATCCGCTGGGGGAAGATGGTAATAGCCGATCTGCACATCATAGACCAAAGATCATTGTGCTAATGCTGAGATCCCTTTTAGTTGATTTACACATAATCCTCTAACTCAGACAGTAAACCCCCTGAAATTAAAACTGGAGTTTTGTGATCCTTTTAGTCCATGTTTATTACCTTTGAGGCCCTCTAAATGCTACGCACTCCTATAAGTTGACAAAAGTAACTTTTAGCAGTTGCACACATTTAACATTTACAGTTTCTTTCGGGTAAATTGACCAAAAATATTGATGATTAATCTTGTTCACAGGGATGTATGAGTTTTATGTGACAAAAATGCATGAGAGAAGCCTTTTCACAGAGGCATGCATATTCATGTGAGAATTTGCATTGGTTTAGCGCTGAAAATACCCAAGCCACCGTGAACAAGCTTCTCTCATATCACTCACAAACCTGCAATGGACATTAATATTTTTGATTGTATGTGTCAGAAGATTTGGAATACGACAGACAAGTCGCAATGACTACTTTTATGAAAATTTTGGGTACTTTTTTAAGCTTTAATGTAAGTCAATTTCAACAGCAATTGTCCTGAAAAGATGCACCAGGATATTCATTACATTTTCTCATTTTGTGTTCTGCAAAAACAGTAATACGGAATTGGAAAAGGGATGGGGATCGTAAAGCATTTAAGGTTCCAATTCAGCTTCTATTTAAAGATTTAATTTCCATTTACAATTCATTTTGTACTGTACTTTTGAGAAAGAAATATAAGAAATGTGAAATGCCATTTTTATTGCTTTTACTGCCCTCAAAAGTATGTTGCCAAATGATAAGATCATTTCAGATTTCAATCAGAAACAAATCAGAAATAAATGTAATAAAATCCTTGTTAAAGGTGTATTACACAGACTTTTTAGAGGCATAATCTAAAAATCAAAAAATATACCCAAACTATATATTTAATAAAATAAAATAAAAATGTGAGAACCAATTTCATTCACACAAAAATCTCATGCGTATCTTTAACCACATATGAACAACAAGTCAGTAACTGCACTGCCTGATTGAATGTTTTTCATTTCGAATTTGACATGACGAAAGTCATAACTTTTGAGTCAGTAAGATTAATTCATTAACCCCGCCAACTGATGTATATAAGTGTTCATGATTGTTGTTTTTGATTCACTAAAAAGAACCGGCTCATGAGAGTCTACAAGATTTAACAGTAATGTCTTACAATAAAATACAGTTTACACCAAGCTAGCTAAGCCATTTTCTGTCACAACACAACAAATTACTATGACAAATGATATTGGAATATCGCACTGCATTATAGGAAAATGGTGTTTCGTTTGAAGTCACCATTTTGGTGTTTAGCGTTCCCTTTGGATGGGACCTTATTTATTTATAATTCATTTTCTCCCAGAAATCCAATTTTGTTTAGGAACACAATTAATTGTACTGTGATATATAGAGAAAATAAGTCAATTTATTGGTTGAATTTATGTCAGACCATGAAAGTAAAGAAAGAGTATCCTTTTAAATAAACAATGAGGAAGGGATGTTTGCTAAGCTTGTCTATAATATGGTTGGTTTTATTGCTCATGATATTTTTATCATGAGTTATCAATCAGGAACGCAAGATATCAACACTAAGCATACAAAACTCAATGATGGTGACAATTAACAAACACTGTAGATAAAATATATATATATAAATGATCTTTATGATTCTACAACACAGCATTGCTACATTACAGTAATTTATTGGTCCTGTTCACTGTGAAGTCACAATATACAGTTGTCCTTTAATTTTAATAAATTGTAGAAATATTACTTTAAAATATATTGTGAAAGTCATGCAACTAGTAGCCAGGAATTTACTGTAAACTCATACACATTTTGTTACAGTGTGGTAGCTCTGTATGTTTCACGCTGTGGATTTAAAATAATTAGTTTAGAACACTGGACTTAAGCACAGTAGGAAACTATTTCAGAGTATTTTAATACGGTGTTTGGAAACTGTTAATGGAAACAGAAGTCATTTTAAATCAAAGGGCTCTGGTATTTCTTAATATATTATATTATATGTGAACAAGAACCAGTTCTCGGTTCCCAACCATAGTTTTGAACGACATGATGGTGAGAACATTATGATTGAACATTTCATTTTAGTGTGAACTATTCCTTTAATATCACCTGCCATCGACTAGTAATAGCATGTAGCAAATTATGGTTCTGCCGGGCTGTGACGTAAACTAAAAGTTATTGTATTTTTATTAATGAAGGGACAGCCCTTCAATATATCCCAACCCAACTTCCTGTTTCAACATGAAATACTGTATGTACGTAAACACAGGAATGGAAATTGTGCTTCAAATAATTTACATATACCTCCTTACTAATACTAAAGAACTAATGGCAACACTTTACAATAAGGTCCAATTAGTTAACTAGATTTTTTAACAAGAATGAACACTGAACAATACTTTTAAAGAATCGTATTTAATGTTAAAATCAAAATGTACTAATACTTTGTTAGTTCATGATACATAATGCATTTACTAATGTTAACAAATGGAACCTTGCTGTAAAGTGTTACCAAACTAATCATATAGCATAGTTTATCAGTATAAGAGTTTCAAGTACATTTTAAATAAATCTACTAGGGAAAATAAAGTAATTATCCATTGCTGAAAATAAATCAGCAAACAATGTTAAAGTGCCTTTACTTGTTTTTTCCAACTTCAACAGCATGCTGAGAGCATAAAGTGTCAGTCCCAAGTAATCTAACTAACAAGTCCCCGTCACTCTCAAAATATGACTCGGGATGAGATTTGGGTCACCAGCTTGCCTGCAAAAGCACCAGGGAGCTTCCCCTTGCAAACAGGGAAATATCTTGATATGTCTGTGTGTGGAAAAAAGTGTAGGAGCCCTCTGTCATTTATTCTGACAGTTCCTGATGATGTAACAAGTAAGAGTGGGGGCTTTTGACTGTGCAATTGTGCAAGTTACGGGCTTACGAGTTGTTTAAAAGCATGTTCTTCTCTTCTTATTTTTTAGTCTCCCTTTCCTCACTCCCCTCTCTCGTTCAGGCTGTAATCATTCTGTTAGACTGACATTAATTAAAGCGAACAGAGAGTAAGTGTCGTGTATGATTAGCTTTGTAAAGTGGCATCAGTGCCAGTGCTTGGCTCTGCTGTGGCAGGTGCTGTACTGAGGGCTGCGGAACAAGGTGACAAAGAGAAGATAGCAGTGCACACTTTGACAGTGGAAGAGGCAAGGAGCATATAAAAGGATAAACTTAAAAAAAGAAAAGGAACGGGTGCAAATGGCCACACTAACCTGAGGTTTCCTTTGTTGGTGGCGTATTTGATGTGGTTGCAGATGTAATTAAACATTCCGTGAGCCGTCGTGCAGTCTCGAGCATCGAACACCTCAATGGAAAAGAAATTAGCTTTTTAGGGCAGATGTTTTCATTATCCCTGCATCACTTTCTATGTAATTGCACTGCATTTCAATGGGTGTCACACCATTGTTGCTCTTGTTGAGGTGATGACAATGGTTTAATGACACAAAGCCATGTGTAGAATACACACTTCACAGTTTCGGCACTTTGAAAATATTAAGTCTCATTGGTCAGCTGCGCATACAAATAGGTTTGTGTGTAAAACCTGTGTCCGGATGTTCTCATGCAGAAATGAAGATGAATCAAAAAGTTAAAATTTAGGATAAAATTTAGAACCATGTCAAACCACATTTACACAAAAAGAACAGACCCTACAAGATGTCTCACATATTTCAAAGTAAAAACAAAACAAATTATGTGCATTGTGCAGTAGCTTGATTTAGGAAAGGTTCTACAAGAAAATTGAAGATGGAAACTTTCGCCTGGCATTGCAGCGCGTCCTGTGCACATAGTTCTTAACGGCCCGAGGAATTTATCCTTGATGGTTGATCCCACCATGGTTGCACTCTTCCCCAAAAGACAGATGGCAGTGCAGAAAAAATATCAGCTAAACCAGAAAGAAACAGCCGTGAAGAAGTGCTTTGCATTTACCTAGCCAAGTATTATAATAATAGTTTATGTTCGCTACTAATATGCAAGAGGTGAACAAAGCTCAAAAAACATCAGAACCAGTGGTGGAATTTTAACAGTGTCAATGTGTGGCTAAACTGTCTGTAAGCGATTTTAGCCTTTCTGGAACTTCCACCAGATTAGCCGATGAATTAGCCATGCCCCCCTCTTTCCAAAATCCTGCACTCCAAAGACTCACACAAACACACTTGTGACCGTTGTGTTGGTGCCGAGCACATGTTATTTCACCGTAGAAAACATTGTCTTTTTTTTTTTTTTTTTTTTTTAACATTATTTGCAGTAGTTTTATACTTTCTCAAAAGCACAGGCACATCTGCCCTGCCCCTTTCCTTGAATCTGTCTGTGACTAGGAGGAGGGAGTGGCCAGGCCGTCCCAGGTTTTGGCACCAGTGTAACGGAGTTCATTGTGGGGTGAAAGGAGGAAGCGTGAGGCTTCAACTAAAAAGGTTGATTTTTAATAAAATATCACTCCAGAATAGCTTTTCAGCAGGAGTGAGATAATGGAGGAGCCAGGGATGCCAAAGAGAGTGAGAGAGAGAGAGAGAGAGAGGTAGAGAGAGAGACACACACACAGAGCTCCTCCTTGTCACATTGTCGAATTGGATTAAAGCACTGCATTTACAAAAAAGTTACAAAAATTGCATGTGCACGACTGTGTAAAGCCTCACTTAAAATTGTTAAGTTACCTGTAGTTTGGACCATTGGATCCGTCCCACACAGCGAGCTGCATTTCTCCATGCATGTTTGGCCCCATAGATCAGCTCTGTGTCCTTCAATTGATATGTTCCAGAAGTTTCTATTTCTTTTTTGACCTCCTCCAGTCGGTCAACGTGGGCCTTGGAGCCACATCTGTTCAGATAGAGGCCATATATATTTAGGTGAATTCAATTAGCAATGGAAGTTCTGTATTAGAACTCAGTATCAGATTACTGTTGCCCTGCCTTTTGATCGATGTGAAGTACTGGTCGATGAAATCTGTAGCCAGTGGTAGCAGTTCCTCTTTCGTCCGGACTTCATCTGGCTTGCGACTGTGATGGTTTGGCACCATAACCGACCCGATACAAACACGCTCAGTACAGATTGGCACCTACCAAGCAAAAATTAAATGAAGAATAATTTAAACACACTGCAACATTTAGGGATTAACAGTACAGATAGATGCCTGTTTCACACGTTTTGCATATGCAGCATGTGAGCGTTTCAGCAGTGTAATTGCAACAGCAGGCAAGTTTACACCAGCATAAATTTCCATTCTGGTTCAGGCTGGTTTATGCTGGTTTGGTGCTGACAAAATTGCACAAACTTGATAGTCATAAAATCAAGTAAGGAAGGAGACCACATTTCCTGTAACATTTTAATAGTCCTCTGTTAATAAATAGCTTTATACAGTAGTTACATTTCCCTGTATTTTATAAGATTATCATGCAATCTATAGCAAAAATTCACACCAAATCTCGTTTTAGTGTCTGACTGTATTATTTTTTATTGTTTTCCATATTGTTGTGCCAAGTTAAAAATTATTTTGACTTTTAAAAACTTGTCGAGACACTTTCGTTCTGTTCAATTTGTTGCGGTCTTGCCAAGTCACTGGCTTTACATTTACATTTCTGCATTTGGCAGACGCTTTTATCTAAAGCGAATTACACTGCACTTATTACAGGGACAATCCCCCCAGAGCAACCTGGAGTTAAGTGCCTTGCTCAAGGAGACAATGGTGGTGGCTGTGGGGATTGAACCAGCAACCATCACTTTCATTGTATGGACCTACAGAGCTGAGATATTCTTCTAAAAATATTTATTTGCGATCAGCAGAAGAAAGAAAGTTATACACATCTGGGATGGCATGAGGGCGAATAAATTATGAGAATGTTTTTATTTTTTTATCTCTTTAATAATACATTAGTACATAACAAAATGATTGTTAACGCTTAACCGGAAGTTCCGCCCACATCCCCCACAAGGCATGGGAAATATTGTGGATTCTGAAAACAGCTGAACTGATTTCACATTACTAAAAAATTTGGTATTAACTTAGTAGTGTCACTTCATTAGTAAATGACTTACCAACACTAAGCAAAACAAACTCATGTATCCCATTTGTGGCAAGTACTGGGTCGCCTTTAATAAATCTAACTTAGAATTTATACTGATGGTGCTTAGCACAAGAAAATTACAAATAAAATAAAAAGACTTTCATTATATTCCTCACATTCACTTGCCATAAGGGACTGTGAAAATGGTCTTGCAGCTGTTACATTCTGTAGAGTTGGAAATGCAACCCAAAAAAAATTCCTCAGAATGTGATACAATCTAAATCAAACCATCTGTAATTAGCATCAATTAGCATGCAAAGCCAGGCACTCGTGTGCAGAACTTCATAACCCTCTCTTGGATGGATGATTCAGATTTAGAGAGAATGTCAAGAGCTCTGCAGCTATATTTTCATACAGATTTCGGTCTACAGTGGGAGGCAATTACAAGAATTAAACTTCAGTTTGTTCATGACATAATGTATAGCTGCTGAGAATCTAAACCTGCTAAAAAAAACTGCTTAAACCAGGCTAAGGTGGTTAGCTGGTCCCCAAGTCTGACCAAGCTGGTTAGGCTAGTCTGTATTGCAGTCTTTAGAGGGATTTAGGAGATCAATCAACTGGTCAGGCTGGGAGACCAGCTGATAATCAGTTTGACCAGGCCAGCTAAATCAGCTTAATATCCCTGCTGAACGAAACAGCTAAAACCAGCCTAAGTGGGTTGGCAGGTTTTAGCTTTGCCAAGCCAGTTAATTGGCTGGTTTTAGAGGGTTTTGAATACTTTTTAGTTGGCCAGACTTGGACCAGCTAAGACAACCCTGACCAGCTAAGACCAGCATAGCCAGTATGACCAGCTAAGACCAGCTAAGGCCAGCTAATATCAGCCTGACCAGCTATCACCAGGATGGTGAACAGTTAAAACCAGCCAACTAGCAGCTTGTTTTAGCTGGTCTTTTCAGCATAGATAGCTAGGACCAGAAAATCATCTAAGGTTGGTTTAAGATTAGGGTTTTTTCTACAAGGAATCGCAAATAAGCAAAAGTCCACTCTAGTTCTGAGTTGATGTATTTTTGGTTTACCATAATTACGAGTTTCTGATGTGTAAAAAAAAAAAATAGGAAACTCATGTCTAAGCTCACGTCTCGTCAAAGTTGTAGATATAAGTTGAAACATAATGAAAGTTCCAACTTCTACTGCTTGACCCTTTGAAACGTCACATACAAAACTGTCAATGGTGGTTAGGTAAAGGTAGTTAGTAAGCTCTGTTAGATTTTTATTATGGTCACAGTCACGTTTTGCATTTTACTTTTTCTTCAATATTCGGAATTAGTGTTGTGATAAAGTATTTTCTGTAATTACCAACAAAGCCACTTGGATCCATTTTGCTGTTATCATTTCCAAGTTCGAAGATATAAATAGCTCAGAGTAGAATCTCCAAGTTGTCATCTAGTAATTACATTAATTTCAAAATAACATGAAAGCAGTATAAACAACTGAAGTCATTCCAGAAAGATTTTTTTCTTTCTTTCTTTCTTTCTTTCTTTCTTTCTTTCTTGTTGTTGACATATTACTCTGTAAGCATTTTGTTTCTTTGGCTATAGAACTGTTGCAAGCCAAAAACTTCCTAAAAGTACCATGGTGTTACCATAATTTTAGCCATGCACCATGGTAGTACCATTATTTTTTAGACATAGTAATAGACCGTAGTATCTTTTTTAATTACCCTACATTATGCACCATGTAAATACCATTTTAAATGAATATGGTATTTTTTTTAGGACTGTGGTATATCAAAGTTTAGTAATATCATCTGATACAATCACTTTAGCATAGAACCGCCATGAAACAGTCCTTTTTTTGCAAAGGGTCTGCTGTCAACAGTGGCAGTCTTACAAAGTTACAACCTCAAGATGGCATCTCTTTATCTTCACAATTGAATGAATATATAATTTATGTATTGATACAAACCAAACATAAGAATAGTATTATTTAAGATCTGTTATCAGCTATGCGATTATTGAGTCAGCTTCAAACCTACCTGGCTGGATCCATGATATAGAGTATCATTGTACAGTGCTGCAGTCTCCCAGTTCTTCACTTTCATGAACCTTGGACATTTGGAGGGACTTCCGTTCTGCACAGTCTTTGTAGGGGAAACTCGTCCTTGGGACATCAGCTTTGGCTGTGCAGAAAAATTAAAAAAGTTAAACATCATTAATGGCAACTTAATTTTAAATCAGCAATTGGCCAAAACTTTTATCCAAAGAAATTTTCATTTCTTTTATTATAGGAACAATCCCCCATGAAGTGAACATCTTGAAGGGTTTGAATTTTTGTCATACAAAATTTGTCAACAGATAACATTTCTCAAGCATAAATTTCACTATATTATAATAGATGTTTCACAATGACTGATTTGTTGGTGGCATTTAACAGTGAGAAATAGACTTTGAAATCATCTTAACTTGGCCATAATGTTAACCCACTTCTTACATACTTTGTTGATAGAGATTCCATATATCTATGTAAGCAGGAAACCAGCTTTCAAGGTTTCTCAGCACCTGCCTCAATTAAACTTCTGCAAAGTTCTTCACACTTTTGTAGATATTCTGCCTATTGACAAGCTGATAAAAGAAAAGAAACTGCATACAGTACTCAAAGGCTTTGAAAAGATCATCAGCATTATTAAGCAAAGGGCTAAATGAGCTTTGATTCTGTGACAGGATTGAATACTCTCATGGACTTCCCATTCAAAAGATGACTGTAAATTGCTCCATGCAAGAATCTATCAGGAGTAGACTTCTCTGATCCAAGGAATCCAGTGGAAATCAATCCAGCTGTCATTTCCTTAGAAGGCAGGCACAGTGCAAAGACCAGCAGTTACAAAACAAAATCACACACATAATTGTGCCAGTTTCTGATCATATGAATGCAAACTTGAATTTCAATCTTGGCCCATTATGTTTGCTGTTCTTAGGAAGAATGGTGGGCGTCCTTCTACTCAATCGATTTGATTCTCCTCGGAAGACAGATCAGTCTCTCTCTTTTTAACAGCAGTGCTTTCTCTGCCTTTAACAACACACACAATGTGCACGATTATTATCTCAAAGCCAACACACCGCACTCACGGTGTGCTCATGTTTATGCAAGATATCCAAATCACATTAGGATGACAAGAATAAAGTTGTCAGCAGTGAAATATGAGGACAAAAAGTGGATTTGATACATCTTTTAAACATATGAGTATAAATCATGACAGCAAGACAATAGGAACTTCAATGGATGAGCTGGGTGGAATTACTGGCAACATCATCAACACTTAGAGAACACTTCCCCACACCGGAGCACTTGAGATACAAGCACTCGATACATGCATTCAACGTCCACTGCACACCAGAATTCACCTTCACTCCTGATCCTCTTAATTCAACTTTGTGCTCAGTGAGTGCTATCGCAGGGTAACTGCTTTGTTTACCCCTCATCCGGCTCACCACAGTAATGCAAGCTGAGCTTTATATCTATCTATCTATCTATCTATCTATCTATCTATCTATCTATCTATCTTACCTTCCATCCATCCATCCATCCATCCATCCATCTATTGTCCATAAGTAAGTCCGTCCCTCTGTCTGTCTATCTGTCTATCTATCTATCTATCTATCTATCTATCTATCTATCTATCTATCTATCTATCTATCTATCTATCTATCTATCTATCTATCTATCTATCTATCTATCTATCTATCTATCTATCTATCTATCTATCTATCTATCTATCTATCTATCTATCTATCTATCTATCTTACCTTCCATCCATCCATCCATCCATCCATCCATCCATCTATTGTCCATAAGTAAGTCCGTCCCTCTATCTATCTATCTATCTATCTATCTATCTATCAGACTCCGTCACATCTGTCTATATATCTATCAATCTATCTGCTTGCAAGGCAGCACTGCATTTGTATTCCTCAAACAGTCTGGGAAGGGTTCAAAACGAAAAGTATTAAAATTCTGCTTTTCTCTTTAATTCTCTATTAATGCTCTTTCTTTAAATGTATCAATCTATATAGCATTTAACTAGCAACTCTCTGGGAGATATCAATCATGTAGCATCAATAATACTTCATATTTTACTAAAATACATTTTTATGCAACTAAATCCTTAGTATAAATTGTAAAGAGGTCAGGACATTCATTAATACAATTGTATTTAATAGAATTATATTGTTTATGTATCATGTGGAGTTTCAAAAGCAGCAACAGTGTTTGATGATGATGATGGCTTGTCTGTCCAATGGCTTCGCACCACTTCCACTGGTCGAAAATACCTTATTAGAGCTTATTTTCTGCAGGATGCTGCTGTTAGCCTTGGGCATCTCTTCACAATTTCTAAAATACCAAAACACCATCGGGCACAGTGAGGAGTTATCATCATCTCAAACATTTCAAATCTTTACACCTGTGTCGCTTTAGTTGGGTTGTCATCACTAAATAAATTAAACATGCATTCTGTTGACAAATGTCAGCAAGGTTAGCTTTGCAAAGCACAGGCACTTTCTTCCAAAAAAAACAAGCTGTTCCATTTAAAGCTTGACACAGAAATGTAAAACAACATATTTAATGTATTCGATAACAACCTGCTGAGAACATTCAGTTAGCATAGTCGCAGTGGGAGAGTTGGACAGTTCCAACCAAAAAGGGATGTCTTAACAACTTGGCTAACATTATGTAAAGGTTAGGAACAAACATTGTTTTATTACATTAATGGAACATCATTATGATATTTTTTTTATTCATTCCGTATTCTCAAGGTGAAATGTTCTTGTTATAAACATTTATGCATGTCTTTTAAACTACATTTCTTAACTTTTATACTTTTTACAAGTCAGCAAATTAAGTTTTTAGGAAGTTTTCACTTCTTCAGGCATTACAATACATTTTAACACTTGTGTTACAGAACCACCTAGAAGTAAACACTTATTCCAATAAGTTCTGCAGTAGCTCACCCGATAGAGTTATGGACTGAGGACTAGGAGACCGAACCTCGGGCCCAGCCAAGGATGCTCGAAATAGATGAGCCATAGATGTGACACAAAATTACATGGTTGCTTCAGTAAATGTGCTTTTAATGTTGAATTTCCTCTTAAAACACTATCGGTTAGAATTAGGTGTTGGGTAAAGGCCAATTCACACTGCCCCAACAAACTACAACAAAAGCCAGCAAACAACAACATCCAACAGTGGTTGGGTTTTGTCGGATCAGTGTGTTCACCCTGTTGTCCTTTGTTGGGATCTGTTTTCACTGATTCAACATAATCTGACTTCAGCGTGAACCGCTGCCATGAAAATGAAGAACGTGTCCTTCACTATCTGTCACTCTCTCTACCTTGTGTTGATGTAGGTGACACTAGGGGTTGCCCTTGGGAGCCCCAAACACCTCTGATCTTTGAGAAAAGGCCAAGGGAAATTGGCCTTATTCCCCAGGACATATAAGGAGTATAAAAGGAGCCGGTTTGCAACACTCATTCAGATTTTTTCTTCGGAGAAGAGCTGAATTCCTCTTCCGGCCCATTCACCTATGAAGCGAGTGAAGCTGTTGAATTTATGGCCCATTGCAGCGGTTTCTCCCCCTCTTGCACTGGTGTTTTGCAGAGAACTCCCCTGGGTGCTTAGGCAGCTAAAAGATATATTCTTTCCACAAAAAAAAAAAAAGAGTATATTTCCTACTAAAAGAGTGGCACTGACGGAGCATCTTTTCAAGATGCCTTTCCATCTGTATTTAATTACTGGTTGCAGTCACTATGCCTCCACTTCTGACGGCCATGATCGCTGTCTCACGTGCTTGGGTGCGAATTGTAATTTCTGAAGATATCATTCATGGATGGTTCATGTCTGCATTGCGGGAACATGACAACGTTGTGGTCATGGCTCTCCTTCGTCAGAGAGAAAGTCACCCCAGCGGATCCCTCCCTCGGTCCCTCTACCAGTCCTTCTAACAGGCATTGCCTGTTAGCTATGCTTGCCTGGGTGGCTGCGAGCATCGGCTGGAGTGTAACCCTCCACACCCCTGAACCCTCGCGGCTCGACGATAGGTTCTTGGGCCCGAATTGCCGCTCATGGCAGCACCCCTCTTGGTCCCTTTCTTCCTGGAGGTGCATGACGAGCTTACAAGATTCAGGTGGATCAGGCGGTTGAAGTAACGACCGGCCGCTAAGAACCCGAGGAAGGCTTCAAAGCGCCCCTGAGACAGGCAACCCAGCAAGTCAGAGATCCACTACACAGGAGCTGGTAAGAAGACCACTCCATCCCCTTTTATTTTCGCTGCGGTAATCACATTTTCCAATTCCTGGGTCACACATTCGGTGTCCACGGCCGTCGTTGTCATAACCACCAGGCACCATTCATGAAATAGTATTTATGAACAATTCAGGCCTCAACACAGTACAGAGACTGCATTTATTAGAGTTATAAATGACTTTCTCTTATCATCTGATCACGGCTGCATTTCACTTCTAGTGCTTTTAGATCTTAGTGCTGTATTCGACACTATAGATCACGACATTCTGTTGAATAGGCTAGAGAATTATGTTGGCATTTGTGGAGTTGATTTAGCATGGTTTAGGTCCTATTTAGCAGACTGCTACCACTTTGTCTATGTAAATGAGGAATTCAAAATCAAAAAAAGTAAAGTATGGAGTGTCGCAGGGATCAGTTTTAGGGCCTCTACCCTAATACTGGGGATATCATCAGGAATCGTGGAATAAGTTTCCACTGTTATGCCGACAATACCCAACTAGATTATTGTAATGCACTACTGGGAGGATGTCCAGCAAGATCAATAAATAAACTTCAATTGGTTCAAAATGCTGCAGCCAGAGTGCTGACAAGAACCAAGAAATATGATCGTATTAGCCCCATTTTATCATCGTGACATTGGCTACCTGTTAAATTTTGTATTAATTAAAAAAAAAAAAAATAATACAAAAAAAATTAAAATATATATATATAAAAAAAAAAATATATATATATATATATATATATATAATATACAGGGTTGGGAGGATTACTTTTGAAATATATTCCACTACAGATTACAGAATACATGCTGTAAAATGTAATTTGTAACATATTTCGTTAGATTACTCAAGGTCAGGAACGTATTCTAAGTGAAGGTAACACATCATAAGAAAGTGTTTCACTGCTGCTCAAATGTAATTTGGGTTGCATCATTTATATCAGGGGTGTCAAACTCAATTTTAGCCTGGGCCACTTCAGCATAATATGAAAACCTGATTTGGTAGCAACCATGCAAAATCCAATATTATTGCATATTTTGTGCATTTAAAATGCACATTTGTCAATAAAGCATTGAATTTGAGGTTGGGATGTATATGTAAATTATTATATTTACAGTAACATCTGTTAGAATATTAATGCCTAATCTGTATAGGGCTAAATTAAAATATTTTGACAAAGCAACTAAAATGAGTCTTCTCTATAGATGTCTTTCATCAGGCTTCTACTTATTAAAGCACTGTCATCTCTTAGAATTTATAAAAGCAAACAAACCCAGTTATATTTTCCTACAATCATACAGCATTATTATAGAGACCAGATTTTACACAGAAGGAAAATTGATAGCTTGGTTCATAATAATTATAAACATTATGGGAGAACAGTAAAGAAGAACAGTAACCTAAATACATTTAGAAAAAAATTACTGGAAAATACCATAATTAATACAGTTAGTGTTTTACAGATAATCTGTGGTAAATGTTTATAAGGTATATGATGTGTATTTGGAGTGAAAATTCTTCTGATTCATGTGTTTTTTTTTTCTCATGGTTTCTCTGTCATTGCTGTTTGTATTGGCTGGGCTGTTTAACATGGTTTTAAATTAGTTTAATCAATGATACATTTGAAGTTTTGCATTAGAATTCAAATGTGGTTAGTTATCCTTACCACGTTTGACACAATTTATAATGGTCTGCACAGCATGTTGCAGTCCGGGAAAAATGCATCTGCCCTGTGCTCACGCACCTCTTTGTATTTTTCTCCATTGATCCAGGCATCAGTTAGCGCTGTTGATAATGATGTGCACTATATGGTTTAGAGTGGTAGGCGTATGAGAATGCACCTTCTCTGCACTCATGCCGCTTGACCAGAGATGATAGTTGTTCTGGGTAGCGCTGTTTTGTTTAGCTTTTTAGAGAGTAAAATGCGCTCCAGGGGAAGGCTCGTTAATTTTCATGGGGAAAGAGCTAACTGATTGGTCAGTGAGACCTTCCATTTACCTTCCATCATACATTTTAGAAATCAGCTCACGGGCCACATTGAAATAAGATGGTGGGCCAGTTTTGGCCCGCAGGCTTTGAGTTTGACACCTGTGATTTATATGTAGAAAATGTTTTCCATCTGAAAGGACTAAATATTAATTGAAAAAAAAAAAATAACAATAAAATGCTTAATCGCACCGAATTAATGCATTAAATCAATAGCTCTAATATATATATATACAGTATATATAAACGAGGGACAAATCAAAATAATTTTTTGTGGTTATCAATATTACGCCACATATGGTGTCGATTGAGCTTAACTTGTACTGAACCGAAACATTCCATTAAATCTCAAAAACTGTTTTTTAAGATTTTGTTGCAATTATACAGTACATTTCATATCAGCAATATATTCTATATTGGTATTATACATTTCTTTATTTTCAAATCACACTATCCAGAACAGACACATTCTAGAGTCAAAAAACAGGCGACATCTCTATCAAAAAAGACTACTTGAGACTCGTATTTTCATAGTTTTATTGTTTTTATATATTTTATATTGTTGTATTAGGATATTATTGCTATTTAATATTTGTATGTTCAAGTTTTGTGTGTGTATTGGCTGTGGTGTATGTAGTTCAAAACAAATTTCACTTACGGCCCAATAAAGTATACTCAACTCAGCTCAACTCAACAAAAAGTCTGTTTTCTGGAAGGCAGAACTTCCATATTAAGCATTCAATTTTTTCTATACATTTTTCTACAATCTGCATGTCTCTTCCTATACTGTCTCTGCTTTAAGTGCATAGTATAAGAATGTGAATTGGGATTCAGCTGTTTCTGTGAGAACACCAACATTCAAAAGCCACAGCTTCCTATACAATCTCCATAGGATAATTTATCATTACAACAGTCATTACAACTACAAGAAACATATTGGCATCTTTCTCCGCTACACTAATTGTTAGACATCGTGCCTCATTCAGTTGCACAACAAACGCATGCTACCTTGGACCCATGTTTTTGTCTCTCCACTCGCGCTTGTATTCTCTCACCCCTCCCTTCCTTGTCTTACTCATTGACGATTAATCATCCACCAGACTCTACATTACGAGAACAAGAAAACAAATCCTTTCTCTGTTCTCTTGGACAACACAGCTGCACTCATTCATTCCTCGGCTGTCTTGGATCGCCTCCATCCATCCGGTTTCTTTCAGAAGGATAATGCGTCACAAGAGGACAGATGATAGAGTCATGTGCTGATGCAAAATGTAAGCACTGCTACTGAGAATGTAGAAGCACATGGTACACCAGCAATGTCCTGTCAGGTACAGAGAAGACTATATGACAGGTGCTATTGAGAGTATTTGACACAGTTGTGTGTACATTATTCTTGTGCACAAATGGCTGAATGCATACTGCCTTCATTATTATCAAGGAAACAGTCAAATGTGTAATGACAAGTCGGCACAATGTTAGTAAAACCATTAAAAGTAGAGAACATGGAACAGCCACTTGCATATTAGCAGAATTTTAATTTTTGGGTGAATTATTCCTTTAAAGAATCTTCAAACCTATACAGCAAAAAAATATTCTTAAAATCACATTAATAAGATTAACCTTTGGTGCAGCTTTAAGAACCATTTAAGAACCTTTAGTCTTAAAGGAATATTCCAAATTCAATACAAGTTAAGTTTAATTGACAGCAATTGTGGCATAATGTTTAAATCTTTGTTTACAAGGTTTACAGCTTTACGTCATCATAGCAATGACGTTGTAAAGTGGGATATAACTTACAAAAAGATTTATAAGCAATGTTATCACACTAAAATCACATTAACATGCATCTTGTGGCTATACTTATGACACAGTGAGTATTTTAATGCAAACAGATTGGCTCCATTCACATCCATTGTAAGAGCATCACTGTAAACCTTTTTTTAAAGAAAATTATGGAGAAAAATGGTAATCAACATTATGCCTCAAATGCTGTTTAACTTTTTGAATTGAAACTGTGATATTCCTTTGAGAGTGCAACTCACCCTAATGTTTGTTCTAATCCCTCATGATGTTTTTTCTTCATCTATGCCAGCTCTAAATGATCAAGTACATTTAAACTCAGACTGCCATGACGATTTGCAGTTATGGCTTTCAATTCTCAAATAATGGAATGGACTATCCTTTTTCTACGAAGACCTTTTTGTTTCGCATAGGAGCTGCAACAACAGCCTCACAAAAAGGCTTACCTGACCTCCAAATTAAAGCTCTAAGAAGGTGGTCCTCTGAAGCCTTCCACTCTTATAACAGAAAAGACCTGGCACACATTAGACAAGTTCACAATAATCGTAACTTTTCCCAATAAATCAGTCACACAGCATTTTGAACCCCCTGGTGCGTACCATGTTTCTCTCGAATTGCAGCGAGGGCCCTGCATTTGAATTCCAAATCAGCACCCATGCATCGGTCATGGACTCTCCCGTTTGAATCGTGGCTAGGGCCCCCCCCCCCCTTTCGAAATGCAGTGTGAGCCCAACCGTTCGAATCACAGCATGAGCTTCATGTATATCCAACTCATGGGCTGTCCTGTTTGAATCACAGTGAGGGTTCTCCTCTTTTCCAAAAAAGTGAGCTAACACGTTCCTTTTTGTATCATGGGCTCATCCGCTCAAACTGCAGTGTGGGCCCTTCTGAACGAATTGGGTCAGAGTCAGGCCTCAAACACAGCTGTGCCTCAAAACTAACCACTTTGCCAGCACTGGTCCACAGGACCGGTCACCCGAAGAGCCCCTCTTGTCTCGATGGTTTGGGACTCTTCTTTCATTTCCATTGAGGCCCAACATCCCAACAACTCGGGGGACCTCAGGTCCGTACCTCAATTCTCCGACACAACACACTACCACAGGAGACCTATACTTTGATATTTTACAGGGTTCTATGGAACCCTTTCAGCTCATCTATCACCTTCCTCTCCTCTGTTCTGTCTCCCATGCAGATCCTTGTGTGAGGCTGCCTTTGCAAGTTACATCGGGCCGGTCTTTTCTGAGCATTTCTACCCCCATGGTGCATATCTGGTAGGACCCAAATAGTTTTATTTAAAATGTAAAATTTTTGGGGGGGATCTTATTTCCATCTATTCAAATATTCAGCTCTCCATGTTATTCAAAGCTTGCTGTCACTTTTCTTCTTTTTGGGGGAATCTAAGATCGGGCCTTCTCTCTCATTTGAGACCTCCCTCTCCTTGGACAGCAAGCCAAACACGTTTACCATTATCATAATATGTATCTCTTTCTAGGATCAGGCTGTAAAGATGCGGACGCTGAGGCAGAATCCATGTGCAGATGTTTATTATAAATCTACAGCAAACTGGTTTGAATCGGCAGGCAGATATCGTTATCGTTAAAGCAGGCAGTGGTTCAATACAAAGTAGCAGTCAAATCCGTGGCAACAAAGCAAAGGGGTTAATCCAAAACAAGCAAGAGTGGTAAAGGCAGGCAAAAGGTCATACACAAATCAGCAAGACAATGGCAATGGAAATAACGCTCGGTAAGGCAGGTAAACTGGCAATACTTCGCGATGGCCTGTTAGACAGGCCACGCTTAAATATCATAAACACAGGAAGTAAACAATGAAGCAGAGGGAGCGGCACACAGTCAGTACTCGGGAGAGGGCTCCCTCTGCTGGCGTGACGTTACAGAATCCCCCCCCCCCCCCCCCCCTAGGAGCAACTCCTGGCGCTCGACGAGGGCGTCCCCGTGGCCGCAGTGCTGGACGATCGGGTCTGGCTCGATGGAAGTCCCTGATAAGAGTCGGGTCCAAGATATCATGGGCGGCTACCCAAGACCTCTCCTCAGGGCCGTACCCCTCCCAGTCCACCAAATACTGGAGCTGACCACCTCTCCTTCTCGAGTCCAATAACTCCCTAACCGCGTAAGCAGGGGACCCATCAATGTCCAGCGGTGGAGGTGGTTCCTGACTCTCAGTGTTGGGGTCAGCCCCCAGGTGGACCGGTTTGAGGAGGGAAACATGGAAGGAAGGAGAGACACGATAATTAATAGGAAGTTCCAATTGATACGTGACTTCGTTAATCTGTCTTAGAATTTTGAACGGGCCTACGTACCTTGGACTTAATTTCCTGCTTGGTAGCCGCAACTTGAGATCCCGTGTGGAGAGCCAGACCCTTTGTCCAATTTGGTAGGGAGGGTGTGGACGACGTCGTCTATTGGCTTGAACTTCCTGATTCCTGACAGCTCTTTGCAGGTGTACATGTGCGGAGTTCCACACCCTCTCACTATGATGAATCCAGTCATCGATTGCAGGTACAGTAGAAGGTTCACCTGACCATGGGAACATAGGGGGTTGATATCCAAGCACGCATTGGAACGGGGTGACACCAGTGGAGGAGTGTTTTAAGGAATTTTGGGCATATTCTGCCCATGGTAGAAACTCTGCCCAGCGATGCTGTTCACGACTGCAGTAAGACCGAAGATACCGGCCAATTTCCTGATTCAACCTCTCCACTTGACCGTTGGACTGAGGGTGATATCCTGAGGTCAGGCTGACGTTGATATCCAGCTGCTTGCAAAAGGCTTTCCAAACTTGAGAAGTGAATTGAGTTCCTCTATCAGAAACAATATCCTCAGGGATGCCAAAGACTCTGAAGACATGTTGGAAGAGTGCAAGAGCTGTTTCCATGGCTGTGGGGAGGCCCTTCAAGGGTACTAAACGGCAGGATTTAGAAAAACGGTCAATGATAACTAAGATTGTCGTGAATCCGGTTGACGAAGGTAAATCTGTGACAAAATCAATGGACAGATGAGACCAAGGTCGTTGTGGGATGGGCAGAGGCTGTAGCAGACCAGAGGGTAAGTGTTTAGGAGTTTTGGACTGGGCACAGATGGAGCAGGACTTGACAAAGTTGGTTACATCCTTAACTATTGATGGCCACCAAAATGAATTTTGTGTGAGGCTGAGTGTTCGTGAGATACCTGGATGACCTGAGCTGAGTGAAGTATGGACCCATTGGATGACTCTAGCACGAAGGTTCACCGGAACATATTGTTTATTGGCGGGACAATTGGGTGGTGTGGGTTCTCTCTGTTGCCCCCGTTGAATTTCCTCCATCAGATCCCACATGACCGGTGCAATGATTATTGAGGGTGGTAGGATAGGTTCGGGCATGGATTCTGTCTGGAGATGGCTATGTAATCTGGATAAGGCATCTGCCTTGCTATTTTTACTTCCTGGTCTGTATGTTACAGTGAACTGGAATCTGGTGAAGAATAGGGACCAACGTGCTTGCCGAGGATTTAGTCTCTTAGCACTCTTGACGTTCTCTAGGTTTTTATGGTCAGTGATAATCATGAAAGGATAGGTAGAACCCTCCAACCAGTGTCTCCATTCTTCAATTGCAGCCTTCATGGATAAGAGTTCCTTATTGCCAACATCATAGTTACGTTCTGTGTCCGTGAGTTTCCTAGAAAAGTAAGCACAGGGATATAGCTTGCCTGGTTGTCCATGGCGTTGGGAGAGTACAGCTCCAATTCCATTGTCCGAGGCATCTACCTCTACGACAAATGGTAAACTGGGATCAGGATGCTTGAGGATGGGTGCTGTTGTGAAACTGGACTTAAGTTTGGAGAAGGCTTGTGTGGCATTTTCAGTCCACTTTAATTTTGAGGATTTACCCTTCAGCAGAGATGTTAAGGGGGCAGCAATAGTGCTGTAATTGCAGATGAAGCGTCGGTAGAAGTTGGCAAATCCAAGAAAGTGCTGTAGTTCCTTGACTGTGGTGGGTTGGGGCCATTCTGTGACTGCTGTAACCTTAGAGTTATCCATTTCAACACCCTGATGGCTGATGTTGTAACCCAAGAACGAAGTTTGGTTGACATGGAACTCGCATTTCTCTGCCTTTACATAGAGTTGGTTTGCAAGAAGTCTAGAGAGCACAGACTTGACATGATCTTGGTGTTCTAATTCAGACTTGGAATAAATGAGGATATCATCGATTTAAGCAATTACGTACTTGTTTAGGATGTCCCGGAAGATTTCGTTGATGAATGACTGAAAGACTGCTGGTGCGTTGGCAAGTCCGTATGGCATGACCTGGTACTCATAGTGCCCCCTAGAGGTCAGAAAAGCCGTTTTCCACTCGTCCCCTTCTCTAATTCTGATAAGGTTATATGCGCTCCTGAGGTCTAGTTTGGTGTATATGGTTGCTTCATGGAGTTGTTCAAGAGCTGAGGGTACTAAAGGTAAGGGATAACTAAATTTGACAGTGACGTTGTTCAAACCTCTGTAATCGATACATGGCCGGAGTCCTCCATCTTTCTTTTCCACAAAGAAAAAGCCTGCAGCTGCTGGAGAAGTGGAGGGACGAATGAAACCTGAGCTGAGCGCCTCTTCTATGTATTCCTCCATGGCCTGTGTTTCTGGATGTGATAGAGGATAAATCTTACTTTTGGGGGGCATGGCATTCGGCAGGAGATCAATAGCACAATCCCAGGGACGATGTGGTGGGAGAAGTGTAGCTTTCTGGGTTTTGAGTGGACACACAGCATTGACATGGCCTGGATTTCCACAGTAGAAACATAAATTATTAGTCAGGCGTCGAGATTTGTCCTCCCTAGAGAGTTTTGTGACTCCTAACTGCATGGGTTCTGGGCCAGGTTGAGTAGTGGATATAAATGGATGGGACGTTTGAGCAGGTGGATTAATTGAAGCGATTCTCATAGAGGGTGTCCTGGACTTAGCGGGGCAGTTACGCATGAGGTTATCGATTTTGATAGCAAGAGTCACGAACTCAGAAAAAGAACAATTTTCACCCTTGCAAGCGAGTTCTGCCTGTAATTCAATATTCAAACTTCGTTGGAACATGGCCTTGAGTGCAACGTCATTCCAACCACTCTGAGCTGCGATCGTCCTGAACTCAATAGCGTATTCAGCGGCGGATCGTCGACCTTGATTTAGTTGCACGAGTTGAGTAGAGATATCCATACCCCCTGCTGGGTATTCAAATACTTCTCTAATCTGTTGGATGAAATATGCAGACGAAGTTCGAATCAAACGGTCAGTCTCCCAGACAGCTGCGGCCCAATCAATAGCTTTTCCAGTCAGAAGAGTCATTAGAAAAGCGCATCTTTTCTCATCTGACTCGAAATCATCCTTCTGATGTTTGAAAAAGATTTCTACCTGTCGTAGAAGTCCTTTACAATGCTCTGCTGAGCCGTCAAATTTATCAGGAAAAGCAAAGCTTACCTTCTTAGGCATGGGTGGCGGCAATGAATGGAGGTATTGAGTGAGATAGGCGTTAGTAGCCTGTAGTTTACTCAGCTGTTCTTGATACTCCTTGAGAATGTCATTTTGGTAAGTGAATGTCTTCTGTAGATTGGAAACTTCTGCTGGAGTCATCGGTGGCGAAGTATTCTGTAAAGATGCGGACGCTGAGGCAGAATCCATGTGCAGATGTTTATTATAAATCTACAGCAAACTGGTTTGAATCGGCAGGCAGATATCGTTATCGTTAAAGCAGGCAGTGGTTCAATACAAAGTAGCAGTCAAATCCGTGGCAACAAAGCAAAGGGGTTAATCCAAAACAAGCAAGAGTGGTAAAGGCAGGCAAAAGGTCATACACAAATCAGCAAGACAATGGCAATGGAAATAACGCTCGGTAAGGCAGGTAAACTGGCAATACTTCGCGATGGCCTGTTAGACAGGCCACGCTTAAATATCATAAACACAGGAAGTAAACAATGAAGCAGAGGGAGCGGCACACAGTCAGTACTCGGGAGAGGGCTCCCTCTGCTGGCGTGACGTTACACAGGCAAGGAGGTGAACTTGTGAAATTGAGTTATAAACAAAGGTTCGAGGGGAGCCTACTAATCTGATACTATTAATCAGTTACACAAAAACATGTGTAAGGAGAGCTCACATCTCTACCAGCACTCATCGCTTCTGGCAACCCTCCACCTCCCCAACTCCACCTATTCTCATCATCAATTAGTTAATAAACAAGGGGGGAGGGGGGGGTCTAAGATCAGGCCTTCTCACTTGTTCAAGCCCTCTCTCTCCTTGGACAGCAAGCCAAACACTTTTACCATTATCAAAATATTTACCTCTTCCTAGGATCAGGAAAGGAGGTGAACTCACGAAAGCCTAAAATGGACTCATGTGACTCCTGCTCCATATTACAAGTTTCTGAAGGGATCAGACTTAGTTTTGGTGAGAACCTGAAATTTATGTAATTCAGAATCGAGAACTACAGTACAGTGCTATTTTATATACTAGAGATGCATTGAAATGAAAACCCGAATTGTATGTATAGTGAGCATTTGATAATCTGCATTTTGCATTGCTTTTTTTCTCCACAATCCACGACTCCAAAGACTTGCAACCCACTTTACGGTTCTCCTACAATATAAGGCAATAAAACCTTCCCAGATTATATTTGGAACCTTTATTTTTAAGAGTACCGGACATTGGCTGCCTCCGAAAACATAGACAGCTGACTTGCTGCCTTAATGGCTTAACCGACAGTGATTTTGAATGAATGGAAATTGGTCTCAGAACAGTTTGAAAGGCACCTTATTTTCATCCTAACTCTGTATACAGCATCCGAAGGGAGCATTTTCAAGTTTTCAGATGCAGCCATTGTCTTGAGTATTTGAGCTCACTGTCAAGCAGTATATCAGTATTCAACATATCAGTAAATGCAGCTTCAACATTTCTAAACTTGCACCTTTTAAACTGTAAAATAAAAAATAATAGACTACTGACTCACACGCAGTCCTTCAAACCCAAATGTGAAGCCCTTTAGACCATACATTACCTTGTCACTCTCAGAGTAAGGGTTGTTAAGCACTGTAGGCATGTTGTCCTTTCTCCAGAGGTCATCAAACACTCTGTCATTATCCGATGCCAGCTGGGCATTCTGTCCATTTCCCACAACAAGGTCTCTGAAAGTCATAAACAGTTCAGCTCGCAGCTCAACATCAGTCAGAAGAAAACAAGTCTTGATGTAAATACACCCACTCAAAACACATCCTTTCTCTTAGTAATGCAAGTAAACCTTTTAATGCCTCTATTTCCTCTTGTACATTAAAGAATGTACAGTCCAGTCTTATTCAGTCTAGATAAGACGACTTATATGAATATTCCGGGGTAAACACAACTTAAACTCTATCAACCGCATGTGCTGTTTACCTTTAATTAGTTTACTTTGGACCTCAGTTTGTAAAAACATGCAAAAAAATATATATATATTTTATATTAATGCAATTACAATGGGAGTCTTTGAGGCCAGACTAAATGGTTTAAAAGCAGAAATGTGTAATGCACATTTAAATATACACATATTCAGACCATGACACTTTTTTGTGTTTGAGGTTGCATTGCATGATTAGAATAATATTCACACATTCAACACCAAATGTGAGAAGAGTGAGAACAATGTGAATTGATTTGAATGGGGAACAGCTATCTATGCTCATCAGGCAGTGTAAATATTTCAAGAAAAATTATAATTCTAGTTAATGTTTCTCATATGAAAATTAAAAAATTGTCAAAAGTGATGCGTAGTTCACACAAATATAAAAATTCTCTCATCATTTACTCACCCTCATGCTATCCCAGATGTGGATGACTTTCTGTCTTCTGCTGAACACAAACAATATTTTTGTAGAATATCTCAGCTCTGTTGGTCCTCACAATGCAAGTGAATGGGTGCCAAAATTCTGAAGCTCAAAAATGCACATAAAGGCAGCGTAAAAGTAATCCATTCAATCCAGTGGTTATATCAATTCAGAAGCGATTTGATAGGTGTGGGTAAGAAACAGATCAATATTTAAGTCATTTTTTACCATTAATTCTCCTCCCTGCCCAATGAATGTGAATTGCCATAAACAAAAGTAGAATGTTACAGTGAAAGTTAAGGTGGAGATTTATAGTAAAAAAGGGCTTAAATATTGATCCGTTTCTCACCCACACTTATCATTTCACTTCTGAAGATATGGATTCAACCATTGGAGTCTTATGGATTACTTTTAAGCTGCCTTTATATGGTTTTTGGACCTTCAAAGTTCTGTCCACCATTCCCTTGCATTTTGAGGACCTTCAGAGCTGAGATATTCATCTAAAAATATGAATTTGTGTTCAGAAGAAGAATGAAAGTCATACACATCTGGGATGGCATGCAGAGGTGGACCTACGGTGGCAATTGCCTGGGGTTCCAAGCTGGCGGGGGGGGGGGGGGGGGGGTGGGGGTGGGCCCGTGGGTTGCGATCACAGTAGTTCACTGCAACAACACTTGAAACCAATGATTGGCAATGCTTAGCAACCTAGAATGACATTTCGAATCCCCTCCCTAGATGGGCCCCCATCCATTTAGATACTAATTCAAGTAAGAGCAGAATTTAAATTGTTGCCACTGTCACAAAATTTTCACGAAATCAGGCCGTATGTTTTGAATGTTCAAAATTCTGTGACACCCCCCTAGAGGGGCCCCCAACCCTTTAGCTTCTAATTCAAGAAAGAGTGGGATGCAGGAATTATGAAGAGGATGTCCGATGTAGCAATCGGGGAATCAGAAGAGGAAAAAAGAAAGAGGGGGAGGAGAAGAAGCATGACAGCGCTCACTGGTACAGTATCTATAATGTTTATTGAATTATCCCTTCTCGTGATTCATGATCGGAATAGTTTAGATTCACTAATCCAATTCTTATTTATCGCAACAAACTATAGATCATTAAAAAGGCAGAATCTACAGATTTGATATTTCACCACTGTTTTATGATATAATTAATCATATACATTTTACAGTGAGAGGAATTCCTTAAGTTTTATAAGCAGTACACATCTGACATTCAGAGTTCTGAGTTACGGGCATAAACATGTAATAAAGACACATGTCCATTAAAGAGAGTAAGCTCTCATTTTTTGTCATTGTGAGTCTTTAGTAAAAAATGTCCATTAGAAGTTGTAGTCCAAATATGTGTGTATTTGGAGACAATTTTAAGGATTCTCATATATTTACTTCACATTTATTTTGAAAAAAGAGGATTGTCATTCAGTTTCCCTCTATCTCATGTTGTGTTATTACATAACTGCTAGTTTAGTCATGAAGCAACTTCTACTATGGATTAGATCATTTTTTTCAAGAAAAGAGTGGTTGTGAGATTATATTGCCAGCTTTTGAACATATAATGTATTACAAAATATGAATGCTTGTTTGTGAAAGATATTAGCTCTGTGCTTTCTTTTCTCTCTTGTAGCATCACTTAAGTCTTTACAACATGAGTAGCACATGAGGTATTACTGAAATCGATAATGCCCTTTCTCAAAAATTATTTGACCTAATTCTGTGTTTTACAATGAGAATATTCACGCTGAATGAGAATATTCAGTCTAAATGTATCTGATATCTGAACGTCTGAATGTATATACACTGGCGGGCAAAAGTTTGGAATAATGTACAGATTTTGCTTTTATGGAAAGAAATTGGTACTTTTATTCACCAAAGTGTCATTCAACTGACCACAATGTATAGTCAGGACATTAGTAACGTGAAAAATAAACTACTTCAGAGTTCTAACCAAAAATTCTCCATTCTGGCTGTCAGTTTATCCTGATACTCAGGTGACATTTCACCCCACACTTCCTGTAGCACTTGTCATAGATGTGGCTGTTTTGTCAGGCACTTCTCACTCACCTTACAGTCTAGCTTATCCAACAAAAGCCCAATGGGGTTAAGATCCATAACACTCTTTTCCAATTATCTGTTGTCCAATGTCTGTGTTTCTTCTCTTTACTGTTGTACATGAAACTGGTGTTGAGCGGGTAGAATTCAATGAAGCTGTCAGTGGAGGACATGTGAGGTGTCTATTTCTCAAACTAGATACTCTGATGTACTTATCCTCTTGATTAGTTGTACATCTGTGCCTTCAACATCTCTTCCTGTCCTTGTTAGAGCCATTTATCCTTTGTTTTTGAAGACTGTTTCAAAAGAAAGCTGTTTCTTTTTTGCCATTTTTGACCTAATATTGACCTTAAGACATGCCAGTCTACTGCATACTGTGGCAACTAAAAAAAAAACACAATGTTAATTTTAAAGGTGCTATATGTCCAAAATGAAAATATTGGAGAGTCGTTTCTCCACCCCAGACTCAAAGCTCTTGCGGATTGCCAGAATGTTGACACACAAATTAGCCAACTCAGCATCCGTTTTAAAGGATTTCTGGGCTTTAAGCTGTCTCCATCTTCAAAGGCATCTCCAATATTTATCCTTGTTTTACTACGACTCTGGTCATCGTGGTTTTTAGACAGATGGCTAGGCTTTTTATGTAGTGTGGAATCTGTTATCTTTGATCTAGTTCTTTTGCTGGCTTCCATGGCTGCAGCACGCAGTGCTGTGTTGCCTGCAAACTTATTCAAATCTGGCAACCCAGCGGTGTCCAAATACTACTGGTGAGTGGGCTGATCACACAGGCCAAAACATAAACAGAAATTCCGGCCCGGAAAAGAAACTTCTAATTCTCTAATGACATATTATGGTCATTTTATGATTTAGTACAGTCAAAATGTTACATATTGCTCTTTTAAGCTTCATTTATCAAACCAAATAGCTTTCAGCTGTGTTTGACATAATGACAATTTATTTTCTAGTGCCAAATTAGCATTTTAGAATGATTACTCAAGGATAAGATGTAGGAGTGATGGCTATTGGAAATGGGGCCTGTCTAGATTTAATCAAAAATACTTTTTTCAAATAGTGATGTTGCTGTGTTTTACTGACTATACAATGTGATCAGTTGAGTGCCACTTTGGTGAACAAAAGTACCAATTTCTTTCCATGAGAGCAAAATCTGTACATTATTCCAAACTTTTGGCCACCAATTATTTACTGATATGTGAATTAATATAATTATTTACTTGAATTATTTAAACAGAAACAGAAAGCAGTCAAATCTCTTTAATAATATCAGACGACCCTTACAATGGCTAAGCGTCAACTGATGCTGTGTGCAGTGAAATAGTGAAAAAGGAGTCCTGAGTGCACTTTGAATGTTTTTCTTTTGTATTACAACATGCACTTTAAACATTTTTCTACTAATCTCTTCTTACTGCAAATGTTCTGTATGATATGTTCCTGTTATGTTTGGAAAATAAATTATTAGTGTTATAAGGGCCAGTGGTAGCTCAGCGGTTAAGGCTCTGGTTTACCGACTGAAAGGTTGGTGCCTCAAGCCCCAGCACTGTCAAGATACACTGTTGGGCCCTTGAGCAAGGCCCTTGACTCTATCTGCTCCAGGGATGCTGTTTCATGGCTGACCCTGCGCTCTGAACCCAGCTTAGTTGGGATATGTGAAAAAAACTGCATTTCAATGGCCCTGTACTCTGCACGATGACAATAATCCTAATCTTAAAAGGGTGTTTGTGTGCTTTGTTTTTTTGCCTAGGATCACCTCTGATGGCATGAGGGTGAGTAAATGATGAGAAAATTAACATTTATGGGAAAAATATTAGTTTAATGTTCAGAGACAACAATAAAAGAGACATTTGTAGATTGTGAGCATTTGTATGTTCAGCCTTTGCGATTCTTTTAAGTCAACTAACTGAAGATGCCAACACTAATTCAGTTTCACTCCCTGTTGTTGCATAAGCCATTATAAACATTTAAAAAATTTGATCAATACTACTTGATATTGAATTTTAACACTATATGTTTATATAGTTTGTCTGGGTCACTATTACATTTATTTTTGGTTAGAATTAATTGAGCATGAGGAATCTGGCTGTGGATGGTCACAAAATGACAATAATAGTCATGTCTATTAACAACTGCCTGATAATACTTCCTGTTCACTAAAGCAGGATATGAACATTCAACACGACAGTAATCTCTTACACAGAATTAAATAAATACACAATGAAATGTAACTTATTATTAATTGACGGCTCACCAAATACACATACAAATTCTCTCATCAAACAATAATGTGCACTCTGGAAACCAAACCTTCTCCGAAATCACTCTTTTAGGGGCATATATATTGTGCAAACATATTTACGGTATATTCTCTGAATTTTCTGAAGAGCTATTGGTAATTAACAATTTCAAGTAAATCCAGTGGTTGCCATGTGTTTTACATTATGCAATTTTTTACAATTGATAAATTATAACGCTGTTGGCCAAAATAATGGCTGGATATTTTTGCTGTTTCACAAATCATTCAATACAGTCTCATGACAATTCATGGCGAAATCATAACATAACGTACGGATTGGCTGGACCCACTATGAACATTTGATTCAATGTAAAGTTTATGTACATGCATGTTGATGCATTGTAGTTACATTTATTTAAAGTACCTGCATTTGATTAAATCTGTAGTTACACTGTTAACATTACTACTAATCCGAAACTTCACCCTACCCCAACCCTTACCCTAAACCCTAATCTAAACCCTATACCCCTAAACCTATTTGTACCTCAACCTATGTTGAAGCAAATATGAACCTTGTGAGAATTTAGCAGAACAACGTGTAGATACACAATAAGTTCATTGTATTGAATGTATTTTAATGTTAGTACATAGTAGTTTAAGGCTGTTTTCACACCTAGTTCATTTGAGCACTCCAAGCACTCTCAGAGCAGTATAACATGTAAATGTGAACAACCCATGTGGTCTCAGATCTACTAAAAGGAGGTGGCCTGAGTACGGTTCATTTGTGGGTTCTTTTGTGGTTCGATTGATTTGTTCAATGTGAAAGCAAAGAGGTACCAGTCTGCTTTGCATTTTATGACATAAGTACCTCATGGCTTGCCATACATAGCTGCATTACATACTTCATATTCCAGTCACAATTTACTGTCCACATATGGGTATTTTAATTCATGATTTAATATATTTTACCATGATTGCCATGACATGTTTTTGTGTCTCATATTCCATTCTTGTATTATTCGAGCACCTAAAATGCGTTAAGATGAACCGCTTTAAAGTGCTCTGACGGCCGTACCATCTACAGTAAATGTAAGCAAGGATTTTTTTTAGTAACACTTTAATTTTATTTGCGCAGTGGCAAATGTTCTTGGCTCATACACACAATGTAAATGACACACATGTGGAGATGCTTGCTTGCACCATTACTCTTGAGATGGTAAATAAAGAAATATATTTTCAAACGCATATAGAGTTTCATATGTTTTCATTCATGCGAAATAAGGGCTTTTAGGTTTTATTGGAGAGTCTTACATGAGAGAGTGAAGAATTTAGGACAGAAATACAGTATACATTATTACTATTGTATAATGTAATATCATTGGCGGTGTTGCCTGGGTTTCATTAATGATATAACAAATAAAATATTACTTATGTAATTCTATCCCTGTGCAATCATTTTTAATGAAGATTTTTATATTTTATAAAGCCATAAAGTCATCATATAGCCCCATTTTATTATATGATTTCAAGTTAAATATAAAAAAAATACTACTTATGGTGAAGGCATGTCGTCATAAGCACACATACACCTTAAGAAGTATGACAATTTCTTATCATAATAATCAGAATTATTTATGAAAAATAATTTTCAGCCAACTTTCATAATCGTAACAGCCCTAGCTGCAATGGGGTCTGAGTTCTTAAGGAAACCCTAAAGTTTCTTTTTCTTCCATGTTACACAAAAGTTACAGTATTTTCATTTTAAAATCATGGATTAAGTTTAGGGTTTAGGTAAGGAATTAGAGGATTCGGCTAGAGGTAAAACTTAAGGGGGGCTGTAATAACATTGTTATAACATATTATTTTGTCACAAAGGCAAAAGTAGAAATATTCAACAATGGTTTTGAAGTTTATGTGTCTGTACAGAAGTGACATTCAAAAAAAAGGTAACCTGAGAAATATTCCCTGGAGCAAAAAGCAAGACTAAATTTAGATCAGTTTTTACAAACATTTGCACTAACTAGAAAGTGACCACAGGTATAGTATATATTTGATAGACGATGGTAAAATGATTTCTAAGAACTTGTCTGGATGTTGTTTACAACAATAAATCAATATTATTTTGAGAGAACTACTTCCTGTGCTTGGGCCTCGAGTCAATAGTGCTCATGTAATTTGCTGCAGTGTACCTCATTACTCATACACTACCACTTGGAGCTTTTAAACACGACCTTTCTGGGAATGCAAGTAATTTATGTTGCTTGCAAAAGAGCATGTAAGAAAATCAGGTTAGTGGGCTCATCCCTGCTTCTTAAATGTCTGTGCTGAATTTGACACTAAATTGGAAGATGCACTAATAACCTGTATTTGTAAACATATCAGAAAGCTTGTTTAGCTGAAAACAGTTTAGATTTGATGTTAGCGGTTTCCAGGAAATACATTAATCATAATCCTGATGAAGGTGATGAGTGAAATTTTTAAATTGATGCATTCAGGCAAGGAATTATTTAGAGTTACATTCCCAAATCAGACCACACCATCTGCAAATCATATGATTAGACTAATTGAAACCACAACAGGCACCAGATAATGAGATCATACATGGGAAATGACAACCGTGTGGCCCAAAACAATTACACTGTAAGATGCATTGGTGTGAGTGAACACAATTTATTCATTCTTCTATGGGGCAAGTGGTAGCTCAGCGTTTAAGGCTCTGGGTTACTGACCGAAAGGTCGGGGGTTCAAACCACTGTTGGGCCCTTGAGCAAGGCCCTTGACATTATCTGCTCCAGGGGTGCTGTTTCATGGCTGACCCTGCGCTCTGACCCCAGCTTAGTTGGGACATGAGGAAAAACTGCATTTCATTGGCTCTGTACCTGTACTCTGCACAATGACAATAAAGTTGAATCTTATCTATCTTAAAAAAAAAAAGCTTTCAAACATATGTTTATATATATATCTTTTTTTAATGTTATACATTTTTTAAGTCATAAACATCAATAGGTTTTCTTAGAGTTATGTCCTGAAATTTATTTTTTTCATAAAAAGTAAAACAATCTGATATTTTGCTATCTGATATATGGCTTTCTTGTCACATGACAACAGAATGGCTACCTGCATGATGGTTACACCACCTGACTTTGAGTTGATGAACAAAGAGCTTTCACATATTAATAATATTTTAAAACAATAATTTTTCTGCTGTTTATTTTATTATTATTATTTTTAAATAATAATAAAAGATTATTCCAAACTACATACAGTATTAATTATCTTTAAAAACATTCATAAATGCTGTAAAAAAAGATGCAATTGTTTATTTTTAGTTAATGTTAGTTAAAATGAAATAACTGTTAACATACAGCCACTCATTTTAAAATTGTATTAGTATATGTAGAAACTAAAATGAACCAAGATTAATAAGTACTGTAAAGGTTATGTTCATTGTTAGTTCATGTAAACTAATGCTAATAAGTTCAACCTAATTTTAAAGTATTGTCAGCAGTTATTTTATGTGAACTACACTAAAAAATGAGTTTTACGTCATTGACCCTTAAGCTGATAGCACTCACCTCTCCACTTGTACCTCTGCATCCTTCCTCTCCGCAACTCTCAGCCCTTCTCCATTGATGTCTTTTTTGCTGTTCTTGATCAGTTTCAGCACAGGCTCAATCTCCTTCAACAGGTCGTTGTTCTCCTCCACCCCGTTAAGGAGCGAATGGCCTCCTTCTCGAAGCAGAGACTCCTGGGCGAGCAGAGGAATCAGAGGTTTGTTCTCCCTAGGTTCCTTCCTAGTCGTGGAATCAGAGGACAGGTTCTCTATAGCCCTGAGCTCTTTGGTCATGTTGGGGGTGAGGGGCGAGCATCGCTCACATGCCCTGGTCGAAGAAGGGTTGACCGGCCTGGTGATGCGAATCGTTCTGGGTTTGCCATCTCCGCTGAGCGTTGTCTCCAGGTGAGTGGTGAAGCCCTCTGGTCCACGAAGTATTAGGATGGCGTGACTTTCGGGTGACACGTTTTTCAGGGTCTCAAGTGCCCGTTCGTAGCTCAGGTCCACCAATGGTTTGTTGTTCACCGCCAGGACGATGTCGCCAACCTGGACCAACCCACATTCCTCTGCGGCTCCACCACGTATGAGGTCTGATACAATGACGGGTGGTTTGCAAACCCGTTGTTTGACCAAAAATCCCAGCCCACCTATCTTTCTTTTGAAGAGCCGTACGGAGATGATGTTGGGCTGTAGCTGAAACACGCTGGACTCAGAATCCTGCATTGTGACACTGTGCGTCACTGCTGATCTGTTTTTGAGTTGAATGTGACAAAGAAAAAGTAAAATGTCAAAGGCGTCAGCCAAGCAGGCAAATAGAGGCAGCCTACATCTCAACAGTACAAACACAAGACAATACAGGTTAGCGAAAATTATGTTTGTCATTCTAATAGAGGCATCCTTGACATTTAAGGAAACGTTCACACTCAATTACGTACAACTATGTCTGAATGCGTTAACATTTTATAGACAAGAATTGGTTTAGTATACATGTCTGCTCATAAGTTTTCACACCCCTTTAAGAATATGTTGATCAGCTGTGTTTTTTTCGAATTAAATAAGAGGGACCATACACAGGTCAAATAATAACCGAATATTCACCAGTTAGTATGCTCAAAATTTATCTTAGTTTTTTTTACATAACAGTTCATTCTGGCCCACTAATCTGATTGGCCATTCGGTGCTACACAAGGTCTGATATTTAATATAAGGCTAGGAACATACTTTGCACACAGTACAGTACGTGAGCACAGCCCGAGCACTTGGCCAATGCGCAGCCCTGTTGAACACACTAACATATGCTCTTCCATTACTGTGGTGGTAACAGACTTCAGGACTTCAGCACTGAAAGTATGTGTAACAAAATCGAATGTGTTATTATTTAGATAAGTTAAGTTTAGATGAATATATTGATTTTAACTTACTTAATATTCTCTTCAAACTGTTGCTACAACATGACAGCAGTTGGCTTCAAAGAGAAAACTCACCATAGAAATGGACATTCACATTCAAGTTCTGCCCTTTGTGGCAATGTTCAGAATGCATCACATACTACTTGCGTTGTATTCTGAATTGCTGTCAGACACATTCGGAACACAACAATGCAATGAATCGATCTTGTGTAGACAGAAGTGTCTGCGCTAACATATTTGCATAGATGTAGCGTATGTTTTGGCCTTCAAAGAATATTCTTGGTTTGATACAAGATAAGCTCATTTGACAGCATTTGTGGTATAATATTGATTATCACAAAAATGTATTCCAACATGCCCCTCCTTTTCTTTTTTCCTTTTTTTATTCTTTTATAAAATTGAATTCCCTTTTCTCCCAATTTGGAATGCCCAATCCTCACTACTTAGTAGGTTATCGTGGTGGCACGGTTACTCACCTCAATCCAGGTGGTGAAGGACAGTTGCCTCCGCTTCTGAGAGCGCCAATCTGCACATTTTATGACGTGGCTCATTGTGCATGACACCACGGAGACTCTGCATGTGGAGGCTCATGCTACTCTCCGCAATCCTAGCACAATTTACCAAATGCCCCATTGAGAGCGAGAACCACTAGTTGTGAACATGAGGAGGTTACCCCATGTGACTCTACCCTCCCTAACAATTGGGTAAATTTGGTTGCTTAGGAGACCTGGCTGGATTCACTCAGCACACCCTGGATTTGAACTCACCACTCCAGGGGTGGTAGTCAGCGCCAATACTCGCGTCAGTACACAATTAGTGTGATTAAAATCACTTTATCTTTTTGTAAAGTTTTTGTATAACTTTATCTTTTTGTAAAGTTAAATCCAATTTTAGAACTTGGTTGCCATGATGACACGACAATATAAAAAGCCCATTAAAACGATGATTTAAACAACTTTACAGCTTAAATGATAAATGAGTTTTAACAGAAGAATTAATGGAAGTGCTTTAATAAATTTAAGCTTCACACTTCTGCCTTTTGGCCCCTTCAAACAATTGGCCCCATTCACTTCCATTGTGAGTGGTAATCAACATTATTCCACAAATGCAGTCAATTGAGCTTAACTTGTGTTGAAACCAGAATATTTATTTAACAGCATTTCAGACCAAAGTATGCGAGCAGTGCAATATGGAAGCAGAGAGTGATAATAAGGTGTGATATTTTGAAGAAAACATTTTTTTTATGGTCATAGTACCTGTTTTTTTTTGTTTGTTTTTTTGCTCCAGGATTGCTCGGAATGGAGTTTTTCTCTCTCCAGTATTCATGGAGTGAAAATTGGAAAAACATGAGCAGGAGCGGAATAATTACAGGACACTGTCAGCGACGAGGGGAAATTGTTTTCACTCCACTCCACTGACTTACTGTTTCAGTTTGTGTGTTTTTACTCAAAGTTACTCAATATTAAGCTGTTTGCTGTTCTTTTTTTTTATAAAGCCTCAAAAAAGTACTGTATGTTATTTTGTTTCCTCTCATGTTCTGCCACTCAGGACAACAACTGAGGGTCTCATACACAACTATCACAAAAATTTTACAAAATGCTGTAAAATGTCACTGATTTTCAAGAAGGTAACTTTTTAACCAGCTTATTAAGAATCAATGGTATGCAAACATTAGATGCGAGGATAATTTGTGTAAATCTAGTTCCTATTTTGTGGAATACGCTTATACATCTGTCATGGTTCTAAAAAACAAAACAATTTTATGATCTCTCCTATTTAAAAAAGCTAATCATCTTTCAGATTCTGAAAGAAGTATGTAAACTTATGAGCAAAACTGTAAATTCTGTATGTACAGTAGGAAGTCATTCAGTTGAATTTTCCACAATATATATTTTTATGATCAATTCAATGGAATGTTGTGATTCACTTCACAGTGTACAAGCTTTGAACATAAACTTCAATTAACTTTTTCCTTTCTGCTGACAAATCCATAGCATATTCACCATGTGCACACCTCAACTTGCGTAGTCTTGACAAAATGTTCATCTAAAGAAACACTTTATAATTTACAGCCCACCTGCCTCTTTCTTGGCAGCACAAAACGCTCATTGCCTCATGTGAACAATAATTGTCCATTTCCGTCAAAAAGCAGCGTCCTGAAATGAGACATTACAACTGTAGAGACTGTAAGGCAGCTTAACCTCATGATCTAGTAACCCATTGTGTATAAGTGCATTAAACATTGTGGTTTACAAGAAATGCGCAGAACATAGTGAGCATAAAAACTGTTGGTGCATAATGAAATAATTGTAACAACAAACTTGTAATAGTATTTGTCATTGCTTGCAGTTTCTCATTGCGGAAAGTACTATGCATGATGCATATCTAAACTCTCAAAGGAACACAATACATTTCTGTATTAGTGGCATAATGCTGTGATGACATCTAAATTAACTTGTTATATTCAAGTTAAACAGATTCAATATGACTATATTTATTGTTAACTACAAGCATGGGTGTAGCAGCCGTAACCCTCACGTCCCACGCACTCTTTAAATGGGTGATTTTTGTCCCCTGTACTTTCCTAAGTTAAGTCCAAATGGTAGATTTGTGTGGGGTTTCGAGCGGGGGGGTCGCCAAGACCCCTGGGCACTAGCCAAGACCCCTGGGCACTAGCCCCAGTCAGTAATCCATCCCTGATCACAGGTGAGTTTCATAATAGGCCATTATAATACATAATGGAGGTGCCCAAAGCTAAATACCTTATTCGGAAAGGTACGAAAAATGACTTCAAAATTAATAACGGATTTATCAGAATAATGTAAAAAAATATTTCAGTGATTTCAGATCGGATGGGCACGGTTGGTTTATTACATCTGTTTAAACAAGATATGTGCATATTTGCAGACGGTATATGATATTAGTTTTATAGATATTTGCCTTTTTAATCATTAGACAAGACAGTTAAAAGTTACAGGAAACTGTTGAGGAGAGAGAGGGAGAATGAAACAGGCGAGCACTTTAACATAATGGACTGAAACTCATCTGTCAAGGCTCTGAGACAGTTTATATAAAACTGGTCTTTTACTGTAGTAACACGATGGCATGTAACAACAAAACAAGCTGTGACTGGTCATTTTTATGTTTCAGTTGCTTTGCGTGCAAGCAGGCAATTCTCAGAGCCCTCAATAAACAAATCAGCCAAACAGGAATATTTTGAGTTTTTTTTTTTTTTGAGGCCACCTAACCACCCACTGCTCGCATTTAAAATGACTGCTACACCCCTGTCTACAAGGTTACACCAAGGAAAGTCATTTTTAGGGTTAAGATAAGTAGAAATAGCCCCTTAAGGATAGCAACTGCAAATTTTTACTGTTTACAATGTGAATCAATCACATATTCATCCAAACAGTAAGAAGAAACAGTGCCTCTTACATCATCCTGATAATAACATGCTTTATCATATACATACTTTACAACGCTGCACATAACCAAGTTTTAAAAAAAAAATCTAATGAAGTTTCATTTCATCTGATACAAATACATTAGTATTTTACTGATAGTAAAGTGACTATTAATTTATTTAAAACTGAGTGACACATTTATGCATTTGCCAAATGCATCAATTTTATCTTACAACTAAAAAAAAACAACATCTTGTATAACAGCTGTTGATCTGCTGTTTTGGGGTGCTTTTAAACTTTTAATTTTCATTCTCTTTCTTTTTATTAAATAAAAAGGTCATGCCTCAAACTCGAGTAAATTTCTTTAAAATGTGATCTTGATAGAGAGAGAGAGAGAGAGAGAGATAGATAGAAATAGGTTGACTGCTCAAAATCGAACACAAGCAAATACAAACAATCAATTATAGTCAAGAAATAGGATATCCTTGTTTAACATTAAAGGTGTGCACTATCCAGGGGGTATCATACGCATTGACCTGCATTCTTGTGATCAAAGAACAGTGTTCAACAAGATGCACTAGTTGCTCGTGAGCTAAAGACCTATGTACATGCAAGCCCTCCTTGCACGTTCAACTCGCAAAGCACCATCGTATTTATGCATTTCATAAAGCACGTGCAAATAATTTTAAAAAAGCAATGCAATTTACCTTTCCACTTTCAGATTGTATAAATATTGCCTCAGACAGTCCAGTTTATCCACTTGACAATATTCCGACGGAAGATTCAGAATTGTTTCTTGAAGTTCCACTCAGTAGGTGCGTGACATGTCTGCGCAAGCCGCTGTATAAACACGCAGTGCGCTCAGTGAGAAGCCGCTCTTGCTCTGCGCTCCAGCCGCACCGATGCGCGAGCATTTATTGAGCCGCGCGCAGTGCTGTCATTCTATCATCCGTCACTCCCGACGCTCAGCCTGCCTCCCTCAATGGGTGGGTTTTACAATCCTACAGCACAGGTATTTGTGAGAATTATTATTTGCAATATATAATGGGTGCATGTCATCTTTTATTTCTGATGTTATGTTAGTCAGTGGCTGTGCGAATAAATGCATAGCAGTCACGTTACACGTTACACAGTCACGTTACACATGTTTGTCACTAAAGAAAATTCACCCAGATTGCAAAGATAATGAATTAGCGTTGAAAAGGTAACATGACAGCAGTTTAATCCAGTAATATGCATGCAATCCACAAATAATACATTCTGGGAAATGTAATTGTTCAGTAACAATTCTGGAATATTGTATGATTATTACATATTTTTGGATGCTAAGGCACATATTAGGTTCAGTTGTATAAAGATGGAAATAAAACAAATGTGAAGTTGTGTCAAAATTGGTGATAAATTGGGTCTTTTGTGATCTCTTAAATAGTAAAAATGATTCATAGGACTGCATAAAATTAAAATGTGTTTCTAATTCTAAAAATACAATAAGTTTTCTTTTAGATTATGGGTTTGGCTGTCTGCAGTCTGTATAATTATAGTTTTATATAAAAACAACAGAAGTCCATGATGTTTCCTCATTCAGATTTTTTCAATTGAAAAAGGTTTTTTTTTTTTTTTTTTTTTTTTTTTTTACACTTTTTACTGCTAAACTGGTTGTCTTTTTAATGCTGAATTAACACCAACAGTAACAAGCAAAACCAATGTTATTTCAGTGTCAGAGAAAAATATGAAAGGCCTCTGTGCATTTCCATGTTTGCCATTCATTATAAAATCTGTTTGATATACTCAGTCGATTCATTGGTAACACCTAACAATAAGGTTCCATTTGTTATCATTAGTTAACTAAATTAGTTAACATAATCTAACAATGAATGATACTTATTAAGCATTCATTAATGTTAATTTTAACATATAGTAATACATTTAAAATCAAAATTTGTATTTGCTAACATTAGTTAATGCACTATGAAATAACATGAACTAACAATACAAATTTAGTAAATATAAAAAAAAATAACAAAGTAAGTATATATATATATATATATATATATATATATATATATATATATAGTGTTAATTATTTGTTCATGATACCTAATGCATTAAACGAATTGTTCACCCAAAAATGAAAATTCTCTCATCATTTACTCACCCTCATGCCATCCCAGATATGAATGACTTTCTTTCATACAGAACACAAATTAAGATTTTTAGAAGATTATTTTAGCTCTGTAGGTCCATATAATACAAGTGAATGGGTTCCAAAATTGTGATTCTCAAAAAGCACATAGAGACAGCATTAAAGTAATCCATAAGACTCCAGTGGTTAAATTCATATCTTAAGAAGCGATATGATAGTTTTGGGTTAGAAACAGATCAATATTTAAGTCAATTTTTGCAAGAAATTCGTCTCTCTGCACTGATGTACGGGTGTATGCATGAAGAATGTGAATCGCCAAAAAAAAAAAAAGAAAAATGTGAAAGTTCAATTGGAGATTGAATGAGCCGGGAGGAGGATTTAGGTGTAAAAATTGACTAACATATTGATCTGTTTCTCACCAACACTTATCAAATAGCTTCTGAATATATTGATTTAACCACTGGAGTCTTATGAATTTATTTTATGCTGACCTATGTGATTTTTGGAGCTTTAACATGTTGGCACCCATTCACTTGCATTGTATGGACCAAAAGAGCTGAGAAATGTTTCTAAAAGTCTAATTTGTGTTCTGCCTAAGAAAGAACATCGTACACATCTGGGATGGCATGAGGGTGAGTTAAAGATGAGAGAAGTGTTGTTTTTGGGCGAACTGTCCCTTTAAATAATGATAACGAATGGAACCTTCTTGTAAAGTGTTACCAATGCATTCTTGTATTTTCAACTAAAATGCCCTAACATGGCCACAATATCCATTTGGAATAATATTTTGATAAAACAACAGCTATCTCTCAGCAAGTATGCCTTTGTCTTCTTTGTAGACTTTTAAAGATATTGGTGTCAAAGCTTTGCTGTGGATTACATGGTCAAGCACGGCCAAGCACATGCACAGACTTTCTAATCTAGATCAAAGGTGAACACCTTTCAACCTAAACGTACTAGCACAAATTCTCCACAATAAACAAAAATTATGCACAATGCACTTTACATCTAAAATATCAAATTGATTTTGCTTGATATTGATTACTTATGCATCTCCAACACAATGTTTGCAGGTTTGCTTTCAAACAACAGTTACACTACAATGGAGCCATTTAAAGGTAGTGGCAGTAAAAGACACAGTTCATCCAAAAACTGAAATTCATAACTCATCCACATGTGGTTCTAAACCTATATTATGTATTTATATTTTACGCACTGACCAACTTAGTCACGATTCAGTTTCATTGTATTGCACAAAGCATGTAATGAAAGTGAATGTTCAATCTCCTTTTGTGTTCCATGGAAGAAAGAATGTTATATGGGTTTTGGAATAACATGAGGGTGAGTAAAAATGACAGAATTTACATTTTTGGCTGAACTATCCCTTTAACTCATCACATACCATGAATAAGAGTTTGGAGCTAGGTCATGTTGTTTTGCTTCTGGTAAAATGCTCTTTCTGATGTGTCAGTTAGGTCAGGATCTTTATTTAAACAGGCAGCATAAACAGACAAATATTAATTTATGCCACTAGAAGAGAGATAAGTTTAACTTATCACTCACTTACTGTATAAAAATAATGTGTATTATTAATGCATGCAAGGCATTGCAAATATCAAATAATAACCACATATTATAGGAATTGTTCACCCAAAAATGAAAATTCTCAAATCATTTATTCACCCTGCCATCCCAGATATGTATGACTTTCTTTCTTCTGCAGAACACAAATATTTTTAGAAAAAATATCTCAGTTCTGTAGGTCCATTCAATGCAAGTGAATGGTGGCTAGAACTTTGAAGCTCCAAAAAGTAAATAAAGGCAGCATAAAATTGGGACTCCAATGTTTTAATCCATGTCATCTGAAGCAATATGATAGTTGTGGGTGAGAAACAGATCAATATTTAAGTCCTTTTTTTAAAAACTATAAATCTCCATTTTCACTTTCACATTCTTCTTTTGTTTTTGGAGATTCACAGTTTTATACACTTTGTGCATACCTACTGGTCAGGGAGGAGAATTTATAGTAAAAAAGGACTTAAAGATTGATCTGTTTCTCACCCACACTGATCATATACACTTAAAGGGTTACTTCAGGATTTAGCATTAAGCTTTGTATCAGTAGAAAACCAGTAGTATTTTCGAATTACCAAGCTCTCCCCCCCCCCATCATATCCCCCTGAGACGAGAGATTTATTTATTTTTAGTCTGGAAAAAAATCCTCCGATGACGCAAAAATCGTCATTTTGCGTCATCGGAGGATTTTTGGGCCAGAGGCTTAAAACTACAGCCAGTATTCCGCATGTTTTCACCACGCCCATATGGGGCGGGATCTCACTCTCAGAATGTGAAGATAGTGTCAGCCATCTTTCTGTAGAAGCTAAGAAAACAGGCTCTTGCTCTGTGTAGAAAGTTTGTATACAAGTAGGCTAATCACGATGGCGGAAGGTAGTTTTGAAGTTGAAATGGCAGAAGGGGATTTCGAAGATCTGTTGCGAGAATCTGATGCTCGCGTCTACCTGTACGAGCCGCAATACAGCGATGAACAGAGGCTGGAGCAGCTGCTGTAGCAGGGGAGCAACACCTGCTTGGCAGGCAGGAGGAAGAGAGTGTCCTGGAAACTTATTATAGGATCCCGAAGATAAATTGGAAACGCCAGCCAAAGCCCGCAGGGACAAACGGACGGCTTAGTGTAAAGTGAGTATTTTGTTTGTTTTTCTTTTTGTTACTAAGACGTCATGTACAGAGTTTGGACACCCGGAATTATAATGTTCTTCCCGCGTAGTCAGTCAATTTATCAACTAACTCACGATTTATAGAGTCACGATGTATCAATACAAGCCTAGTTGTATCATATTTTCAGATACTGCCGCCTGTAACCGGTAGGCGTGGTTTGGGAGTGGTCTTGTAAGGGCAGCAAAGCAAGTGCATTCTGGGAGTTGTTGTCTTTCAGCCACATGTGTAAAAAATACATTTTCTGCCTTTTCTCAGTCTAGAATTCTTCAAATTAAAAAATAATTTCACATTTATACTATATAAATGACCAATTTTAAATACACATTCATCTTCCCAGAGGTGAAGTATCCCTTTAACAATACAATTTAAAGAGCCCATATTATGCTAATTTACAAGGTTCATCATTTTATTTTGGGGGTCCACTAGAATAATTTTACATGCTTTAATGTTAGAAAATAAATAAATAAAGAAAGAAATAAAGAAATAAAGAAATATTTTTCTCTTACTCTACATTTCTGCTAAACCTATTTTCATCCTCTGGCTCATGCGCTCTGAATTAGCTTCTGTCTCTTTAAAGCCCCCTTTCCGAAAAGCCCAGTCTGCTCTGATTGGCCAGCTGGACTAGTCTGTTGTGATTGGTCAACCGCATAGACACTCCTTTCCATAACTGAGTTTCAGGCTTACAGCTGTAAACACTATTGTAACTATGTGACGTCGGTTTTTGCCATACCAGTTCGAGTCCGAGTCTGATAATGAAAGTTTGGAAGAACAAGCTGATCGACCCGAATCACCTTCGCAAGCACGACTTGAGCAGGACGTTTCACAGTGGTAAGTTTTAATTTTGTAACTTTCTTACAGGTACACTGTTGATTATTGTGAACCTGACAAAGCTTCAAGTAAAAGACATACAGGTCCTTCTCAAAAAATTAGCATATTGTGATAAAGTTCATTATTTTCCATAATGTAATGATAAAAATTAAACTTACATATATTTTAGATTCATTGCACACCAACTGAAATATTTCAGGTCTTTTATTGTTTTAATACTGATGATTTTGGCATACAGCTCATGAAAACCCAAAATTCCTATCTCAAAAAATTAGCATATCATGAAAAGGGTCTCTAAACGAGCTATTAACATAATCATCTGAATCAACTAATTAACTCTAAACACCTGCAAAAGATTCCTGAGGCTTTTAAAAACTCCCAGCCTGTTTCATTACTCAAAACCGCAATCATGGGTAAGACTGCCGACCTGACTGCTGTCCAGAAGGCCATCATTGACACCCTCAAGCAAGAGGGTAAGACACAGAAAGAAATTTCTGAACAAATAGGCTGTTCCCAGAGTGCTGTATCAAGGCACCTCAGTGGGAAGTCTGTGGGAAGGAAAAAGTGTGGCAAAAAATGCTGCACAACGACAAGAGGTGACCGGACCCTGAGGAAGATTGTGGAGAAGGACCGATTCCAGACCTTGGAGTAGAAACATCTAGAGCCACCGTGCACAGGCGTGTGCAGGAAATGGGCTACAGGTGCCGCATTCCCCAGGTCAAGCCACTTTTGAACCAGAAACAGCGGCAGAAGCGCCTGACCTGGGCTACAGAGAAGCAGCACTGGACTGTTGCTCAGTGGTCCAAAGTACTTTTTTCGGATGAAAGCAAATTTTGCATGTCATTCGGAAATCAAGGTGCCAGAGTCTGGAGGAAGACTGGGGAGAAGGAAATGCCAAAATGCCTGAAGTCCAGTGTCAAGTACCCACAGTCAGTGATGGTCTGGGGTGCCATGTCAGCTGCTGGTGTTGGTCCACTGTGTTTTATCAAGGGCAGGGTCAATGCAGCTAGCTATCAGGAGATTTTGGAGCACTTCATGCTTCCATCTGCTGAAAAGCTTTATGGAGATGAAGATTTCATTTTTCAGCACGACCTGGCACCTGCTCACAGTGCCAAAACCACTGGTAAATGGTTTACTGACCATGGTATTACTGTGCTCAATTGGCCTGCCAACTCTCCTGACCTGAACCCCATAGAGAATCTGTGGGATATTGTGAAGAGAAAGTTGAGAGACGCAAGACCCAACACTCTGGATGAGCTTAAGGCCGCTATCGAAGCATCCTGGGCCTCCATAACACCTCAGATGTGCCACAGGCTGATTGCCTCCATGCCACGCCGCATTGAAGCAGTCATTTCTGCAAACGGATTCCCGACCAAGTATTGAGTGCATAACTGAACATAATTATTTGAAGGTTGACTTTTTTTTTTGTATTAAAAACACTTCTTTTATTGGTCGGATGAAATATGCTAATTTTTTGAGATAGGAATTTTGGGTTTTCATGAGCTGTATGCCAAAATCATCAGTATTAAAACAATAAAAGACCTGAAATATTTCAGTTGGTGTGCAATGAATCTAAAATATATGTAAGTTTAATTTTTATCATTACATTATGGAAAATAATGAACTTTATCACAATATGCTAATTTTTTGAGAAGGACCTGTATATTGCATCTATGTTAGTCATCTTTTGCTGGAATGGGTGTAGCCAAACTTTTTTTTTTAGGTAAATTTGCTTGATTGTTAAATACGATGACAAAGTAAACACTTAAAAAACCCTAATGGTCCTAAAAAATGTTTGCTTGTTTTTTTTTTTAAATGTAATTTATTATTTCTTAAAAATTTTTTGGGGTGAAATATAACCAGGACATGTTTTTGACAGGTTTTGTGAGATTCACCCTTTTACATAAACTCTCATTCAAAATCACACTTTAAAAAAGTCACTTTTCTTTTAGCCTTTGTGTTTTTCTGACAACAACACATAAACTGTGAAACCAACACCATATACTCACTCAAAAATGAGGAGTCTGATGAGCCTGCATATGGGAATGTACATGGGAGATGACATGGTCAAATGAATAAACACACACATTGCCTGCTGGCCTGGCCGAGCCATTATGTCAGTCATTTCTGACTTGGGTGCTGCCATCTGCCCCCTAATGGATCCATTCACTGTGGAGCATCACACATACACACACATGTTGGTCTACCTACCATAATGATTTTTATACTGTACAAACTATATATTCTTTCCCCTAAACCTTACCTTCACAAAAAACTTTCTTCATTTTTACATTTTAAATAAAACATTGTTTAATATGTTTTATAAGCATTTTAAATTATGGGGACACTAGAAATGTCCTCATAAACCAAATTTATAGCATAATACGCTTGTAATTCCGAGTTTGTAACCTAAAAAACGGTCCTCGTATCCACATAAACATGCCCACACACACACACTTTCATTGAAAGCGGCTCAAGATTTTAGCTAAAATAACAAATGTTAAATTTAGCCATTTATTTTTATAGCTATGTTTTTAGTTTGCAGGGGATTGTGGGTAGTGATAAACTGCAACACATTGCCATGTTTCCTGTCTGTGTAAAGATGACACATAAATAACTGGAACATGCACACGTCATATATTCCCATTTCTCTTCTTGTATAAGTACACACATACATGCACTCTCATGCAAATAGATTTTAATTGATCAGGCATGACAAAATCATAATAATTTCTGTCAGATTTTTTTTTTTTTTTTTTTTACCCCTGGTTGCCATGGAAACTTTTTTTATTGTTGGTTATGTCGTTCTTTCTCAATCAGAGTCAATCTTCAACACAGCAGATTCCTAGTTTGAAGAACAAAAATGTCTCTTTGCTTTTTATTATTCCCATGATTCTAATTACGATTATTATAGTAAGTAATCACTGTAATAGCTTTTATTGATGGATAATTCACTACTATATAAATACATAAAACAAATATAAATGAACCCATCTATAAATTGTGCAATGTTTGACCTTTTCTGTGTCTTAGAAGTTTAAGTTTGTAAGTAACACAATGTTAAACCATTGTTTTGCTCTGTTAATCTATGTATGTATTCAATATTCTCAATTCAATATTCTGCTGTTATAAATTAATCAGAATCTGTGAATAAAACCTGAAAACAACTCTCAGAAAAAAAAAAGTTATAGTTAAAGGTACAAAGCTGTCATTGGCAGGGTACACTTTTTTTAAGCACATATTAGTACCCGTAAAAAGACAAAAATTTAAGTTGCTTTTGTTCCTAGAGAACAAAATGTATCTTTAAAGGCACACAATAGGGTACAATCCTTAGGGTACGAGTAATATATTTGAACTAGAGGTACAAAAATTGCCCCCTTGGGGGTACCACCCCAGTTGTGTCCCTTGTTTGACGGTACCTTTATTACTAAGAGTGCATTAAATATTACCTTGATACAAGATAAGGACCATTAAACCTAAAGTTAACACTTTTTTTAACACGTCACCAAGCCCTTATGTTGTTTAAGTCTGCCATTAGTTGTACAAGCAAATAGTCACATTCCAAATTCAAGCCATTGGTTGAGGCGATGTTAATGTGCTGGTTTTATTGTTCATAAAATACGAAGCAATGTACTTGTAGTAAACAATCTCCTGCTTACTTGTCTCTGAATATCAAGCAGAGATTGGAGAAAATGTTTATAGTAAACATCTAAACAATTTAAACACTTTAGCTTTAAAACATTCAGTCTGACCAAATGGGTGCATTGTGGAGTTGACGAGTGTTCCTGATTTATTTGAACATTTTGCACAAATCTAGAATAGCAGTCTTGATACTATATTTTTACAAAACTGCTTGACGTCAGTTAGATTAATGACAGGTCAGCTGGATTTCAGGTAGATAACAGAGTGCTTTGGATAAGTGTGACACATGTTCCCTATAATCATAGTCTCAGTGATATGTCAGGCATGAGTTTGACTTCCAGTACGACCCCTGGACCATTGAAGTCAGAAAATGTTTTTTGTTCCCTGTCCGTGCTGCCCTGATCTCATGGTTTGAGGAAAATGATTCTGGCTTTTTGTTCAGTGAAGGGTAACTGAAGTTGTATATGATACATAACTGTTAATATTCCACTATTGCACGTCTAATCCTTTACACATTTATGAAGCTTGACTTTCCTTGTCCAGATTTATAAATCTTCACTTGTCATGACCCCAAATATCATAAACATACACCATCGAAATATAAAGGAGCATAGCACGGGATTTAGTAATGATTATCTTGATTATAATAATATCATATCATGTAATATCATATAATATTTTGGTTTGTCAGCAGATCTCCCTCAGTATAGTGATGGCCCAAAAATTATTCATCATTTACCCAGTCTCAAGTTGTTCCAAACCTAAACGACTTTTTTCTGTGAAAAATAAAGATGTTAGGCAATGACTCATGTCTCAGTCACCATTCATTTTCTTTGTAAGGAAAAATATTATTTCAGGGGGAACTATCCCTTTCATTTAAGTGTGAAAATTTAATTTCTGCACTAAACTTGGATGCCTCTCTTTTGGGGTTGCAAATTTATAGAACAGCTATGTCAAAAGTGTGAAAAACTTTTATGAGTAGTGATTCATCATCTGCCACTGATCTCACTGGGAAATATGTTGTTTGAATAACCTGTTATAAACTGTCACAAAGTTCTAGCCAGAAACATCATATAAACAATGTGTTAACCAATGTTTTTGATGAGTGACTACATCTCAGACATTGTCTTGTTAAATTTTCACTTTTAAACTACCATTTCAATTCATTGCACTGCAAAGATATTTTTATGTATGTTATAAACACATTCACAGGGGACTACATCATACCTCAATTCTTAACTTTAGTTCAGTGGTTCCCAACCTGTTCCTGGAAGCCCACAACACTACACATTTTGGATATCTCCCAATTCAAACACGCCTGATTCAACTCCAATACCTCAATTGGGTGTGTAAGAAAAGGGAGATATACAAAATGTGCAGTATTGCGACACCCATCCTTGGCTAACTGCATGCACGTCAAGTGCCCAATAAGCTGAGGATATTATTACTATTTATTACTTGTTATTATTGAGAAGTGTATGATTTTGTATGTATGATATCTGTTTTGAAAAAAAAACAAAAAAAACAATATGCATTTTGGGATTTTAGAAATGTTTGAAGGATTTTTCACACTGCTCCCATGCTGGGATAGTGAATGAGCTTAAACAGAAAATGAATAAGATATAACTTATATGGATCTTATATAGAGTCTATAGACCAGACATGGGCAACATACGGCCGCGGGCCGGATCAGGCCCTCCACATTGTTTAATGTGGCCCTCATTTATCGTAAAAGCGTTTTTATTTTTCATTGGATATTTCAGTTAACTTGCATTGGGACCTAACGTGTCTCCACAAGTGTTTAATATGCTCAGGGTTGCCAGATACGAGACGCAAACCCCCAGTTTGAGATTTATACTTGTGCAAATTGGAAATATTTTGTATTAATAATTCTGTAATATGTTATACTTATTTTGTGCAATCTGGCAACCATGTGAGTGTGCTTTTTCTATCTCTTGCTTTCCCCTTTAAACAAACTTAGAGATCGCTAGTGCAATATTCTGCTCAAGGAAAAGTGTTGTACGGCTACTCTGTACCCATTCTTGAGGCTGCTTGTTATGTTTGGTGCTACTTTGCAGGTAAACCTTCTCAGTGATTAAATTAAATATAAAAGTAGATCTCGGCATGTGTAATATGTATAAGTATTTTTTATTTCCCTTCGCGCCTGTATGTTAATCTAACTCTTGCAGTAATCATTTATCATAGTCATGCAGCCTGTGTTATTCAGTTGTGTGCTGAAAGTCAAACCATCGAGGAGATCCACATCATGACCCTTTTAGCATGTAAACAGGTAATGTTTTAGAAAAAAATAAGTAAACTCCCCGCTTTACCCAAACATTAAAAGTTCTATACATTTTTTTTTTTATTATTATTAAAACAGACCCCTGATAAATTAACAGGGAAGTAGAGATGGTAAAATAAATGTATAACATTGTTATGGAACATTGTATCTCAAAAGGAATACAATGTGGCCCCCTATTCACTACTTAAAGCCTGATGTGGCCCCTTGACCAAAATAGTTGCCCAGCCCTGCTATAGACCATGCCTTGAACAAACCATCAGAACTTTATTTAACATGCTTTAATTTTAAATAGGGTTACAACATTATATCTTATGTACCAGCTTTTAGTAAAAGTCTGGATGACTGATTCTGACTGATGATGATGTCTGGAAGACCGATAGCATTGTTTGGATGTTTTTTGGCTTGGTTTGTAGAAATGTTTATGTTTGTGCTGGGTTGATGGTCTGGAGATTTGATGTAGAAGGGACGCCAAATGGGTGATGGAATGACCTCAGACTTGTATTTTTTTTAAAGCTTTGAGGATTCTTGAGATTTTTGGAACTCAACTCGTTCATCAATGCATGGAGTTTTTAACCCTTTCTGTTTGATTCACCCCCCCCCCCCCCCCCCCCAAATTAATTCTAACCAATTAGAAATCGTCTTTGAGCGAGGGTGTAACCAGCATTCTCCTCCCCTCAAGGTAATTAATCATTCTTGATCATATGTCTTCCTACTTTCCTGCTCAAAAAAGGGCATATTTTAATCATGAATTTAATATCATGAAAATGATGCAAGTGACACGAACTGACTTAACTTCAATTAATATTCTGAACATAAACAGACAACTTTTACAAGTGATTGCAAGTCATAATAGCCTATTCTTAGGGTAATCGTCAGGTTAATCCTTGTGTGAGATGGTTTTATACACTTAGTCATGCTAAGACAGAATCGGTGCAGTGTGAAATAAATCCTTAGTCCCGTGACTGTGTGTGTCAAACGTTCATGGACTAAGCAGATTTATCCTAGAATATTTGTAGATACATTATATAGGAAGACAAAGAAAAGTTAAGTCTGTGTATTTGGAAGTACAAAATAAAGAGAATTATTCTGGGTCCTGCACCTAGGGAGAGTTTCTCTGCTTTAGGAGAATAATTGCGAATTGTAAAACTCTAGGTGGGGTGACCTGACCCAACAATGAGGTGAGGTTTTGACACTCAAATGATGAATTGAAGCAGTGCAGCTGTGGATTTTATCTAATTTATGACAGCCATCTCGGCACGGTCATCTCTTCTAAGATGCCTGAACCATGAACCCTCCCATGCATGAACCTCTACATCATCCCCCCTCTATAGCTTTGATGGGTGAAATGTGGGCATTGGCAATCACTGGAACATAGGCAGACGATGCTGACACACACAGCAAATAACAGGACAACACCTCCATCAATGGCTAAAGTACTGGTGCAGACTAATAGATTGTTTGGTAGTAGTGCTTCTAGAGTTAAGACAATTCTTGGGACGTTGCAGAGACTAAGAGACTATTTTGACTCTTCAGTGATTGTTCGGGAGTCATTTTTAACTATGCTCAGTGGTTCAGAGCCTGATGGAGGATAATTTAGATTAGATTGGAGTGAATTGTCGGTGGGCAACGAGCAATTGCTTGTGAGGCAATATCGGCCAGGTTAAATCAATGAATTATTTTCCTTTTAAATCCTCTGTTGCGATTCAGATTCAAGGGTGAAGGAATGTTGTTTGATACTTGTGATACTTTATGCTTTTGTTTTAAGTTCTTCATTAAAATATTATTTATACTGACAAGCCGGTTCTCGCCTCCTCCTTGCCCATCATAACCCGCGTTACATTGGTGCCGAAACCCGGGAGGGAGGAGGGATGCCCATTGCAGAGTCCTCGACACTGCCGTCCACCCCGGGGAGCGCCGCTGCCTTCTGCCGAGTGACGGAGTAGCCCGACCGCCCGGATGCGGGAAACAGCCGCCGTCCGCGGGGCGAGTGGGGACTGGATTCCCCGACTGCCTGGAGCGAAGGAGCCGTTGCTGGGGGCGGAGGAGTGCCCTGCCGTCCCCAGAGATGCGGAGGGGTCGAGGGAAGACTGCCGTCGACAAGGGGAGGAGGGAAGAAACTCCCCGACTGCCCGGAGCGGTAGGGCCGCTGCCAGGGGCGGAGGATTGTCTCCACTCGTCACCAGGAAAGCGGAGGGGCGTTCTGTCCGCTGGGGGTCGGAGGTTGACTCCGGTTCGCCCGGAGAGGAGCGGCTGTCGTCCGCCAGAGAGTGTGGAGGAGTGCTCGAGGACCACACGATGGTTCATCAGAGAACCGGTGAGTGAGCCTTTTCTCTCTCTCCTCTCTCTCTCGCTCTTTCGCGCTGTGTTGGCCTTTTCCCTCGCCTATTTGTTGTTGTTTTCCCCTCCTGTCTCCTCCCAGGTCGAGGAAGGCGGGGATAACCAGCCGGCAGACAGGTCGTAAAGCACGCCCCTCCCCAGGGAAAGAAGGGGGGGGTGTACGTCATGCCGGTGGCCCCCGGCCTGAGGTAACGCCGGGAGGAGTGTGGAGTGGAGGGGGGCGGGGCCGGGCTGGAATGTTGCACGCCCGGTCCCCAATCGGCCTGATGGGGCGCGTGAGGGATAAAGGCGGCCGGTGACGACGGTTCGAGAGAGAGAGCTCAATCACGGACATGTCCGTTGTGTGTTTGTTTATTTATGCTTTTGTTTTAAGTTCTTCATTAAAATATTATTTATACTGACAAGCCGGTTCTCGCCTCCTCCTTGCCCATCATAACCCGTGTTACATTACTCTCAACTCGGGAGGTAGTGTCAGGTCAAGTTATTAATGTGAAGGATTGCCTTCTAGAAGTTGATCCCCAAGGTTCAATAGGGTAGTGTAATGCTGTATGTTTTTTTTTATTTGGTTGGGACTGTTTCTTGTCAGCAATAATTCAAACAAGACTGACATGGCTTATCAGCATGGCTTATTTGCGTGAGGCTTTCTGAACCATCATTGAATTCAGGATGGCTCGCAAACGTTAAGTGTAAGGAGTCAATCCTACTATAGTGCCATTGTGTCTCGGCTAATCTTGATCCTCTAGATTATTATATTAGATGTTTATAAAGCCACAGTTTTGGGAATCTTTCACACAGAGATCTGAGTATCTGTACATGACTCTTCAGGGTTTCTGGCAGGGTTGGAAATAGGATGTGGCAGAGGTTTATGCTTGGGCTGAGTTACCTGCCCATAAGCCAGGTGCTGTGTCGGTTACTGTCATGGATGGCACCTGTACTCTCATTGTTGTTTGAGGGAGTATGAGTCTGAGCAATCTTTATGGTCTTTCTTGGGTGGATTCTGCTTGAAGTATGCTTTAAGTAGTTTCGGTAGTTTGTGAGTCTTCTGAAGGTGGCTTATCCTGTGCTTGTGCAGGCTCTCTTCTGGGCCTCTCTGAACAGGGCCGAAGTGAATTTTGTTGCCCTTTGCGTTTGGATATCCAACTGGGTTTTCCATGTGGACTTTCCTCTTGGGAAGCCTGAGGGATGTGGTTTGTCCCATGGTTTCTTCCTGTGGTTGGTTGTATACTTGGTGTGTGGGTCACATTCCTTGCCAGCTGTGGGTTTTCTTTTTGTGTTGTTGAAGAACCTGTCTTTGTCATGGTGCCACGTGTCTTCAAATACCAGCCAGTTTTGAGTGGTGAGGCTTGAGACTGACAATGTCTTGGGGGCCTGAGGCCATATTTTGTTTTGCACAAGCCAATTTATGGCCAATTTTCATAGCCGATTGGTCGTCATTGTGCAGGGGTAGGCCAAGACTCCTAAATGATGGCTCACTGTGGTATGCAGGTTTTGGAGGAAGTCGCTTTCTTCTTCCATTTTATGTAGGCTCGCCGGAGTTGGTTTTAGTTGGTTTTAAGTCTCTTGCCATCCCTGTTTGGTGGCCAGAGTGGTGACCAATTCTTGTGCAGACTCTGGGTCAGAAAATTCCTTTATCAGGCCCACTCATAGTAGCTGATAGTCAGACTTTGTAGGCTGACTGTCGGTCAAGGAAGCCTTGCTTAAGTACTAAGGCTAAAGTACACCTTCATCGACACATAACCAAAGATGTGTACCAAAGACTAAATATCATTTAACATTATCATTTATCATATTAATATGGATATGTCAGTTAGTATTGGTTCGATCTATTTACATCCCTTTATCAATACTCAGTAGGGCTTGGTATTGATAAAGATTTCCAGATTCCGATTTTATTTGAGTATAGAATTGAGCATAATTTTAGTCATTTCAATTTTGCTTACATATAAAATTAATTCTCTCTTAGCTAAAGCTATTAATTGTACAGGGAACATTCTAACTTGGTACATTACAAAGTTTTTAATTTAATTTTATCATTAGGGGGTTTTCACACTAGCACTTTTGGTGCTCACTCAGGTATGAATGACATCAAAGTGATGTGAACGATGTTTTCCGAACTCAGGTGTGCACCCGGGAACCGCACCCAAGTCTGCTTGTAAAGGTGGTCTGGGGTAAGGTCCATGTGAACTCCAGAACGGTTCACTGATGATATAAATGCAATCGTATCAAATCACTGAAGTGAACCCCTTGTGATGACATAGAATTAGCATTTATGCAGGCTCCCAATCACAATTATTGTAGTATAATGCGTTCTCACATACCTGCTTGTGTCAAAATAAATCCCATTCAGAGAGCAGTTCACATTCATCACATCTCTTGCGATGCATCTGCAGTCCCCTAGCAGACAATCACTAACATTCATCTCATCATTGCACATTCAATGCATCAGTGGCAGACAAATGTAAGGGTTGTTCAGTGTGTTGCTTTTCTATATGCACACACACACACACACACACACACACAAAGTATAACGACTTTTATACATTCAGTTAAACACATTCAATATTTCGTTCTTGAGAAAAATGTTTGGTAACAAGGCCTGCAGTGAGCTGACATTCATTGACATCTGCTGTTAGAAATACTGTCTGTGTACAAGAGTAAAAAAAGAACTATAGATATAGAAATATGATATGTTACAGAGGAATGTGTGAAACAGTGCATCGCTTTTGTATATGGGCTGCATAGCCGCAGACCGGTCAGAATGCCCATGATGACCCATGTTCACCGATGAAAGCACCTTCACTGGGCATGCGAGCATCAAAACTGGACCTTGGAAGAAGGTTGCCTGGTCCGATGAGTCCCATTGCATTTTACATCATGTGGATGGCCATGTATGTGTGGGCCGTTTACCTGGTGAAGTGATGGCACCAGGATGCACTGAGGGAAGACGACAAGCCAGTGAAGGGAGTGTTCATATATATATATATATATATATATATATATATATATATATATATATATATATATATACATACATACATTGTGGCAGCGAGGGCGTGGTCAAGCGTCTGTCCAGAGAGAGAGAAAGTGGTAAGGGCACTTACACCTGAGCCAAATTATGTCTAACACCTGTCTCTAATTCCAGTGAGCATGGGGAGAGCGGCATATAAATGGCCAGAGAGGGAGAGAGAGAACGGCATGAGTGACTAGTGACTGGCATGTCATATTAAATGTTAATTGTGATGTTTATAAGCTGAAGAGTTTATATTGAAATTTATAGTGTTGTGAAGCTGAAGACTTAAGAGAAGTTTATGTTAACAAAGTTTGTGTCACATGATGATTTTATTGGAGAGGACTGCACAGACATAAAAAGGCAAATAAATAAAGAGCCTTACTGGACCGCATCACAGCCCCCTGTCTCTTCCTTTCCACACTGGTGCCAAAACCCAGGAACAACGTACGCCCCATGGAGTCCTCCCAGTTGGCTGAGGTCTTCAGTCCCTCGCCGGCATGCATCAGAGTCAACAACAAGCCCTGCTTGAGCAGAGGACCGCATGCTATCCAGAGCCTGCTCTGCCAGGAGAGAGCCCCGGCCACGATCCCAGACAACCGCAGACCCCTGCCACCGCCCACACTCCTGAAAATGGGGCGGAAGATGATGCCGAGGCATTCCTTGATTTGTTTGAGTGGACTGCTGAGATCTGGAGCTGGTCGCGTGACCAGTGGGTGGCCAGGCTCCTCCATCCACTGTCCGGGGAAGCCGAGCTTGCTGCCCAACTGTTACCGGCGGCGAATCTCCTGGTCTATGATGACTAAAAAAAAATGGTCCTGCAGCAGGTAGGTCACAGCCCAGAATAGTGTCACCAGCTGTTCCGCTCCTTGAAGCTCGGGAAGACCGACCGCCTGTTTGCTTTCTCCCAACGGCTCTGAGACACGTGCCGGAAATGGCTGCTTGTGGGGAATCATGACATCGGGGGAGTGATCGACCAGGGGGTATTGGAGCAGCTGATTCATCAACTGTCTAAGGGGATGGCGGAATGGGTGCTGTGCCAACGCCCGGCCTCGATGGAGGGAGCTGTCCAGCTTGCGGAGGACCATTTGGTGGCGTACTCGAGGGCGGAAGAGCCCTCTTCTCTCACTCTCTCCCCTGTGTGTTCCCCCCTTCCCTCTCACTCTGCTCTCCAGAGCCCGTTCCTGCCCAGTGGAGGCAAGGAGCCCTTCCCCCGCGGCCAGTTCCCCATGCAAGGTGGTGAGCACACACCCCTGCCTCTACTGTGCACTGTCGCTCTGCCCCTCAGGTGGAAGTGTCCAACTATGCAAGTGCGGGCGTGGCATCTGGGCCGTCCTGTGGGAGTTGCAGGGATCCAGGACACTTCTGAGATATATGCCCTGTGATGGAGCTGGGGATGGTGTTCTGGATCCCCGAGGCCCCGCAGGCTGCCCCCGACTGAACCGGAACGTACCACATACCGGTAACTATCTAGGGGGTACACACCAAGCATTGGTGGACACCGGTTGTAATCAAACCACTATCCACCAATGCTGGGCATTGGGCATGGCTAAAACGATGAGGGTGAATTGTGTGCATGGGGATGTTCACAAATACCCTATGGTGACCCTAGTAATTAAATTTCAGGGAACAAAACATAGAGTGGAGGCCGAGGTTCGTTCCCGCCTCACCCTGATTTTGGGGACTAATTGTCCTGAATTTAGAAATGTATTAAAGGAAATATGCGCAGATGGGTCCTGCATCCTGTGACAAGATGTGAAGATGTGTGTGATGCTCTGGCAGGGGAGGCGGAGCCGGAGCCATCTTCATCGGCTCCACGTCATGATGACGTGAGGGGGGGAGAGGCTGCGGTCCCTCCCCTATTCAGGGGATTTCCCAAAAGGGATTTCCCTCTGGAGCAGTTGCAAGACGAAATTTTCAAGCACGCCTTTGACCAAGTAAGAATGATTGATGGTCAATTACTCCACCCAAATGTCACACTTTCATATCCCTATTTAACAATTATAAACGAGCGGTTGTATAGAGTGACGCAGGACACTCATACGAATGGAGATACAACACAGCTCTTAATACCACGGAGCCACCGGGAAATGGTTTTCCACCATTTCCGATGGCAGGTCAGCTAGGGGAAAGAAAAACACTGAACCGCTTAATAGCCCATTTTTATTGGCTGAGCATTGGTGCTGATGTCCGCAGGTGGTGTACGGCATGCCGTGAATGTCAGTTGGTGAACCCACCGGCCACCCCAAAAGCGCCATTGTGCCCTCTTCCACTAATCGAGGTCCCCTTCGAAAGAATTACCATGGACCTCGTCTGGCCATTAGAGCGGTCAGCATGCTGACATTGCTTTGTATTAGTCCTAGTGGATTATGCAACACGAATGAAAGAGCCATATGTATAACAGGGGAACTCAGCTGTGGGAATTTGCATCAGGAGATAAGGTACTCGTATTACTCCCCACATCGAGCTCCAAATTACCTGCCAAGTGGCAAGGACCCTTTGAGGTCACATGACCAGTCGGGGAACTTGATTATGAGGCAAAGCGAACCGATAGAGGGGGTGCACGCCAAATATATTACCTCAACATCCTGAAATTATGGAGGGAGGCGGTCCCTGTGACATTGGCTATGGTAGTTCCGGAGAGGGCAAAAAACTGTATGAACACAAAACCTAATGTGACAACCTCTCACCATATCAGCATGCCGAATTGCAACAAGAATTTGCAGACATGTTCTCCCCTCTACCGGGTCGTATGAACCTCATCCAGCACCATATCAAGACCGAACCAGGAGTAGTGGTACGCAGCCATCCCTATCGCTTGCCCAAGCACAAAAAGAAAATAGTTCGGGAAGAATTGGATGCGATCCTTAATATGGGGGTAATAGAGCAATCCCACTATTCAGCACTTGTGTTTTATCAATATGCAGAGGTCAAGGGTTCTACATGGACAGTTCAAGATGACATATGGCCTTTCTGTTTGAAAGGTCTTTTGTTTCTGTATCTAACCAAATAGCATTTATTTTAAAGTAAGATGGCACAAACTTTTCATAGATAGGCCTGTATTATTCAAAAAGAGGAATGTTGACAAATTCTGGACATTAAATGTTAATGGAAAATGTCCATAGTTCATGTGATGAGCTACAACTGTGTTTACTCTGCTACGATGCCTGTGTGAACTTGAGGGGAACTGACTTCATAGAGTACCCACAAAAAACTACCTTTAGTCCAGTTGGCTTAAAGTCATTACAGAAACAATTACTATAAAAATAAAAAAGTTAGTTCTGAGAGTAGATCTAGCATTATTTGTTTGCTGATTCCAACGATATTGTCTAATGCAATGCAATTCTTACAGTGTAAAGTGTGGTTTCACTTGTTCAAATACTTTTGTTTTACAATTTGTATTCTCGCACCTGCCTCTGAATACTGCAAACCCTTCTATGGTCAAAGAAAATACAACAATTGTAACAAAGCTCAGCAATGAGCAATGAGCTCAGCAATTAGCAGAATTCTGTGAATAAATATCAGGGTCAGCATTATATCTGATGGGGAAAATTGTTTTCTGTTTATAAAAAGATAGCAACAGCTAAAATAGCCCATGTCTGTTAATTTAATATAAAATCATGTGGCTATGGTCATTTTCAAGGGAATAATAATGCATTAATAATCTAAGTTCAGATATCAATATCATAACGAGGGTTATAATTATATCTTTTAATAATTGTATTAAATTATTGATTAATAATATCTTGAGGCAAGTTATGACTCGCACTCCTTACTGAGACACTCGTATAACGTATAACCTGTGTTGCTTTCCACTTTTTCACTTTTCTCAAAAATGTATCCTTGATAGAACTTCATATGCTGTGCCTGAACATGAAGGGACAATAACTTCAATCAAACCTAAACAATGTTTGCGAAACCACATCTACCACTATTGTGACTGCATCACACGTCATTAGGTGTAAAACATTTTAAGAGGATCTAGTGCACCTTTAAATGGTTAGTGTTTGGCATTCTAGGTACACAGACACAAAAAGAGTTTCAAGCAACTTTCACACATTCAATTAAAAATATTCAATATTTAAATCTTGCACATAATTGTGCAAAAAACATCAAGATGCATTGCCGTTTTTTATAAATAAGTCTTTATTTCTCAAGGCAAAAGTAGAACCAGACCAAGCGGCACAACAAAACCACATTTTTGGTAACAAGGCCTGCAGTGAGCTGACATTCATTGACATCTGCTGTTAGAAATGCTGTCTGTTTACAAGAGTAAAAAAAAAAAAAAACTAGAAATATCACTGTACAAAATGTACACAGCCATTTATCCTCAATTGTTGCACAATATGTGATTCTGGTTCATAATGTTTTGTTTTGTGAAGTGAAATGTGTGGGAAAGGAACATGAAGCACAGTTAAATTAATCAGATCTTCAGAATTTCAACTCAGTAAACTCAAAAGTGAAAAAAATTTATACAATTATTAAAGCTTTTGTATGTTTAGTGATGAGGGAAAAAATAAAAAGAGGATGTGGGCAGCTGAGTAAGCCTTTTATCTGCAATTCTTTAACATGTAAATATTTTACTGCATGTCTAATGTACAAAATGCACATAGTTTGTATATTACTTAATTTTTGATATTCCTAATGCCAGTGTACAGTTATGATTAATGAATGTGTACAATATTTGCAAGTACAAAGCATTCTTCCATACATCAAAGAAGCATTCAATAATTTAAAGATTCTGAGGATGTAAGAGGTCCATGCTTACATTAGTACCTCATTAGAATGTACATTAATTAGGAATATCTCAAATGTAGCAAAACATATATACTTTTGTTTTTGAAGAACATTATATGTAATTGATGGGGCAACTGGCTCAATTATGGTTAGTTCTGAGAATTATTATTAAGTATTTCCTTTTATCCTTTCTTTACAGCAACTTGCAATTTGAGGAACTCACCATAGCAGCAACAACATGTTTTAAAGTTCATTTTTTTCTTTTAATTAAAGGAATAGTTCACCCAAAAAACAAAAACAAAAAATTTAAAAATTTTGTCATTGCTAATTTAAATTACATTCAAAGAAACTGATAGAATGAAATGTGAGAAACTATAATTAACTGATTAAAGACGAACATTGTTTACTCCCTCCATAAAATCTATTAAATGTATATAAATCTAATCATATCAAAGCAAGTGCCATGAGAGAGAGGGAATGTGTGCTATGCCTTTTAAACAGATCATCAGAGGTTAAGATTGTTAATGAATTCTCTTGCTCACGTGGTTGTTTAGTCTAATTATCCAGAATGTTAATTATTTGGTAATTATCAAAGCAGCAAATTATTTGCGTACTTTGAAAATAATATGAAAATATGTCTCAAAGCAGGGCACATTGAAAAATTTACAATTACATTAACTAATCTACATTAGTTAGGTCGAATTATGAAATCAGCTGTTGAAGGGGAAAGGGTCCTTTAATGCAGTAATGCAATGATTAACATGTAGCATCATAAGTAATGAAGTGCTTTGCATTTTTAATTAGATGCTTCTGAGAGGCATGTCGATTGTGTTTGTTGTATGTTATTGTTTACAATGTTCTTTTATTTATTGTTACACAGCTTATTCAAATAGTCTTCCTGCTTTTAGAATGCTAATGAAGTGCACACACACACACACTCACACACATGGACAGTTAGAAAGAGGAAAGTTGTGAGAACGCTTTGACACATAATATCTTAAAACAACTTAAAACATAATATCTACTGGCATTGTTATATTATGTAATGCTTGAGAGATCATTAATATGGGGCTTATATTGAAATAGTTTGATATTTCATTGAACATTTTGTGTTTGAATATTTGTATCAAATGTATTTAATTGTTAGTCTGCAAGCATTACATATAATGCATTACATTGACATTTTATAAAATGTGAGTGGTGCTTGCACATGCAAAACCAAAACTAAAACTAAAACCCACAATACTAAGTTGTTGTGGGTGGTCAGCGGGGCGTTACTAAGGTAAGATGGTTTTTAACGTATTACAATTTGTATGTTACTGTGTTGCTATGTGGTTGCTAGGATGTTCTTGGTTGTTGCAAGGTTATTGCTTACTGGCCCAAGTCAAAAGGGGTCTCTCCCAAGTGACAAATCTCAAATATATTTGTAACAAAGCTCGTAGCTCTTCGGCAAAGGAGGAAGCAGTAGATGGCGAAATCCAACTTGAAAACTATCTTTATTTTTGCAACACAAAAGCATGCTTTTCAGCAGACTCAAAACAACATTGTCTCTGGGTGGGTGCGTGTGCAGCTCTCTCTCCATCACTGGCATCTGGCTCACTCTTAAATCCATCTCCATTCTCACTGCAATGACAAACAGCTATTAGAGATAATCAATGACAGGTGATGACCCTCACCCAATCTCACTCTCCATTCACAAGCTGGCACTCAACCACGCCCCCACCACCATATACCCCCACTGCTGACTCAGTCCCCCCCCCCCCCCCCCCATTTCTGGAGATAATGTCTGCAACAGCCATCTGAACACTGGCCTGTGGACCACCTCAAACTTAAATGGCTGAAGAGCCAGATACCAACTGGTGATCTGCACATTGGTATCATTCATGCCAATGATGGAGCCACTGGAACGGGGCGTACTCAGAACAGAGGGTAAAATTTCATCCCTGGAAGTAGTACCAAAGGGTGAGAACCACCCACTTGATGGCCAGACACTCTTTTTCAATGGTGCTGTACCTTGCCTCTATCGCCTAAAGCTGTACAGCACCAGGCGCTCCTCTCCCTCGAACATCTGGGACAACATGGTTCCCAACACTCTGTCCGACTCGTCAATCTGTAAAACAAAAGGGAGAGCAAAATCAGAAGAATTTAACAATGGCCCGCCACAAAGCACAGCTTTCGACAATACAAGGCATTCAAAATGCGTCAAATTCACTTTTCTATAATCCACACAGAACCGAACCAAGACGTTGCTCTTTGGAACCAGCACCATCGGGCTGGCCCAGTCACTGCTGGATTCTTCTATTACCAGCGTATCAAGCATGGCTTTTAATTCTTCCTAAACCCCTTTTTGTTTTTTGCTCTGGTAACCAGTAGGGACCAATGCGTACCACTACCCCAGGTTTTGTTTTGATATGGTGTTCTATGAGGTTCGTATGACCGGGAAGAGGTAAGAACATGTCCACGAATTCTTTTTGCAACCAGGCCACCTCCGTGACAAGACGGTGAGTGGTGGTCTCCACAAGTGACCGGGGTGCCTCGATTGGCTTTTAAGTTCACCTCAGGTCCGAGCTTTCCCATTCCACAGTCGCCAAAGACATGAGGACCGCCTCCCTCCTTGGCTTTAAGAGGTTGAGTTGGAAAATTTGCTGTGCTCCACTCCACGGTTAACCTCATAATCGACTTTCCTGACTTGTCGTGTGACCTCAAAGGGCTATTGCCACTTTATGAATAATTTAGAGCTTGATGTTGGTAGCAATACAAGGACTTGTGTAAATTCCCATTGCCAAGCTCTCCTGTTATACATCCGCGACTGACATTCTTGAGCCTGTATCAAATTCTCCTGGCATAGCTGCGCCAATATGTGGGGTTTTGCACTCAGGTCAAGAACGTATGGAATTTCATTTTTCATTTCATCAATTTTCATTTTTTTGCCTCATGACATCTAAGACGCCACAAAGCTTAAGTCCAAACAATAATTCAAATGGGGCGAACCCAGTGGAGGCATGCAGGACCTCTCGAACTGCGAATAACAGGGGTTCAAGCCACTTATTCCAGTTCTGGGCATATTGTGCATTAACTTACAAATCATGTTTTTCAGGGTTTGATTAAACCGTTCGACCAAGCCTTCCGTTTGTGGGTGGTACATGCTTGTCTAAATCTATTTAATTCTCAATAATTCGTACAGCTCGTGTAGTGTATGTGACATGAAAGTAGCGACTTGATTAGTGAGGATTTCTTTCGGAATCCCCACTTAGGAGATGATTTTGAAGAGTGCCTCTGCAACACTATGTGCTAAAATGTTACGTAGAGACACTGCCTCTGAATATTATGTTGTGTAGTCCACCAGAACCAACACAAAGCGATGTCCACGTGCTGTCTGCTCCAATGGCCCAACAAGGTCCATGCCAATTCTTTCGAAGGGGACCTTGATCAAAGGAAGCAGGCACAAAGGCACTCTTGGGGTGGCTGTGGATTGACCAGCTGACATTCTTGGCACCTGCGAACATCCCTGTGAATGCCCGGCCAATAGAAATGGGCCATTAGATGGTTTAGTGTTTTTATCGCCCTAAGTGACCCACCATCAGATTATGATGAGCTGTTTGGAATAGCATTTGGAATAGAAAATATGGATATGAGAGTGCAATATCTGGCCGGAGACATCAAAACATCAATCACTTTCAATTGGTCGAAGGCCTGTCTATCGCATCTTCTCCAGAGGGAATCCTCTAAGGGCTGGGGAAGCCGAGACTTCCCCCTCCCTTACATCATCCTGACATGGAGCATCATCCTCACCTCCGACGTAATCCAACTCAAAAGGTATTTTAGCCACTGGTGACTCAAACACAGTCTCTAGGTGTGTGTGTGTGTGTGTGTGTGTGTGTGTGTGTGTGTGTGTGTGTGTGTACAGCTCTCTCTCCCTCACTGGCATCTGGCTTGCTCTTAAATCCGTCTCCACTCTCACTGCAATGAGCCTCACCATTTTCATCTCCCGATCTCACTCTCCATTCACAAGCCGGCACTCGAACATGCTTATTTTTAGAAGAATATCTCAGCACTTTAGGTAATTTCAATGATAGTGAATGGTGGCCAGACCTTTGAATCTCCAAAAATCCCATAAATACAACATAAAAGTAATTATATATGACTCCATTGGTTTAATATATGTGTTCTGAAGCGATGCAATCACTTTGAGTAAGAAATAAATCAATATTTCAATACTTTTTGTTACTGAAAATCTCCACTTTCACTTTCGGAATGTGAAAAAATATGAAAGTGTGGATGTAAAAGGACTTAAATATTGATCTGTTTCTGACCCACACCTATCATATATTGTCTGAAGACATGGATTAAACCACTGGAGTCATACAGATTACATTTATTCTGTCTTTTATGTGATTTTTTTTTTTTTTTAGCTTGATAGTTCTAATCACCATTCACTTGCATTGTATGGACCTAGAGAGATATTTTTCAAAAAATCTTCATTTGTGTTTGGAGTGGAAAGTCAAATACACATACTGGGTGGCATGAGGGCGAGTAAATGATGAGAGAGAATTTTCATTTTTGGGTGAACTATACCTTTAAATATCCTGATGCTGTTTTACTGAGTGAGAAATCACTGCAAAGGATTCAGTGAGATTCAGTGAGAACAAATCGGACTGAGTAGCGAATCGATTTATACATTTTTGCTTACCCATTTGGCCAATTCATTGAAAAGTAAAGTAATTCGTGCATCACTTGTTCGGATTCTACACAGCCAACAGAAATACGGGACACACGTCACAATCACTGATAATATTAGTGATTTGTCAACCGATCAATTATGTTTTAATATATTATCCAGTATATTAATACGTTTTCTGAGTTAAGACAGAGTTCAAATGATTCAGAGTAAAAAGAAAAGACCAAGACCACAAAAATATGGTATTGAGAGTACAACGACACTGAAAATGACCTCAATTATCATGTATTTTATAGCAGGCTAATGATATATTCTATCCCCTTCCCCTACCCCTAAACCTAATCCTCATAGAACCCTGTGCACTTCATTAGATTTAAAGATAAACATAATTTAGCTGATTTATGAGCCTTTTTTGCTTGTGAGGACCAGCTAAAAGGTTTAAATCTTTAGAAATGTAGTCCTCACGAGATTAGCTAAACCTGCCCCCACATACACACACACACACACACACACACACACAGACATGCACATACCCTCATAATCATAATTTAGCACAACCCACCTGTGTGTCCCCCTCTTACCCTCTTTGTATGACTAATACAATTATTTATTAGGCTAAGTGTTAAAGTTTAACTGGCAGGTGTTTCTGAAAACAGCAATGTGTGTCCAATGGGCAGACAATGTCAGTGAGAAAATTGTACTGTGCTGAGTGTAGAAAGTTATATAATTAAATCAGGGCTCGTGTGGCTGCATACCTGAATGGCTCCTGCGCAGACACTGAATCATCAGAGAGCAGCAGACTATTGATCGAATGTGTATGAACATATCATTGTGTACTTTACGTTTACATGACACTTGAGGATGAATAGAAAAGTTACCTGAATTTTGAAGTAGCACATGCTGCAGTCAGTAACGATGCTACCTATACGCATATTACATAGTTTGCGTAGGGTACCAAATCCCTATTGGGGCACCATCTTACCCTAGGGGGGCTCCAGAAACTCCACCGGCTGCCCTTCCTCACACGTTAAAGGTTATTCAAGCATCCGGTAGCAGTCGCAGAACACAGACTATCGCCTTTCACTCGCACTTTCGCCTCTTGCATGAATTAATGTTTAATTATTAGAGATAAATTTACCTTAGAGCAAATTTAAGAGTCCTTGTGGATGTTATAAATGTTCATTTGTGACTGAGGACTGACACGTAGATTAATTCATATCGTTTTCTTCATATTTTTGGATAATTTCTATAAAATTCCCCTTAAAACTACAATAAATAAATAAATAAAAAACACAACTCCTATAGACTCTCAATAGTAAAAAGCAAACTCGTGTCAGATGAAAATGGCGGACAACAACAGTTGCTAAAATAGGATTGGTCTGTAACACATTTAAAGCGGGGCATAGCAAAGGGTCAATTGAAAAAATAAACAACCGTTTCCAATTTTTTTTGAAAACACTCCTACCTCCCCTTCTGCCACGCCCCCTTGTCTGCCAGTGTTCCAACAAACAGGTAGCCCCACCCAAACTCATGTCATTGGTTGTGCCAGAAGTTGCTATTTGGACCACTCAATCAAACAGAGTGATATTTAGAAAGTGTCACAAAGCAACAGTATAAGACTATACTGGTAAATTCATAACATGGCGAGTTTACATCAGTGGTATCTCGTGCCCAATCGCGATAAATGTGTCATGAATAGGGGTGTGTTTCACATACAACATTTTCATATGGCAACAGAAGACTTGGAATATAGCACAGCAGTCATATGGACTACATTTTATGGGGTGTTGTGTTTCAATGAAGAAATAAAGTCGATAAGGTTTGGAACTACTGTACATAAGGGTGAGCAAATGATGACAGAATTATAATTTTTGGGTGAACTACTCACTTCGCCTTTAAGCATGAACATTTTTGAAATGGTTGAGATGTTGTCATTTTTGGCATATAGTGACAGATATGGGCTTTGTCCATGAAGAATTAGAAGAAGATCCATGCTTTTTATTTCTGAATTAACCTTACACCTAACTCTTACCAAAAGTACCAACTTTAGTCTGCAGACTGTATTATATACTGAACTCTGTCCATTCCCAATGCAACAGGAAGCCAGCACTAGGACTTCCTGTCACAAGACTGACGATGAAAGAACTCGGTCCAGAGATTTATTGGATACTGTGAGAATGCTGTCCAGATGGGAGGTAATGGGAGATAGAAAGTCCTGGTGAAGATCAGGAACCCAGTGCTGTCACAGCCTATAAAAGAAAACAGATAAAGTTTAACCAGCATGAGGGACTATATCTCTGTTCTCCATTTCTGATGGGTCTGTTATATATAGGAATAAATCCCCCCAAAATTTAAATTCGATAATACACTCTCATGCGTGGCATTTATTCCAAACCTGTATGACTTTCTTTCTTCTGTGGAACACATGAGATATTTTGAAGAATCTCCAAGCTGCACTTTTTCATACATTTATTGCACACTGTGACCAGTGGTGAAAAGTCAAGTTTTACAGGATTTTTATGATGATTTTTTTGGCATTTATTGAGCTTCACTTTCTAATGCTGCATTACATAACTTTGTGCTCTCTAGCGACATCTGTGGTTGAAACGAAGAATACATCACGTAAGTCGTGTTCTGGCACTGCTCTTCTGGTGGATGAATCTCCCAATTTGAGCTTACCTGGACATTGCCTGTATGTGATCATGACTGGAGCCGGAGTCATAATGTGCTTTTTTCATGTTGATATTATGTTATACAATTAAACATTTGAAACAGAAATATTACTTGCTATGATGAAGATAAACAACACTCTTATTTACATATTTAAATTAATTTTACACTTAAATCGCTTTTCTAACACTACACTCAGGGGACTCTCCTCAGCCACCACCAGTATTATCTTAATATGATTATTCAATTGTTTTATCTACTATTAATGTTTATAATGTATTACAATTTTCAATTTGAGAGGATAAACTGATACGAGTTCAATAGAAGACATTATTATTTTTGTATTATATTGTCAAGCCTCAAATATTAAACATGTCACAGTAAATTTACCGGACAAAATAGATACATAGCGATCGGTAAACACACAAATAATGTTTGATTCATTCAAGCATAACAAGCAATTTAAGATTCAACAACCTACCAGCAAACATATCCAAGCATAGATTGCTGACGGCACGCTGCACGAGTGTTTGCAACCTGCTAAGCATTGCTTATTCTTATTCTCATACTTCATAATTTTATCCTTTGTCATTTGACTGCGTGTTTTGGGTTTTTCCGCTTTTCTACTGTTTCATATGTGCGTATTTCACCTGTTGCTGCTGGTGCCTAGCTCGAGTCTGTGTATGTAGCCTGCAAGCTTTTTTTTAGCATCGCTTATATATCTGTTTTCAGCCTTTAATCTGTAACATCTACCATTTTTCAGCAAGCATCAGGTTTTCAAGCACTGATTATCAAGAACAACCAACAACAACAAACAATTGCATGAGGGATTCACATCGATCTCAAACCCTAACTGCTCAGGAACAACCAACAACAACAAACAACTGTGTTAAGTCATGGCATCCGCTGATGTTATTTTTTCCTGCAATGCATGTCACATGTTTACTCTGACAGGGCAGAGGGCGGAGCCCAGTTGTGATTCAACACACCTGGCCCATCAGGCTAATCAAGCCTCCGAGAGGGATAAAGGCCGACTGTGGACGGTGGTGCAAGAGAGAGAGCGCATTTACAGGCAGCTGTCTGACATATGTGTTTGTGTCTTTTGGTTTAAGTTAAATATAATTTATATTGTCAAGCCAGTTCTCGCCTCCTCCTTTCCATTGCCTAAACTTAATTAGAGGTATTTCACTGTGCATGGAATGATAGTGTCTGTAGCTACAGACAGGCACAAAAAGCTGCCTGGTCAGCATATTTTAGTAAACTCATATAACATAACCACAACATTCCTAGTTATTTATTTAGTACTGTGGCTAAATTGGAATAAAGCCTCAACAGAACCAGATTATACGTCGCAGCACAAGAGTAATGTCTTCATGAATTTCTTTACTGATAAAATTGAAATAATCAGAAATAAAATTGAAATAATGCAATCATCTGTCATAGCACCTCAGAAAACAGTGTCTCATAATATTCCTCACGTGCAACTTCAATCCTTCACTGTCATAGGTCATGAAGAGCTAACCAAACTTACAGAAAAATCAAAAGCCACAACATGTTTGTTAGATCCTATACCAACCAGGCTCTTAAAAGAGGTATTCCCTGTAATCTCAGAACCTCTTCTTAATATTATTAACTCCTGACTGTCCTTAGGATATGTCCCAAGAAACTTTAAAATGGCAGTTATCAAACCGTTATTAAGAAGCCACAACCTGATCCTGTAGAATTGGCTAATTATAGACCGATTTCAAATCTCCCGTTTATGTCGAAAATACTAGAAAAGGTAGTTTCCTCACAATTATGTTCATTTCTACAGAGAAATAGTATATATGAACAGTTTCGTCAGGATGTAGGCCTCAACACAGTACAGAGACTGCACTTATCAGAATTACAAATGACTTGCTCTTATCATCTGATCGCAGCTGCATTTCACTTTTAGTGCTTTTAGATCTTAGTGCTACATTCGACACGATAGATCAAAACATTTTCTTAAATAGGCTAGATAATTATGTTGATATTTGTGGAGTTGATTTAGCATGGTTTAGGTCCTATTTAGCAGACCGCTACCACTTTGTCTATGTAAATGAGGAATTGTCAAACCAAACAAAAGTAAAATATGGAGTGCCACAGGGATCAGTTTTAGGACCTCTGCTTTTATCCTTGTATTTGCTTCCCCTGGGAAGTATTATCAGGAATTGTGGAATAAGTTTCCACTGTTATGCTGAAGATACCCAACTTTATATTTCTTCAAAACCTGATGAGATTTCACAATTCACCAAATTAGCAGAGTGTATCAATGAAATAAATGATTGGATGGCCAGAAATTTCCTTCTACTCAATTCCGACAAAACAAAGGTACTAATTATTGGACCAAAAACCTCTAAAAATAAGCCACACTATATTCCATCACATTCATTTCGAACACAAAAATCTGGCCTGTTAATAGTTCCTAGAATATCAAAATCCACAAAAGGAGGTAGATCCTTTTAATTCTTTTCAGGCTCCTAAATTATGGAATAGTCTCCCAAACACTGTTCGAGATGCAGACACACTCTCTCAGTTTAAGTCTAGACTAAAGACTCATCTATTATTCAGGTATACACCTAATTTATCCTTCAACTCACAATTCGGCTGCTTTAATTAGGTCTTCCATAACCAGAAACAGTGATCATGATCTATAACTCTGCAATAAATTGAATGGCATCTATGCTAATATTATTTTATTTGTTTCCCTGTCTCAACATCAGGACTCCTATCCTGAGGTCACCAGAACTGGCTGGATTCAGCTCCATTCCTGCTTTGTGTTGGACTCCACTGCTACGTGTCGCTGTGTGATGATGACTAATAGCAGCTAGTGCCATCCAAACATCATTTCAGTCTATTACAATGGCTTCAGAGGATGAACTGATGCCAACTCCAACAATAAGACATGGGATACTTCATATGCCATTGCCTGAACCTTGGATTTAGGATTTACCTCACCGAAATGTCTGGCCAGGTTGAACTGCAATGCACCTCACTGATCTCTGCCTGCATCACCTCGGTCTAATGATGGATTACACTCTTGAAATGGAATACTGAGACTGAGACTATCAATTAATTGCCAACAAAACACATCATCAGCCAATTAACAAGGACAATTGCATCTATGTGAACTTCTGCAGTTAATCCAAGTTGGACTTCATAGACATTAGTCATTCATCTTACAGTTCATAAAAAATCTTTGTTAAAACACTGACCCTTAAACACTTACTTAGTTTAATAATTTTAAACCATGACTTGAACTATACATAAGTAATATTGCCATTATATTCATGATGTTAGCCAGAGGGGAACTGGCCCCCACAATCTGGTTTCTCCCAAGGTTGTTTTTCTCCATTAACCAACATCTTCTGGAGTTTTGTGTTCCTTGCCACAGTCGCCTTTAGTTTGCTCACTGGGGTTATAAATACAATTATTATTTAATTTCTTATTTTTAAACACAATTCACAATCATATTTTATCAAACTACACAATGATGACTCTTAAGACATTATAGATCTTACAGTTTTATCTTCTGTTAATGCCTGATCTTCTGTAAAGCTGCTTTGAAACGATGTGTGTTGTGAATGGTGCTATACAAATAAAAATGACTTGACTTGACATTATACCAGGTAAACAACTTTTGCCAAATGGATAACAGATAAATATCCATTTAGACTGCAACAATGCTGTCCTGAACAGTGTGAGTGTTACTGAACTGACTTAACAGCGTAGTTAGTTTCTCCAGCCGGAACATGCGACAGCCAGTACTTATTCAGTGTCTGTGCAGACATGACATAATGATGCAAGGATAAACTTCATAAGCCAAATATTTTTGAAATTGAACCCGACAGCTCAAAATACAAATATATATTTTATAGGCTTACTGTAGTGAATCTGGTTAAGGTAAGGATGTTGTTTTGAACACTGATTGTTTATGTACTCAATCAATAATGGCAATTTGTTCCTTTTTAAACAAATTATCTTACATAGTGCAGCTTTAACATTGTGCACATTTTGTCTAACTACTCGAGGGTGAGTAAATGATGACAACATTTAATGTTTGGGTGAACAAATGCCTTTAGAGAATTTAGCATTTATTTAAATGACTTGGTCAATTCCTGTCAACCCCTCTCTTCTGTGAGGATCTCCTAATTACATTTGTCTCTTTTTGCCTGTTGCTTTGTTAATTGCAACAGTTATTGTAGTGTCTCCCAATCTTGGTCCTTGTGGATCTGCAAATTTTGGATCTCTCCCTTATGAGACTCAACAAATGGACACTTTTGGAGTCCAGAACATGGAAGTAAACTATAGCATTTTTTACATTTACGCTTTTATCCAAAGCGACTTACAGAGCCCTTATTACAGGGACAAAGGGACACTTAATCAAAGTTAAGTGCCTTGCTCAAGGGCACAATGGTGGTGGCCGTGGGGTTTGAACCAGCAACCTTCTGATTAGCAGCCCGGTGCTCTAGCCACTACGCCACCACCACTATAGCAGTGTAAACTATAGCATTGAAAGGGAGACCACAGCAAATATAATTTCCATGACTTTCAAAATGCAAATTTACTGTCAATCCCTCAGAAGCTGCATTTGAAACTTCATTATAGCAGTCTTTATTTTTATTTTATTTTTTTCAGCTTAAAATAACACAATTAATAACATTATAAATGTACATTTAATAATAAAAACATTTTAATATATTAAAAAGTGTTTTGATTGATATTTCTGTGAAAAGCATCCTTTCAAGTCATGGAGATCTATTCGCAAGCTGATAAACTGAATCAGATGTGTTAAATAAGGAAGACATGTGCAGTGTTTGGAGTACTAAAGGACCAGAATTATGAAACCATGAGCATATTTACATGCATTACAAAATGCAAATAACTATTAAAAATCATCTGGTTTTTCTCTGGTTTTGATGTCAAAACATAAACAGGCATGCGTTCAACACATGCACTGTGCAAACATTGGATTAATGGGTGAGAATGCCAGTGTTTGTAAGTGTGTTAACATGCAATGCAAAATTAGGGTGATGGACAAAAATCTATGTGTGCCGTTCATTTTATGAACGTACTGCAAAAAAATATTTAAGGTGTTTACATGACCTTAAACATTGTCATATTATTACATTTAAAGGAATATTTTTGGGTTCAACACAAGTTAAGCTAAATCAACAGCATTTGTGGCATAATATTGATTACCAAAATAGTATTACTTCCCCTCCTTTTCTTAAAAAAAGAAGCACAAATCTTTGTAACAGTAAGGCACTTACAATGGAAGTGAATGGGGCCAACCCTTAAATGTTAAAATACACACTGTTTCATAAGTATAACCACAAGACGTATACAATATGTGCGTTAACATGAGTTTAGTGTGATAAAATCGCTAACTAACAGTTATGTGTAAAGTTATAGCCAATTTTACAACTTTGTTGCCATGACGATTTGTCAACAAACCCTAAAACGGCTATAAAAATTATCATTTAAACTTTATATTTAAAATAATACACACGTTTTAAAAGAAGTATTTATGCAAGTGCTTTTATAAAATTATAAGCTTCACATTTCTCCCTTTAAACCCTAAAAAAAGCCACATTTACTTCCATTGTAAGTGCTTCACTGTAACCTCAATTTTTTCTTTTTTTAAAAAGATTATTCCTTTAATCAGCTACTTTTTAGCTGCTTATTGTGCAAAGCCCTCCCCAACACCCTCCTAAATCCGGCCCTGATTGAGCCGATTGCTTGACATATCACATGTGAGCGAGCTGATTGGCTAACAGATGACAAGTTCAAAGAACCAATCAACTTAGTTAACCAAGTTTCATGCTTGTACTTATTTGTTTTATGATTAGCTTGCAGTAATTGGATGCTGCACTTTCAAAATACTGTAGCTTACCCAACAAAGATAATTTTAAATGTAATTTCATGTCTGTTGGGTTTTTAGAATTAGCTGATTGTTGACAGTTCTCAGTGTAACAAATACCCACAATAAAACAATTCCCAAGAAAGACAATGTCTGAGTCAGTGTTTTTTTGGCCTGATGGTCAACCCATTGTCAGTTTATCACCAACCTGCTGTGCTGTACAATGTTGCCACTTATTTATTTCTCATCTTTAGATCTTAACCTTTTTCTATCTCACTGCACTCTTCTTTTTTGCCCTAGGTTCGTGACTAATCAGCACAAGCTCAGTGAAGAGTGTGGGTGTCTTTTCCGAGGTAAAGAAAGCCTGTGCATACAGTATGACTTTAACTAGACATCTGAAGCATGAAATTGTTTAGAAAGTCCTCTCATGTCAGAAAAAGCACATATTGATGCATTACCTGTGACTGGACACCCTTTAGATTGGAGCAAAAATGCTCATTTTCAGTATACAACTGAGCTTGACGTAAAACATTTTTAGTTCAAATTCACAAATGTGAGTGTAGAGCAAGATGTTGTATTGATGTAGCGACACTAGGGGTCTGTCTTGAGAGCCTCGGCTACCTCTTATCTTTGAGAAAAGGCCAATGAGCAGTACCACCGCTACACAGCCTGCGTAGGGCACCAACTCCATATGGGGGCATCATCTTACCCTAGGTGGGCACCAGAATCCAGGGTTCCAGGGTTCCAGTCCAGCCTGACACTCGCAGCTGCCCGGGTAAGCATAGGGGACAGCTCGCTGTTGGCCTCAGACTGGGCCGGCACACCTGAAGGCACTAGCCCAGTCGAGTCCTCAGCGTCGGAGTCTGCCAAGATGCTCTCCGATACAGCGGCGAAACTCTCATCCATCTCGGGGGCTCCGAAAGAGACATCAGACTGGCTGTAAGGCAAGCCGGTCTCATCTCGGAACCAGACGGGGGCAGAGTGTGTTGGGGAATGGGTGGTCCGCGTCGATTTACCCAGTGAAACCGCGCCCGTTATATTCCCAAAATCACCTCCAGCGCCAGCCGCGTGGGTAGAAGGCGGGACGCAGGGGGCGGCTAGAGTGGCTTTCCCCCGGAAGAAGGAAAGACGTGACAGCAATGTTGCCATGGTCATGTTCTCACAGTGAGAACATGAGCCAACCACAAACGCTGCCTCTGTATGATCTCTGCCCAGACACGAGAGGTAGTACCCATGGCCGTCAGAAGCGGAGAGGTAACGACCGCATCCAGGAATGACACAAAGACAGAAGGGCATCTTAAAAAAGATGCATCTTTAAAAAGACGTTCAATGTCAATGTCAGAAATAAATATATACTTTTTTAGAGGGCTGTCGAAGCGCTCAGGGGCGTAGTCTGCTCTGGTGTGCAGAAGAAGAAGAGAAAAGCAGCTGAAATGCCCCATATTTCCAACAGCGTATGGTCTTTAGAGGTAAGTGGAACAGCAGTGGGTTTTACTCAGCTCGCTGAAACACAACCGCTCAGCTCCGAAGAAAAAATCTGTCTGAACAGATGAATGCTTCCCTCCTTTTATACCCGTATGTCCGGAGGAGGGGCATGCAAATTCTGTTCGCCAATTCTCATTGGCCTTTTCTCAAAGATAAGAGGTAACCGAGGCTCTCAAGAGATCCCTAGTGTCACTAAATCGACACAACGTCGAGTGAGTGACAGAAGGGGAACTTGGTTTAACTCCAGTTATTCACAATATCAGAATCATTATGAATGAGAAAAATCATAACTGGGGGTACGTAAGTAAAAGGTTGAGAATGAAAGGTTCTAAAAATTCAATGAAAGGTGAAGTTTAATATGTCAGACATTAGACAAAAAGACAAAATTATAAAAAATGTCATCCAATGAATCTAATTACAAATACAGTGTGTATATATATATATATATATATATATATATATATATATACTGTTATATAATTATATATAATTACTGTTATACTCTGTTATATAATCTGGTGAGCTGCTTTGTGTCTCTGTAGCAACTCTGTGCGTCTCCATGTAAAGTGCATATGAGACATGACTTACAATTGATTTCAATAAAGTTTAGCATTAGTTTACTAGCTAATGCTGTCATATTCTAATATAGGGTTTTTTTGTGGTAAAGTAGTATCTACAGTCAAGCTTTTCAAAAAAGTAGTTACTTTCAAAAAAGTAGTTACCTACACTACAAGCTACTAACAAAAGTAGCTTGAAGCTATTTGAAGAAGAAAATATTTTTAAATATATAACAATCGGATAATATTATTTAATTCTGAAATTAGAAAGCAGGGGCGGTTCTAGGGTCAGTGGATATTGGGGGCTCAGCTCAGGCTTCTGTGGATACAAGGGGTTGCATAAACTAGTCAACTAGCTGAATATAATTAATGTAGTTGACACTGTCAGCCTGAAAACAGTCGCTTTCAATGTGATTCACAAAACATGTCTTTAAGAAATACAGCAGGTGGCGTATTTCCGAATCTGTAGGATGGTAGGGGAAGACTCATTAATTTTAATGAGGAAAGCTCTACCTGATTGTTTAGGGTTAGGTTTAAGGGTTCGGTTACAGTTTTCTGACCAATCAGGTAGCACTTCATGATGAATATTACTGAATCGCCCAACCAGTTGTTCCTTTACTCATAAATATAAATTACTCTTCCCTGCCATCCTACCTTTCATAAATTTACCAGTGGGTGTGGAGGCCGATGTATCTGCACTGAAAGAGCAAAGTGGCTCAAAAGTACTTTGATAAAGATGACACAAATACTACAGTAACCTCCAATATATGCAAAGTAGCCTTTAAAAAATACTAGGAGTACTAATGCTATGCATAATCATTTAAAAAAGGCACCCGCTGATGCTAATTAGTGATTTTCAACATAATTAGCATAATGTTGTTGCTGTTTGTTCCTTCAAGAACACGATTTGGCGATAGTTATAAAAGCACTTTAAGTCGGAGTACAATGACATGACGGAATATCTCATGTCCAAGCGGCTGCAAGAGGTGACGTCACGTCTTCATGATAAAAGTTTGAATCTGTGCAATGTCATTTATTTAGTAAATCTTTAAATATTAAAAAAACTAAAAGGTCCCACTAACTTTCACTCAGCTTAAGATACGCTCAAAGATCTTAAATTTAGAAAATTCCTTGAGCACATCTGTAAACGTACACTCACTGAACACTTTATCAGGATCACTTGTATACCTTCTTATTCATGCGATTATCTAATCAGCCAATCGTGTGGAAGCAGTGCAATGCATAAAATCATGCAGATACGGGTCATGAGCTTCAGTTAATGTTCACATAAACCATCAGAATGAGGAAAAAATGTGATCTCAGTGATTTGGACAATGGCATGATTGTCGGTGCCAGACGGGCTGATTTTAGTATTTCTCTAACTGTTGATCTCCTGGGATTTTTACACACAACACTCTCTAGTTTACTCAGAATGTTGGCACAAAAAAAAACAAAAAAAACATCAGTTTTGTAGATGCAAAAATTTTGAGAGGTCAGTGGAGAATGGCCAGACTGGTTTGTGCTGACAGAAAGACTATGGTAACTCAGATAACAACTCTGTACAATTGTAGTGAGCAGAATAGCATCTCAGAATGCACAACACATCGAACCTTGAGGTGGATGGGTTACAACAGCAAAAGATATGAATAAAGTTCTCAGTGAGTGTTTATTACTCTTTGTTTTCAGGGTAATATATCTAAATATTTGGTACTTACTGAATCTGGATGGACTAACTTAAAACCGTTTCCAATATCTCCCCATTGCATGCGCATACATACCCCCATTGCGCACAGTGCTGGAAAGTAGCAGCCAACAAGACAGCACATATGTACTGAATTATGTTTGTATTTGGTGTCATTGATAATAGAAGTTCAATGTCAATGTGTTTACTCTTTTAGAGAAATATATATATATACTCTTTTAGAGGGCTGTCAAAGCACTCAGGTTCATAGAAATATTAATAGAAATATATGTCTTAATATTAAAGTAGAATATTAAAATAGAACATGTTTTAGTGTCAACTTGATAGCCTTAAAATGCCCTTAAGGCTGCGATGGGCTCAAGTAAATCAGATCTCCTTAAATGAATCGCATGAAAGAACTGAATCACTAAAATGAATCAGAGTTTCCAAAGCTAGATTAAATGGAATTGTTTACTTTAACTGGATGATTTACATTAAATGTATGAAAAAAACACAAAAAGATTCACTTAAATTATTTGGATATCCCAGGGCTTGATATGAGCGAGAGAGTGCGAAGACTACTTGATTGATTACTCCCTCGGCTCCATTGCTGCGCTCACAATACAATGTGACAAATGAAGCGTTTTGTGACCATATAGCACTACATTTTACTGTAAAAACGCTGCACTATTGTAAAAATAGCTGAGCTACTGTCACCATACTGAAAATGTAGTTAAGTAAGTAGTGTTGATACTCTTCCCCAGCATTGTTAGGTAGCATAATTAAGTTGTCTACCTTTTAGATCAGCCTTCGCCTTGGGAGCACACTTGCTGTACTGGCTATCTAATATTAAATATATACAACTTGATTTGTTTGCTTTAAGGTGTGTACCTAGTGTGTCCCAGCCCTATGTGTGTATCCTAACAGAAAAGAAATGTAATTGCAAAGTCCCTTTTCAGTTTATTTTTTATTAAGGTCTCTCTCTCTTTCTTTTATGTACCGAACCTCGTTCAATTAAGGATCCTCTGCTAATAATCTTGTGTGGTTTGGCGTTTCATCGTCCTTTATGATAGAGCTCTATTTGCCTTTCCTTGTACACAAACGCTAATACTCATATGTCTCGGATCCAGGGAAGTAAATTAGTTTATCTGCTTGTAATTGGAGGATCATCTCAGAGGCAATTCATGTGTTTTAATGAAGGTTTCGCCCGTGTCATTTTTTTGTAATTTCCAGTAAATTATGACTGTGATTTTTGACACATACAGTTGAGGCCAAAAATATTGGTACCCTTGGTAAATATGAGCTAAGAATGCTGTGAAAAATATGCCTTTATTGTTTATCCTTTTGAGGTTTCATTCAAAATATTCACAACAATATAACCTTTAATTGAAGTAAACTAATTGAAAGGGGGGCAATAAATAATTTTTCCACAAATATTGGCACCCCTAGAAATTATTATGAGTAAAATATATCTGAAGTGTATTCCCATTCAAATTTTACATTACCTGGGTGACAAGGAACATCAAATTGTTCAGCCATGACTTCCTGTTTCACAGGGATGTAAATATGAGGTAACACACAAGCCAAATTCCCTCAAATTTTCTCAATCGGAAGGCTGCAGCCTGGTTAAGCTGGATATGCTTATCTAGCACCATCGAAGGCTGTCTCAGTTGTGAGGACACTTGGAAGGCAGCCTCGTTTCGCAGCCTTCGTTTCCCATATTTTGAGAATGCATAGGGTGTATCCTTCATGGCTTTCAAACACCCACAATCCTTTGCACATGTTCCAAAATACTTTTAAAAGGGCGGAAACAAGGCACACGACCGCAGAGGCGGAAACCTTTATGACACAGCTTACATTTTTTCTCTCTCTACAACTTTTTATTTGCATTTGCAGCAATGAAAATTAGAAAAGTAGAAAAATGCAAGGAATTTAGACAATAAAGAAAATTAGAAGATACAAAAGCACAAAAAATGTAATTAACAAAAGGGCAATTACATGAATTTAAAAAGCTTTAAAAGTTTGATAGTTTTTACAAGTCTAGGGTACCATTTTTTAAATTTGAAAGGGTTTAAAAACAAATTCTAGGAGGAGTGTTGCAAAATGTATTATATAAAGGCTTTTTTTTTTAGTGAAACATTTTGCTAAAATAATTAAGGTATTAAGGACATAGTTCTCGTTTTCTGACGTATATGTCTTTTCTAAACAAAGTAAAATGTCACATGGTTCTAAGCTTATGGTTCGCTATGCACACTTACTAGACAGTCTCATTCTAGCACTTAATGCTGAGGAGTCTCCTACAGCCTCCAAAGGACTGGTCTAGGAAGGACACAGCCTTACTAGGCTGCAGCCATCCATTTGAGAAGCACCTATAGTCATCCATCACAATGGGTATGAACAAAGAATAAAGATATGATGTGCAGCAAAAGGTTGTTAAGCTTCACAAAATGGGAAGTGGCTACAAGAAAAAAGCCTCTGCTCTCATCCAACAACAAACTCAAGCGTCTTCAGTTTGCCAGACACTACTCAAACTTAAAATGGGACCAGGTTCTATTGTCAGATAAAACAAAAATAGAGCAATTTGGCTACTTTGCATATATTGGAGGTTACTGTAGTATTTTGTCATCTTTATCAAAGTACTTTTGAGCCACTTTGCTCTTTCAGTGCAGATCCATCGGCCTCCACACCCACTGGTAAGAGATGGGTATGGCGCACACAGAAAGGTAGCCATATGGAAAAGTACCTCATGCCCATGGTTAAATATGGTAGTGGATCTTTAACGTTGTAGTATATTAGGTGCAGAAGAATGAACAATTGCTCTGCAATAATCCAGGAAAACCTAATCTTTTAACCCTGGAATTCCTCAAAGCCATAAAACTAAGAGACTGTCAAAGATGGTGCCTTTAAGAGCATCAGGCAACAAACATTCCAAAGGACACACAAAGCAATAAGCAGACCCTTCTGGAGGAATAACCTTAGGGCCATTCTAGGCCATAAAACTATGAATCTATACATTTGGTGCCAAAAGTCTCCCAGCTACGTCCTGCGGCCACCTTTCATCGAACATAGGAACATCACACTCCGCTTGGAGAGTCCCCTCTTGGGTGACTGAATCTCCTTTTAGGGTGTTGATTTGAGATAAATAACCAGTGCCAAATGGCTGGTCAAGGAAACTAACCATTCTGTTAAAATAGCAAAACAGCATGATTTAAAACAAAAGGGCCATTGGTCAGAGAGGCCCATGCAACCCACGGGACAGTGACATGGGGCAGACTCAGCATGACCTTCTGAATTTTTCCACACAGGCAACAAACATTTGACTCGTATGCATGTTGGACAAAGCATACAAGAAAATTGTATATCCCATGCATAGCCTGACTATATAATCTACAGTAACAGATAATCAAGCATCACCATGCTCTAAATTAATGGAGTAATCATTATAACTTTTAATCTTGTATCCTATTAGGAACTCTCTGTCTAAGAACCTCCTTTTTCAAATTACACTTAAGAGAGCGAAATCTGAAGCCATAAAGTCACAGTACTTGTGGTTTAACCCTCTAAAAGCACATAATCTACCTGTTTGTACCAAAATGTACACAATACCTAGCCTTGCTAGATAATTCTGAAAATGACATTATGACCTGTGATCACTTATATCTGACAAATTGATGATTATAATCCTTAATCTTGTATTATTCATGTTGTAAATTACTTTTAGTGAATTAATTTTCATGTATTGTTACTTGCACAATTACATATTCATGAAAGTATGTTGTATTCAGTCTGTAAATGCTTGCTTGTTTATGTAGAGAATGTTGATGTTACACATGTCATGTATCTTGCACCATTTTCAAGATATAAAATGTATGATTAAACCATACTTTTTTGAGTTTTTAAGAATCCTTTACACGAATGATTGTAAATCAACTTTGAAAAGGAAGGAAGGAGTTGACCGTGGGACACATTTGGGGTGTGGCCAGTCTAATCTCAAGACACTGATACCAAGGAATAATGCTCTCTTCTTCTCTTTTCTTGCTTCTTCACTTCCTCTGCAGCTCTGTATCCTCCGCACTCTTGCCCTCATGGCTTGCAGCCTCGCCACCCCTCAAGTTCCGTGCAATGTAGAAGTCTAGGAAGGCTCGGAGTAAAGCTCTAAGGAAGCCCTTCTCTTCTCTGTGCTACGACACACACACACACACGACGGGAGTCACGAGTCCTCCGTTCAGGAGGCCTCGCTTCAAAGCTGCGCCTCATCCCATCAACAGACATCCACAATCTTACAGAGGTCCAAAACATCGACAGAAGAACCAGAACTTTCTACAAAGAGCCAAAGAACCAAGCAATGCAAGGAAACGCAAGTACATCTTGTAGTACAGTTAGACTGAATTAAGTATCAATGGTTCTCAAAGCATTGTCTACAGACTCAGATCAGTTCATTCCCCTTCTGTTACAATCTACTCATAACTTGTTTCCATGTTTGTCTATGTGTTAGATTAGTTTTTATGTTTAGATTAGCAATAACGTCTTGTTTGTATCAAAGATGCAATATACTGTGGTATATTTTAATATTTAATCTCGTCACTTGATTTTTTTCAAATATACAGGCCTAAAGCTATACCTAATATATTTGTGATATTATTTTCAATAAACCATGAGAATAATATTACTCCAATAAGTGAATAAATAATAATTCTCTCATTAATTCCTTAAAATAGAAATTGTGAGCGGATACAGTGAGATGTTGTATTACGATTTTAATGATGGAGAATTTTATTCAGACAAATAATCAAATTATTTGTAATTTATCTTTCTTATAATGGTTGTCGAATGCGGCTTATTCCATTACTAATGACTTAGACATACAAACAGTTTAATTTAACTCCTAACACACATACTGTTCCTACATAATTATGGAGGGACTTTAATCTGTACTGTGTACATTTTCATTAACCAAAATTCCTACAACATTTTGTGGCTGTTTTTATGCCAGAGGTTATATTTTTGTGAATATTTTGAATGAAAGATCAAAAAGGTAAACAATAAAGCCTGGCTTATTTGCCAAGGGTGCCAATGTTTTTGGTCACAACTCTAACATTTAATCCATTTCAAGATTAAAAGAAGGTATTTTAACACTGAAATAATTACACATTTCATCTTACATTGAAGCAAAAAAGTATTTAAAAAGGTACAAGAAGGTGAGTACTGAACGTCTTTCATTATGGAAAGAATCCCACGAATGATGGAAAAATATCAAGTGATGATCGTAAGTACAGCAACAATATATTTAAATTTTATAGCAAAATATTCAGATATTTGAAAATATACTGTATAAGTAATTAAGAGTGACAGACTCGAAACTTAATTCACGGAAGTGGACAGTTGCTGCAGGGCTTGTTTGGCTACACTTTGTTCACAGCAATTCTTTCATTGGTGAATCCTCCTCAGGTGGATCATGGATAGTGAAGATCTTCACCACAAATTACGCTGTTAAACATGATTTTTAAACAATGTAGTTGAAAAGGACCTGTGACTTCAACAGAAGCATAAACCATTGACTCACAACCTTGAAGCTAAAAGTAGGTCTGTCTTTAAATGTTCATTATATATTGCTAAAAATCAATTCACCATATATAAAATGTATGGGATTTTTACTTTGCGCTCTAGTCATTGGAAGTTAGTGCAAATACATATTTATGCATATCATCTTCTTTGTTGACTTCATGAGGCTTTATACAGTGTAATGCGTATATAATAAACAATGTTATAGAATGTATGACATTATATAATATTTAAATATTACATATTTACTGTAAGTTTAACATTATTTAATCATTTTTTTTATGTGCTTTAAAAACCCATTTTGCTGCCATGTATCTCTACTGAGTTGCAGACTCCCCTCATTTAAGAATTTTTAACACTGATTGGACCCAGATAAACTCATCAGCAGAAGGAGAGACTGGGAGCAAAAGGTGAGGACAATTTTCTCATTAGAAAGGCTAGCCATTAGAGATGTGACCTTTGACATTTACATTCACATGGTGTCTATCACTCAGAATCTTAAAAATAAAATAGTACATTAGCTGTGGATGTTCAAGTTCAAAAAATAAAAAATTTCTCTCAAGCCTGTCAGCTAGATTCACATCCACACTAATGGACAAAGTTTTTTGGTTGAAAACTCATTTTTTTCTTTCCACCTGTGATAATTTTCCAAAGTATGTGGTACTAGAGCATCTTTTAAAGTCTCTCGTTTTCAGTTTCAGTATGGGCGACTGGCCTAAACGTGGCAAAATCAATGCATTTTCAGAGGTCAGAGGTCAGAGTCCTGTTTCAAGTAATCATGTCAATTTATTTCTAATCTGTGCTTGTGATTTATGATTCAAAATAACATAATTTGTTAATTGTGAATATATCACATTTAGTAAAAAGTAATGTCAGGATTTATGATTTATTTTAGCCACTTTTTTACTTTGTTTTCATGCTGCAAAATTAGAATTAGAATTAAAATCAACTAATTCTATATTTGAACCATTTAAGGATTTATCATACAACATTCAAGCTTAAAGATTTGACATAATGTACTATATCATTTCTGACAACATAAAACATGAATCATGACAAGGAGTAAAAGAAACGATGAACAGAAAAACAAATGCCCAAAAATCAACACCTTTTTATTTTCATATATTTTCATAAACGATGAGTGCAAAGAAAGAGCTTGTGATGAGTACCAGTTGCTAAGCCATGGACCATAAGGCATCAGTAAATACAAGCTTTTATATATACTTACAACAAATACATATACAAAAAAAAGAAAAAAAAGAAAAAAACGTAATTATGGAGGCCCTCAAATAAACAAAACGCGCACACAATATCAGAAAAGAAATGTAAACCAGAGCGATGAAAAAGTGTTCATAAATAATCAATGAAAAATAAGAAAACAACACACATACATAAACACAGAACACAATTTGTACAATACATTCATAATGGGGCAGAAATATAGTAGATGGCAGTGAGGTCGGATTCAATGATTGGAATAATAATTACAGCGACAGATTATTAAGCAAAGACTACAGCCTGTTAAATTGGGCTGATATGGAAGCTGCTAATAATGGTTGTTAACAAGATCTGATCTTCTTCAAACTTATATTTCCATGAAAACACTGTTCACACACTTTCAGACCCAGTTTTAAAATAATTATTAACATTATAGCACAGTTATTTATTTATAGGTTTAAAATTGTGCCTTACTAGGGCTGATATAGACTTTAATATAATTTTGTATTACTTTATTTTTTGTATTTCATCATAGTTTAGTAAAACTACTATGTATGATACCATTCTGGGGGACTTAACATTAACAGATCCCCTTAAAAATGTTCTCATGCATGTAAAAACGGTCGACCATACAAATATAAATGCCCACTTGACAATATCTGTATTTTTGTGATCCTAAAATATACTTCGAGCACTTCGAAAATAACAGCAGCAACAAGTTTGCGAACATTTTTTTGACACTGGCATTGTTTATGACCCATAAACCATGGCTTTACATGTGAGTAGATTGTCTGTACCCAGAGTGCACGGTGCTGAGACGGCGAAAAGCATTTTAGAGATTCTTTTTAAGCCATACAGAGCTAGCGACACCAACTTAAGAGATTGAATTCGAACCTTCACGCTTAATTCTACGTGATCAGCGTTCTGTGTTACAACATGGACACCCCATAACTTGCAACATGCAACAGTCATTTTAATGAGATGTGATGTGTAATAATATACAAATGTCATTACGATGAAAAGTGCACTATTACGTATCGTCTACAATACAAGAATGTGTAGCCTAGTACAAACAACGCAAAGCTTTAAATTATGCGAAAACATTCGTAAATATGCACTGATAATAAAAAGGTTCGTAAGTGTGATAGACACAGGCGGCTATATCTATCCCTTTTCGTTTTCGTAGGCTCAGGAATAGCAGTTTACCCCAGGTAATTCTGTTTTGTCACAGTTAGGCATGATACAATTCAAGTGTCGATAATATACATACGTTGGTGCCTTCCGGCATTTAATTACGGCGCCATTGTGCGAACTCATCTTTCTAAATAGGCAATGCGAACTGCACAAGAAAATGAGTGACAGCTGTATGCACTACCTTATCTACAACACGCAAGGAAGGGAGCGAAATTCTTCATCCCTCCGTGACGTTTAAGCTTTGTGATTGGAATATCCACATGTAAAAAGAAATAACGCACACTCAATGGATCGATGGAATTCAATGATACACAGTGAACGAATGACAATAAACAAGTTTAAAAGAATTCTGAAGGGTACATTTGTCAAATTGTAAAATAAATACATTCATCCAATGAATCAAATTAAAACCAATACAGACGAAAACTCACTTACAATAAAACTAGATACAATTGTTTATAAAAATGCATTGTCGATTCAGAACTACTGTATGTGGTTGAACGAAAGAACATAAATCACCGAAATATAATAATGAGAAATAATCACAAGCATTTGATATATGCAAAACAGATCAAACAGATTAAGCAAAAAAAAAAAAAAAGAAGACAAAGAAAATATCTCCCTTTTATGCTAAAATGATACAGCAGAAATACCGTTGTGTGCTCTGAGTATGCGAAATGATCACTGCGTTTAGGAAAATGTTGCTAAATACAGCAGAATACATGCACAATCCAGTCTTCGTTTTAATGTTAACGTTACTTCACGATTGTTTCGCGTTTTAATAATTTTTTTTGTTTTATAAACAGCTGTTTTGAGCTTAGCTCATTTGACATACTCAGCTGATTTCCAGAAGTGTACTGGGTGAGACAGGCGACGGTTGCGTTTAGGGAGTTTCTCCAGTAGATCCACCAGCTTGGAGAAGCTGGGCCGCTCTTCCTGCTCATAAGCCCAACAGAATAGCAGAATGTCCTACACAAGATGTAAGAAAAAATTATTTTTTTGAATGTGATCTAAATGTCATGATGTTCCAAACCCGTATGACTGTCTGTCTTCTGTAGAACACAAAAGGAGATTATTTCCCATACAATGAAAATGGAAGCTCAATGGGGTTGTCAAGATCCAGAGATGACAATCAAGCACTGTAAAAGTACCATAAAAGTAGTCAATTTGCTCGTGCACTATAATACAAGTCTTTTAAGGCCATACAATGCCTTTGTGAGACAACAGACCAATGTTCAAGTCATTATTCGCTGTATGAGATATGTTTCATTGCAAGGCAACTCTTTTGAATGATTTGAGAGCTACTGTATGTCAGAGGGGAAGATTTTCAGCAAATTACAACTTCAATTTTGGACTGTTCGTCACACAAAACATGTGACATGGCTTAAGAAGACTTGGAATATAGCGCAAAAGTTGTATGGGCTACTTTTACGGATCGTTTTAGTTCGTGACAGTTCCAGTTCCTAGTCGACATTTTCTTTTCAACTCCATATCTCCTCTTGTGATCCACAACAAGTCATATAGTTTTGGAACTGCATGAGGGTGAGTAATTGATTAGATAGTTTTCATGTCCAGGTAAATCTCTTTTTATATACATAATCAGGTTTAAAGATCTTTTATTGACTTTCTGTAGAAAAATAAATTAATGTTTGACTATAAATCAACATTAAGTCAGATGAACTGAGAAACTATTCCAAACACAATCAGAAAATCCTTCTAGCAAATGAATAAGTTTAATAGCTGATATTCAGAAAACTACATTTTGAGATATACAGTATAGGGACACTCACGGATATCTCCTTTCCCATTCCGATCTGTGTAAGGTTGGGCTTTGTTCCGCTCCCCACCTGCCAAATAATGACTTCAGCAGGCTGGTTCTTAAAGGGCCACTCACGCGCATGGAGCTCGTACCAGATAGTGCTGAAACAAATGACACTGAGTGTTAGTGTATGTGTGTAGCTTTGTAATAGCTGTGAATGAACTGAATGAACCATCTGTCTATGGGTCAATAATTTATTGTAATTAAATAAAATATCACTGCAAAACTCATTTTCTTAATCTGTATTTTGTCTTTGTAAAGTAGTTCAATGGAAAGGAGGCGGCGAGAACCAGCCTGTCAATATAAATAATTCCCTGGGGGAGGGCGTGCTTTAAGCCCAGTCTGCCGGCAGTTCATCCCCATTTACCTGGACGAGGGAGGGGACAAGTGGAGGGAAACAGAAATAATTAAAATGGGGGGGTACTTCCTGTAACAGTGTAGTACCCCCCCCCAAAAAAGGGAACAAGAGGGAAAAGGCCAACGCAGAGCGGCAGTGAGAGAGAGAGAGAGAGAGAGAGGAGAGAGAGATGAAAAAAAACCTATTCGCCGGTTCTCCGATCACTTCTCCACCCTCTCAGGCGGACGACAGTTGCTTCTCCCCGGGCGGACCGGAGTCAGACTCATGACCCCCAGTGGTCAGAATGGCCCTCCGCGTTCTCGGCGACTCGTGGGGACACTCCTCCATCCCTGGCAGCAGAGACACTTCCCTCCTCCCCTCGCGAACGTCGGTCTTCCTTCGACCCCTCTGCATTTTTGGGGGATGGCAGGGCTCTCCTCCGCCCATGCCAGTCCCCACTCGCCTCGCGGACGGCGGCCATTCACCGCGTCCGGGCGGTCGGTCTACTCCCTCCTCTGGTGGATGGCAGCGGCGCTCCCCTGGGTGGACGGCAGTGTCGAGGACTCCGCGACAGGCATCCCTCCTCCTTCCCGGATTTTGGCACCAGTGTAACGTAGTTCAATGGAAAGGAGGAGGCGAGGAGGCGCCCCATCTGACGCTCTCTTGTCGCACCACCGTCTGCCATCGGCCTTTATCCCTCTCATAGGCTTAATTAGCCTGATAAGGGACCGGGTGTGTATAATCACAACCCTGCCCTGCCCACCGCCCTGTCACAGTCTTGTTTCCAACAAAACAATTTATGAACATCTTTAAAACAAGACACATTGACTTTACAAACAAACTGACATTAGAGAAATCCCATAAAAAAATGTATAATATATATATATATATATATATATATATATATATATATATATATATATATATATATATATATACATACACACTGTGTGTGTGTGTGTGTGTGTGTGTGTGTATATATATATATATATATTTAGAATTATGCTTAAACAATAAAAAAGTACTGGCCAATGGGGTAAGAAAAATAAACTTGATTTCCATTTGAATTAAGTTTATTTTGTCTTACCTCATTGGCAAAAAGTATGTATTTTTTAAATTATAATAAAAAATAATTGAAAATGATTTTATTTTTAACCTTAACAATCCCAATTAGGTTTTCAGCATTAAATACAAAATTTTACTATAATAAATATATAATATATATTTATATAGCTATAATAAAGCGGCTGTGGCTCAGGTGGTAGAGCGGGTCGGCCACTAATCGCAGGGTTGGTGGTTCGAATCCCGGCCCATACGACTCCACGTGCCGAAGTGTCCTTGGGCAAGACACTGAACCCCAAGTTGCTCCTGATGGCAGGCTAGCGCCTTCATTGGTGTATGAGTATGAGTGTGTGTGTGTGAATGGGTGATTGGGACACAGTGTAAAGCGCTTTGGTAACCTCTGAGGTTAGAAAAATGCGCTATATAAGTGCAGACCATTTACCATAAAGCTCACTAAAATTATAGATTTCTCTGAAAACAATACTCCACACCTTAGGTAATTGTGAGGTCCTCCAGCTGACTTTCTATTGTTCTTACATTAAGAAAATTATATAAAATAAATTAATATATATATAATTTCCTTAATTTAAGAACAATAGAAAGTCAGCTGGAGGACCTCACAATTACATCAAGAGGATAAGTTTGTGTGTGTGTGCTTGTGTGAAGACAAGGGCATCTGAAGAGTTGTAAGGCCTCCCTGAGGGGCCACAATACAGCAGGTCAAAAGCCTTGTTAAAACACTTCTGGTGCTCTACGTCACTTTGCATTCCATGTAGCTGATATAGTTAGAAGTAGTCCGAGATAATTAATAAATGACTTTGAGGCGCTTTTGACTGCTGAGAAATATGGTATTCTGCTCTATAGAGTGTTCTCATGTTAAAGTTTACTAAACCACACTGAAGAGTTAATTAATAATCATTGAGTGAAGAGTTCTGCTAAAAGCCCAATCATCCAAGTGCTGCAATTTAAAACCAAATGAAAAACGTGCCGCTTTCTGATGTTTGTGAGAAAAAAAAAAATTAGAATATTGAAGTGGCTTCTGCAAGATTGAGTCTCATCATAACATCTGTAGCTTGCCAAGCTACAAGCTCCTCATAGAGTTGCTAAACTACATGTGGTGGCGGATTGTGAATGGAGAATGAGATCAGGAGATGAGAATGGTAAGGATCATCACCTGGCAATTATTGTCTCTATCATCTGTTTGTCATTGCAGTTAGAGTTGGAGATGGATTTAGCAGCGAGCCAGACCCCAGTAAAGGAGAGAGAGCTACGCCCACACCCAGAGACTGTGCTGTTCCTATGAGCCCTTTGAGATTGCGCTGAAAAGCGAGTTTTTTTGTTTATGACACTATAATTTGTGTTGATGTTTGCCGACTCCCGCTTCCTCTTTTCCATTAAGAAGAGATCTTTTACATTACAGTTAAGCAAATCATTTGAAAAAGAAGTTAGCAATGCAAAAAGGTATATAAAGGGGGAAACATATTTTTAAATCTATAACTATGTATGTGACAATATTTGACTAAATAATAAATATACTATATTAATTTTTTCTGGCACAATATTGTTTTTTGAAAGAATAAACAATCTCAAATAAGGTGACAGTATTAAACTTGAACAGGTACATTTATACTAAATAAATTAATGCAACTACTAAACACCCTAATTTACCATTCAGTTAAATTTTTCAATTAAATTTTATTTACAGAGCACTTTCAAAAACCACATTGGGTACCAAAGTGCTGATATATATAATGTATATATATATAACGTAAAATAAAAATAAACAGCAACTTTTAACTAATTATTTTGATCTAAAGAGCTAAAATGCAGCTCAGGGACTTGAAACAGTGAATAGTTTTTTGAATCTTTGAACTGTCTGAACAAACCTTTTATGGTGCTAAAAGCGAGTGAAATGTTCTCCCAAAGAGATGAGGTCCTTAAGGTTAATGTTCTTTCGAGATTTAAATCAACAAAACATACCTTCCTACCCTAAACCTTAAACCTTTCACTCATGAACTGTATGGGGCTATGAGCGAACTGCAGAACGCTCACCCTGACGGACTGTGTACATGCGAGTCTCAAGACTGTGCTCCCTAAATTCCATCAGTATGGACTTTGCAACGAGAGGGGCGAACACGCTTGATCTTGTTTAGACAAACATCGCAGGCGCGTACCGGCGTAGCCCCGACCCCACCTCGGCTACTCAGACCACATCTCTGTTATGCTAATTCCAGCATACAGACCACTCGTCAGACACACAAAACCCCTCCAGAAACAGGTGAAAACCTGGCCAGCAGGAGCCATCTCTACTCTTCAGGACTGTTTTGAGTGTACTCACTGGCACATGTTCAGGGAGGCTGCCACATATGGCGACTCTACCAACTTGGAGGAATACACAACATCAGTGACCAGCTACATCAGCAAGTGCATTGATGATGTCACCTTCTCCAAGACCATCATCACACGCTCCAACCAGAAGCTGTGGATGACTGCGGAGGGGCGTGCGCTGCTGAGGACCCGAGACTCCGCCTTCAGAGCAGGCGACAAGGCCGCCCTAAGAACAGCGAGGGCCAAACTGTCGGGGCCATCAGAGATGCAAAGCGCGCACACGTCCAAATAATCCTCAGTCATTTCCAGGACAGCGGCTACACGCAGCGCATGTGGCAGGGCATCCAGGCCATCACCAACTACAGGACAACATCAGTTGCCTGTGACAAAGATGCCTCCCTTCCAGATGCGCTGAACGACTTCTACGCTAGGTTTGAAGCACAGAACGACGTGGTGGCGAGGAAGACCACCCCTCCTCCCAACGACTAGGTGCTCTGTCTTACCACAATTGATGTGAGGAAAACTCTAAGTAGAGTCAAGCACATCTCACACCCCCCATCCTCACTACATTCTATAGAGGGACTATTGAGAGCATCCTTAGCAGCTGCATCACTGCCTGTTTTGGGACTTGCACCGTTTCGGACCACAAAGCCCTGCAGAGGATAGGGAGGACAGCTGAGGAGATCATCGGGGTCTCTCTTTCCTCCATCAAAGACATTTACAAAAAACGCTGCATCCGCAAAGCCACCAGCATTGTGGATGACACCACACACCCCTCACACAAACTCTTCACCCTCCTGCCGCCTGGCAAGAGGTACCGAAGCATTCGGGCCCTCGCGGCCAGACTGTGTAACAGCTTCTTCCCCCATGCCATCAGACTCCTCAATACTCAGAGACTGGACTGACACACACACACGTGTCCTGAGTTGCACTTTAATTATTGTCACTTTATACCTGACTGCTACCTCAATAACTGCTATGTGCAACACTCATCACATAGTAAGTTATGTTTACATTTGGCATTTTTAGAAACTGTCATCTTTTTGCACTACTGTGTACTGGTCGGCCCTGTACTGTCTGTCACTGTGCCTATTGTCCTGTTCATTTTTAGTCATTTATTGTACTGTCCCGTACTTTTTGCACACGTTTGCACATGCACTTTATATAGGTATGTTATTTAGTCTGTGTAGTCTCATGTGGTTCTGTGTTTGTCCTATGCTGTTTTATATAGCACCATGGTCCTGGAGGAACGTTGTCTCGTTTCACTGTGTACTGTACTAACTGTATATGGTTGAACGACAATAACAACCTTTGACTTGACCTTAACCTAACCGATAGTGTTATAAAAAGCAAATGGACATGAAAAACACAATTGCTGAAGTAACCACATAATTTTTTGGTGCTTCTATGACACTTTTGGCTCACGTGTCGACATGCGTGCTCTTCAGGACTTGTACACCGGTCAGCAACATTGCAACACTATCGGTTGATCTACCATGCAGCTTGATCACACTTAAACAAGCTTGTAAATGTAGTTGGTTTTGTAATGCAAATGTTAAAATGAGTCATGCGCTATAGTAAAAGTGTTTATATGTCACAGAGCGCAATGTAAGTGTTTATGAACTGATCAGCTGCCATTTTAGGCCGATTTGTTTGAAAGGGGATAAAAGTCATTGTTTTAGTGCCTCTAGTGTTCATTCTTCTGGGAAATTGCTGTGTCAAGTACAACAGGCCACATAAAAATCATTTAGCAAAAATGTAGATATTGTAACATGATTCTTTGACCAGGTTGTGAATGCCACTGGGGGATAAATTTGGAAGATGTCAGAGACATTATAAAGGAGACTTAACAAACCAATCGAATTTAACAACATCCTCTCTTACATAACCTCCTATCCAGATTTCATTCTAGCTAGGAAAAAAAGTTACTTTTTTAATACTTAAGTACAATTTATTGTGATTTTTTTTTTTTTTTCACTCAAGTATGTTTTTGGTTAGATACTTTAACAATCTTTTAATTGAGTAAAAGTTTCACACAGTATCCATACTTTCACTTAAGTATAATTTCTGAGTATTTTTACACCCCTGCGCATACACATGTGTGGAAGTTGTATTTTGGCTTTGCTATATGCAACGCATAGTTTCAATGTATTTAAACTGACTGATCTCGGTTCAGGAGACTCTCTGCTGTCAGTAAAGGGTAAAATTTTCAACACATGGAGTCATGTGACAAAACAACATGGGGCCGACCACAGCGGAGTTGTGTTTTTGGGAGAAACACTCCAAAAAATGCATCTGATAAAAAAACCTAACTGAGTTTTTACATTAAAACCTGTATGAGTCTCTAGTTTCATCCGATAAGACATTTACAATATTTTGAGTGATTTATCGTGAACGCCATGCTGTTAAACACAATGTACACTAATGTGCACTTTAGCTAATTTTTTCTTTAGAAATCGTATATTTACTGTGCATTATCAGACTGAGAATCAATGGGTTCTTCCCAAAGCTTAAAAATGCTGCTTTCAGGGGCTTTTTATGGAGTTAAGATGAAAATAATGCTGAGACCAGTTTAGACAGACAGCACACTGGAGATTAATTCATTCACTACATAGGGAGCAAGGGATCATCCTATAGCTTTCCTATGCAGTTAAGTGCATTCACTCCTAAAAATACGATAAAAAAACTGAACAAAAGTCCAGTTTCAGGCTGCAGATGATGTTTGGACATGTTTGGCAGACATGGTACATTGGCAATCAGTACATAGATTCAGAATTTTATAATGCTTAATTTTAATTTAACATGTTTGACATTGATGAATCTGGGCATTACTTTGAATCAGAATTAATTATGCTAATTTCTGATGTAATGTCTGTAAACATGAATAACGTCATGGTTACTGTTGTAACCTCCATTCCTCGAGGGATGGAACGAGACGTTGTATTGAATGAAGTGACACAAGGGGTCTTCCTGGGACTCCAAACGTACCTCTGAACCTGAGAAAAGTCCAATGTCAAGTTGGCAGACAGAATTCGTATGCCCCGCCCATACGGGTATAAAGGGAAGCGGGGCAGCGAATGCCAGTCAGGATTTTGCACTGAGGAGCCGAAAATAAGGTACGGACGTTTACAGTGGTAGGTCTTGTGCTGTGGCAGGAGGGACACAACGTCTCGATCCTTCCCTTTGGGAATGGAGGTTACAACAGTAACCATGACGTTCCCCTTCTGTCACTCACTCGACGTTGTGTCGAATGAAGTGACACAAGGGGTCCCATATAAAAACGGCATGCACTTACCGTGTTACGTGAACTGCCGAGACAGGTGCAAGCAGACTACTGCGTGCTAAAGGCAACTGTGTCGACTGCACGTAGCCCTCCCCAACGCCCCCAAAGAGGTGTTAAATACAGACCTTAGGTTCCCCGCACCCCTGAGGAGTGTGAGCTATGAGCGGTGCCCTGACCCGAGGAACCGATCGAGTAGCTGTGAGGGGGGGGGGGGGGGGGGGGGGGCAGAGGTTTCCAGTCCAGCCTCGCTCTCACGGCGGCCCTGGAAAGCATGCGGACATCTAGACCCGAAGGTGGCAGCCCAGATAAGTCATCAGCATCCGACGACGCTGTGAAGCTCTCCGATGCAGCAGCGATGTCGTCATCCAATTCCAGGGGCTCAAGGGAGAATGCCGGCTGGCTGCGGGGCGAGCCGCACTCATCCCAAGCTCAAACGGAATCAAGCAAGTGTGCCGGGAGGCAGGTGGTTCATAGGAATTTACCCGGCGAAACTGAGCCCATCGTCATCCCCAAATCGCCTTCATTGCCAGCCGGGTCATCCTCAATCCCATGGGAAGAAGGAACGACATGGGGGGCAGCTGAAGAGGCTTTCTCTCATGAGAAAAGAAAGCCGCGACCGCAATGTGGCCATGGCTATGTTCTCGCACTGAGAACATGAACCATTCATAAAACGCTGCCTGAGTGTGATCGCAGCCCAGGCACGTGAGGCAGCTTTTATGACCGTCAGAAGTGGAGAGAAATCAACCGCACCCAGGAACTACACAGAGGCGGAAAGACATCTTTAAAAGATGCATCCTGAAAAGGACGTTCAACGCCTGCTGTGTATTGCTCTTTTATGAGTGGGAGCTCAAACTTTTTTAGAGGAAATAAACTCTTTTTAGGAGGAGAACACTCTTTCAGGAAATGAAAGCGCTGTCGAAGCGCTCAAGGGCGTGGACTGCACAGCGTGCAGAGAGAGAGAACGCCAGCTGGAAATGCGCCGTAGATAAATGCGCATGGTGAACTCAGCTTACTGTTGCACAACTGTTCGGCTCCTAAGAAAAATTCTGACAGGCACTCTCTGCCCCGCTTCCCTTTATACCCGTATGTCCGGGGTGGGGCATGCAAATTCTGTCTGCCAACTTAACATTGGCCTTTTCTCAGGTTCAGAGGTACGTTTGGCGTCCCAGGAAGACCCCTTGTGTCACTTCATTCGTGTGAGTCGAGTGAGTGACAGTAGGGGAACCAACACTTTTGGAAGCATAATAAACAATTTCATAATTAAAAAAAAAAAAATTTATAGATTGATTTATTCATTAAAAATTTCACAACTTAGTTCCACTGTCCACATATCTAGAAATATTTTTATAGGAACACTATTGCTCTAGATGTTTTTTAGGTGCTACTTGTTACAAATCAAAAAGGGAAATGGAAAATGCTTACATTGTTCTCAGGAGGTAAGTTTTATTCTGACTGAAATCAAGCTTTTAAAGTGCGTATTCCAAGTACTGTCACACTATATATAGTGTAAATATAGTTGAAGTGTACTATTTTTTCGATGTTACAATACTTTTTCTTATCCCATGCAGTCAACTATAAGTAAGCCATTTATAGGTTGATTTACCCAAAAATTGTAAATAAGTGTCAATTTTTTAGCATCCCGACCAGCTTGACATAGCAACATTGGAAAAAAAATGTTTTTTTTTAATTCTATTAAGTGCCACGAGTGGTGCAAAAATCACACACTTCACCATTAGTAAGTGGTGTCGCTATTTAATTTAGTTACTTCCCACAATTAAGTATATGCACTATATAACAAATAATAAAAAGTCCACAAAACCAAAAGTAAAAGCATTATTTGCATAAAATATCCCATGTAATATCAGCTGTTGTTATAAGCCATTATGAACTCTGCTGCATTATAATACCACATTTCCAGAGAACAACGGAAATGAAAAGAGGCAGACGGGACAACGGAGAATTGCTGTGGGGTCACCTCTAGGTAATGTCCATTTAGTGTGACCAGCTGGGCAGCTAGCGTGGGTGCTGTATTTTGCTCCCATCGAGTGACAGTGTGACAGAGCCTCCATATGGAGAGAACAGCTGAGGACGCAATTGTGTTAGGACCCAACAGAGCAGCATTCCTTCTTTTCTTCAGTTGCCATCCATCCATTTTTTTTATTATTCATTATTGGTCTGTACACTCACTGCCTCTGGAAAGATCCGGGTCAGGTAGAATTAACTATAAATGAAGCCTAAATTTTGCAAGCAGTCTCTCATGAGTACAATCTGATTGGTTGAGCCACAGCACTGGAGAATCAATTCTCTGATTTCCATGTTGTAGCATTTTCCTTTTGCACTGTAAGTCAATGTATAGCTAAAATGTGTGATTTTGCCACTTTTATTTTTCACCAAATGAAATTACAAATATAATGACTGTTTTCAAGGAAGTTTATTCGCCAATGGTCGAATACACTGACAGTCCCACCCCAAACTTACCTCATTGGTTGAGAAAATGTTCATGTGTGTGGCTGGTTGGGATGCTCAACCAAACAGAGAAATGTTATGAAAGCACCACAGAGCCACAGTGTTACACTTTTTGGGGAGAAATCAACCTATGAATGCCTTACTTATAGTTGTCTCTGCAGTTTAAGCTGGGATAGGAGAAGGTATTGAAACATAAATAAGAATCACAGACATAACCTTTGATAATAAGGTTTCTTGGTTCTTCAAGTGTGCATAGACAATCTTAATTATATATAGGCCCTGAAGCTTAAGCACTATAGTACAACAATTCCTTTTTTAAAAGTTGAGATACTATCTTAACATGTGTTACATAACCACATTGGAATCAGTTTTATACATAGATACCGTGACTAGTTGTCACACTTTTTACCCCAGTGAATTTTCCTCAGAATAGGTACAATTTTGATAGTCAATTTCTGCATAGCCGCAATCATACCTTAAAATCAATAGCACGGCATGTTATCTGGCTATATGGGGAATGTTGTCACAATGGTACCTACGATTAAAACAGTGGTGCAGAGTTTGGAGTGTAGAATTCACAAACATTATTCTAATTTAAGAGTGTTTTAAAGTAGGTGTTAATATAAAATATAAAACCTCTGTTAGAGAAAGCGTACATTTGCATGTAAAAAACATGACTTTTACACTCACTGAGCACTTTTTTAGGAACACCTGTACACCTCATGTGATTATCTAATCAGCCAATTGTGTGGAAGCAGTGCAATGCCTGAAATCAGGAGATACGGATCAGGAGCTTCAGTTAATGTTTACATCAACCATCAGAATGGGGAGAAAATGTGATCACAGCGATTTCGACCGTGGGCATGATTGTAGGTGCCAGACGTGCTGGTTTGAGTATTTCTGTAAATGCTGTTCCCTGTCTGTCGCTCACTTCGACGCTGTGTCGAAGAAGGCAGCTTTTATGACCGTCAGAAGTGGAGAGAAGTCAACCGCATCCAGAAACTACACAGAGGCGGAAAGACGTCTTTAAAAAGATGCATCCTGAAAAGGACGTTTAACGCCAGCTGTGTATTTGCTCTTTTAGAGAAACTAACTCTTTTAGAGAAACTAACTCTTTTAGAGAAATCACTCTTTTACAAACACTCTTTTAGTTTGCGCTGTCAAAGCGCCCAGGGGCAAACTGCACTGCCGTGCAGAGAAGGAGAAAGCCGCTGAAGTGCGGCGTAGATCCAACAGCAGATCGCTCAGTGGTAAGAGGAACAGGTGTGCGACTTGCAGCTCGCTGCATACATGACCATCGGCTCTGAAGAAAATTTCTGAATGAAACAGTCTTATTTCCCCGCCTTTGTGCCCGTATGTCCGGGGGCGGGACATGCAAATTCTGTCTGCCAACTTCTTATTGGCCTTTTTTCATAGATCAGAGGTATATTCGGCGCTCAAGAGAGACCCCTAGTGTCACTTCTTCGACACAATGTCGAAGTAAGCGACAGATGGGGAACTTAAGGTATTTAATAAATGATGCTGGAGTGGAAGATATCAAACAAGGAATCAATACGGTGAGGATGATAGGAAACAGATGGAAGTGATGAGGGCATTTCACAATGGGAAATGAAGTACAGGGGAAAACTTCAAAATAAGAGTCCTTGGTAAACATGAGGGAGACAGACTGTGACATCCCCCCCCCCCCACCCCACCATCGAAGGGCAGCTCCTGGCACCCAAAGACGGATTAGGAGGGTAGGGTGATGCAGAAGGTGAGGAAGGGTCCAAGAAAGACAATCAGAGGGCCTGGGGGGTGGCTTCAGAGTTGGTAATGGATCCGGATGGAACCAGGGTGTCCATTATGCTGGCTGGAACCAGTGGAGAAAGAAGTGTAGTCAGGGTAGGAACCAGGGCAGGGAGCAAGTCCAGGTCAATTAACCTGGCGAGAGCTGGCTCAGGGGTGGTAGAAGCAACAGGCATTGGCTCTGGGATGGTCGAGGCTACAAGCATTGGCTATGGGACGGTTGAGGCTACAGGCACTGGCTCTTTAACCATGGCAGGTGTGGGCACTGGCACATTAACCGTGGCAGGCTTCGAGGTAGGAGCTGTGGCAGGCTTCAAGGGAGGAGCCGTGGAAGGCTGGAGGATGTCCACTGTGGGATGAGATTCAAAGTCCCCATCCTCCACACCAACAGTGAATGGTGAGCCATAAAGTTGTAACGCCACCTCCACGAACTTGAGTAGGTAACGCCACCTCCACAAACTTGAGTAGAGTCCAGTGAGGATCCGCCAGAGGCATGAGCTCCTTTAGTGCACCAGTGCTGAAGAAAACCACCAGAATGTGGTCATTAAAGTGCACTAAATTCGCCAGTTGTAAAAACTCACTGACATGATCCTCAACTGGACCTGTTCTTGTTTGAGGAGGAGGAGCTTCAAAATAAGAGTCCTTGGGAAACATGAGGAAGATAGACTGTGACAATACCTTGTTGATGAGAGAGGTCAACAGAGAATGGCCAGACTGGTTCGAGCTGACATAAAGGCTACAGTAACTCAGGTAACCACTCTATAAAATTGTAGTTAGCAGAATAGCAACTCAGAATGCCCAACAAATCGAACCTTGAGGCAGATTGGGCACTTTAGTAGGACCATAGTGTTCCTAATAAAGTGCTTAGTGAGAGTAGTTACAATATATAGCCCTTGTGACAACTTCCATATGTTACAAATACTGTAGCCCTGGTCTCCCCTATGTAATTTCAAAAGGGTACCATTGTATTGCTATTGATCTTAACCTTTCTGATTTGATGATCTCAGCACTTAGTAATACATAGAATTTTTTTTAATGTTTTTTAATTTTAGTTTAATTATCCAAAATAGTTGTTGATTAACATTATAAAGGCTTGGTGATGGTCAAAGGTTTAACTTTGTAAATAAAAATAAAGCTTTTTAAAGTTCCCTGAGTGACAAAAGGCAGAGATCCAGTGAGAATAGAAAACAGAAATGCTGAGGGGTTGGGGGTAGAGTGGGACCCACCCAAAGGCAAACACATCAGACTGTTTGGAGAAAGGAAGCTGGTTTTCTGCAGTCTCGGGGGAGAGTTGACGGATGAGCTCAGGAGCAAGATGACACAGCCAGCCACTTGGGATCCGCAACTTATCCTTTCTCCTACTGGAGAGAAAAAGACACAGACAGAGAAAGAGACAAAGAGAGACCTGAATTATAAAACACGATCAGTGTGGAGTGAATTCACTAAACAGTCATGCTACTTTTGCACACGTTATTTTACACTAACCATTCGCAATCTAGTTTAGGGAGGCACGGTTAGAAAAGTAATTGTTATTTCTTTTCACGCAACACTCTTTCTTTCTATGTAAATCGTGCTTATTATAGATTAAGCTTCATTCACATTGTGCTGCTAGCCTGGCGCAAGTGACATTGTGCTATTACAGTCTGAGCAATTTATTTAAAAAATTTCTATTATTAACTAAATAATGATCAAATAATGGAGCAAGGCATTATCACCTGGCATATATCCAGATGTGCGATGTAGTCAAGTGCACGTTTGGCATGATAAAGAGATCATTCAGGTGTCTGGATTACATGGCTGGTACTAGGATGTAATCTTTTGGTGGGGGTGGGGTGCTTCAAAACCGCTATTTTCTAAAATCCCAACAAATATATAGATTTCCTATGACTTCCTCACTCGAAAAGGCCCAAACCTGCACCGCCCCTCTTAATCATCCTTGACATTTACTGAAACTTTAGTTTGTGTGCTTCCACAGCTTCACTAATCACCCATACCTGCTAGAAGTTGCCTTAGATTGATGTTTTATTTAAAACATAACCAAATCCCATACTAATCATATCTTATCACATAGTACATTGCTAATACTACTGAGAGCCAGGTTTGAGACGTACAGATAAACAATTCGTAATTATGTTAGAACATGCAGTTCCCTGATGGCCAGAAAAATTTGCCAATCTAAAATACTATCCTTCCCTTTTAATAACTCCTTATAATAATTCACATAAGCATGGAGGTGGTCTGATCAGAATACGGATCCCAGAGACTTGATACACAGTGGCTGCAATGTAAATCTGTCACCGTGGAGACATACTTTCCCAGTAATTACTGCCAACATACGTAAACACGCTTTTTCAAACACATGAAATCAGCCTCATAATCAGATGAGCCAGTGTGTACAAGTGTTTGCAATATCACTCTATTGGGGAATGCTGATGTACCGCTTTCGATGCCAAAGAAAACATTTACGAAGAGGCGAGACACGCAAGCACAAACATGACAGGTGCCAAAACAGTATCAGCATCATTACGTTCATTAGCCTTGGTGGCGAATGCTTTTTCACATTGCCCCAGATAATTGACTTATCTCTTATTAGCACTTTTAAGCCAAATATTTCTTAAAACATCTTAATAAACAAATGTATAAAATATAACATGGAACAGATGGAAGAGACTCTGAAAACAGCTCTAAAGTGTGATGTAAGTTGAGTGTCTGATAATGTCTTTAGTGCCATGAAAAACATTCTGTTGATCACTTTGTATTGGGAATGTTGCTTAGCCACTGCACGAACCAAATGCTGTTAACACATGTGGGTGAATCTCACAAAACCTGTCAAGAACATGTCCAGATGTCCAAAATCATAAGAAAAATATTATATACACTCACCTAAAGGATTATTAGGAACACCATACTAATACTGTGTTTGACCCCCTTTCACCTTCAGAACTGCCTTAATTCTACATGGCATTGATTCAACAAGGTGCTGAAAGCATTCTTTAGAAATGTTGGCCCATATTGATAGGATAGCATCTTGCAGTTGATGGAGATTTGTGGGATGCACATCCAGGGAACGAAGCTCCCGTTCCACCACATCCCAAAGATGCTCTATTGGGTTGAGATCTGGTGACTGTGGGGGCCATTTTAGTACAGTGAACTCATTGTCATGTTCAAGAAACCAATTTGAAATGATTCGAGCTTTGTGACATGGTGCATTATCCTGCTGGAAGTAGCCATCAGAGGATGGGTACATGGTGGCCATAAAGGGATGGACATGGTCAGAAACAATGCTCAGGTAGGCCGTGGCATTTAAACGATGCCCAATTGGCACTAAGGGGCCTAAAGTGTGCCAAGAAAACATCCCCCACACCATTACACCACCACCAGCAGCCTGCACAGTGGTAACAAGGCATGATGGATCCATGTTCTCATTCTGTTTACACCAAATTCTCACTCTACCATCTGAATGTCTCAACAGAAATCAAGGCTCATCAGACCAGGCAACATTTTTCCAGTCTTCAACTGTCCAATTTTGGTGAGCTCTTGCAAATTGTAGCCTCTTTTTCCTATTTGTAGTGGAGATGAGTGGTACCCGGTGGGGTCTTCTGCTGTTGTAGCCCATCCGCCTCAAGGTTGTGCGTGTTGTGGCTTCACAAATGCTTTGCTGCATACCTCGGTTGTAACGAGTGGTTATTTCAGTCAAAGTTGCTCTTCTATCAGCTTGAATCAGTCGGCCCATTCTCCTCTGACCTCCAGCATCAACAAGGCATTTTCGCCCACAGGACTGCCGCATACTGGATGTTTTTCCCTTTTCACACCATTCTTTGTAAACCCTAGAAATTTGTTTGTGCGTGAAAATCCCAGTAACTGAGCAGATTGTGAAATACTCAGACCGGCCCGTCTGGCACCAACAACCATGCCACGCTCAAAATTGCTTAAATCACCTTTCTTTCCCATTCTGACATTCAGTTTGGAGTTCAGGAGATTGTCTCGACCAGGACCACACCCCTAAATGCATTGAAGCAACTGCCATGTGATTGGTTGATTAGATAATTGCATTAATGAGAAATTGAACAGGTGTTCCTAATAATCCTTTAGGTGAGTGTGTATGTATGTATGTATGTATATATATATATATATATATATATATATATATATATATATATATATATATATATATATATATATATATATATATATATCATTGTTATTGTTATTTCATAAAGAATTCATTTTAACTTGCGCAAATTTTATTTCAAAAATGTATTATTTTATGATAAAATTAACATCAACCAAGATTAATAAGTGCTGTAAAATTAATTCATATGTAAATAATTGTTAACATAATGTTAACAAATACAACCTTAAAATAAAGTGTTAACAAAATGTAAAGCAAAACAGAAGCATCCTGATGTATTATAGTAATGAGCATTTGGATGGAAAATGAACTAAATAGTCTTGAAAATAATCACAATTCTAAATTTCACACTCCTAAAAACAGGCATAATGTGTACATACTGTACAAAAAGACATGGCCTCCCATAACCCTCCACTTTGTACTATGAAACACCTTCAAAACTGATAAATAATCGAGACTTATGGAATTTGTCACAGGTTTACAAAACGAATCACGAATCAAAAAAGTCTGCCACCATTCACTGTGCTTCAGTGGCTTTGCCTGGAGGAAGGAATGTCTTTGAGTTCAGCCAGCCATAAAAAAGCTCATGTTTACTCCTTATACATTGCAAGAGAGCAACAAAACATCCATCAGAAACCTTTTTCATTGATATACATGTTCAAAAGAGTGTGGCAGAGAAAGGTTTCTTTCATGTCTTTGTCTTTGGATGTAGATATGGTATGTATAGACAGAGGTCCATATCTCTAAGGACCGTGTGGTGCTCAATTAAGAAGGTGGAGGTGATTCGTACTGCACAAAGCAGGATGTTAAATTCAGACTCCCCCTCAGTTAGCTGTTGTTGTGATCTGAAACCAATGTTGTTCTTTTTGCTCAATATAGCTTAAAATGTGGATTACGAAACCTGATCCTAAATCAATTTACACCAAATGACTCCTCCACATCATATATGCAGAGGTGGAATGGAATTAATTAGTTGACAAAAATGGCATATAACAGAATAAATTGAATATTCTCACCATTGAATGTTGAACTGGGATCTAAACTGAAATGAAGTGATCCTAAGGGTAGAGTCCACTCAATTAAAGGCATAGTTTACGAAAAAATGGAAATGATGGGCCCTGTTTTAAGAGCGCTAGTGCTAAGCACTATGCTATGCCATAAGTCATACACACAAAGTCAGTGGGCATGGCCATGAAATATTGGTATTTTCATGCAAGCCTGCATTAAGTATAGGCACAAGTAGGCTTGGCGAAATTGCATGCACAAAGCCTTAATGGGCAAGGTCAAATGCAATTTAATTTAGGAATTCTTCTCCAGAACTATTATGGAGTCCATTTCATGTCAAGCACCAGTGATATAAACAAAGACAGTACATTCATAAGAAGTTGGTAGAGTAAATGGACTGTATGCAATGAATTAGAAGAATAGAAATATGGACTTGGACAGGATTTGGATTCACGCTCCATTAAATTAGTCAGAATCAGTGGCGTGACTACTGGCAGGCGGGACAGCCGCACTGGGGCGCAAGGTCGAAGGGGGCCCGTGATGACTGGGCCCTACCTTAAAATGTTAAACTGTCTGGACAGTTTAACTGACTATCTACCGGACTATCACTTCTACCAGTAAATTTTAATTTGAAAAAAATACATTTCTGAAAACACAAAATAATTAACCCAAAAATATTTCTAAATTCAAATGACACTTCAAATTAAACAAAAATAATAATCAAAATAAGTAGTTGTTAAAACCAAATCCAAAGATTTTACTCTCTCCAACTTGAAAATCACTATACGACGATAGGTTGAAAAATACCAATACAAATTAGATCAAATATAAGCATAATAATAATAATAATAATTGAAAAATACACCATGACCTAAAGATAGTTTAACACTTATCTCATAAATATTTGTTTCATATTTAGTTCAGTGTATGTCAGGGACAAAATGTTATGCTCCACTGTATTTTCAGAGTTTGGACATTAATTTTATATTACCAAAAAAATTCACTGCAGGTGGAGTTTCTAAACTGCAAATGCAGGAACTGAGTTGCGGGAATAGACATGCTTTAGAAATGTTTTAGTTAGTTAGTTAGTTAGTTTAGTTTAACTTATTTTTCAGGAAAAAAAAAATAGAAAATTAAAATACACCCCCAGTTTTCACCCATACATCCAAAGGTAGTGAAACCAATCTCTCCCACACACAAGGCAAGTTTGATTTTAATATAGTCAAATTACAGTGAGACATGAAAAGCATTTGAGAGTTACAGTGGAGGGAAAGATTTTCCATCTACAAATACATTTTTTATTTATTTTTTAGTCTTGGAATGTCACGACAGTGATTAAAAAAGAATGACAGAATCATCTTGGTGTAAATTACAAATTAAATTTTGTAACGCACTGAAATTTTATTGCTAGAGGGAGTTTCCTGAGACTTAAAGTTATGTTGACAAAGTCTAAAGTCTCTTCAAATGAGATCTCCACAAATGCATATGTCAATAACATCTGTTAGTACCTCAGCTCAATGAACCAGATGTTTATCAAAAACTATAAGCATATGAAACTGAAGGTGAAACTGCATTTAGCTTTGTGGTTCACACTCTAACAATTACCGGCTTGGTGTTTTAATAAGCACTTATGAAAGTTATTATGGAATTTCAGGACGTTCTTAATGACCTGTCATGTACAGTGTGGTGGTTTTAACATTTTCCACTCTTCCACTGTGTAACGCGGGGTCAGGATGGGCAATGAGGAGGTGAGAACCGGCTTGTCAAAATAAATAATATTTTAATAAAGAACTTAAACCAAAAGCACAAAAACACACACAACGGACATGTCCGTGATTGAGCTCTCTCTCTCGGACCGTCGTCACCGGCCGCTTTTATCCCTCCCGTGCCCCATCAGGCCGATTGGGGACCGGGTGTGGAACATTCCAGCCCGGCCCCGCCCCCCTCCACTCCACACACTGATAATAAATTTAGCTTTTTCATATAGTGGACTACTCTAGATAGTTTAAAACTAATGTAGTAAGCTGCCTATTTAGACAGCATTATAGGTGTCATTGATTCACTGTTGTTTTGCCTTACCTCTGACTTGTGTTTTCCCTAGACTACATTTCCCATAATTCACTGCCCTTGTTCTCACCTGTTTTCCATTACCTCATTTATCATAGTGTATATAATGCCTAGCTCTTTATCAGTTGTTGTGTGTTTTACTCCATATTTGTGAGGGCATATTTTGACAAAGTATCAGCGTTGTTAAAGCAGCATACTAACTACAAATCAGTCACTTAAGAGACTGCACGGAAAGACATGGTGCAATGGATAAAAATGTACATCTAGTGCACGTTAACATAGAAAAATTATACTAAAACACCATAAAGGATGCAAAAACCTATTTAGTGTAAACAGGCCCTTAGAATGCAGCTGCCTATATAGGCAGTAGAAAACAAGGCAGCTCAACAGGTTTTGGAACAGAACTTTTCTCTGCAATAAAATTGGTTAAAATCAAGGTCCATTTCTGAAATTGCCCTTGAAATGACTTACATTTTGTAACGACTTCCTTGACAAATTGTAAAAAGTTTAGGAGAGGTTTTTTTTTTTAAATGACTAGCACTTACATTCAATTATTAATATTTTCTACATTAAAAAAATAAAATTATTTGATCGTGAAAAAATGAAAGTATGTATGTGTGTTAGTGTATGTTTTGACCTACCTGCCAGCTTGTAGAACACCAGATATTGTGAACAGGCCAAAGTCGGTGATGACCACTTTCCCATTGTCATAGAACACATTCTTTGACTTCATATCTTTGTGAAGAATCCCCTTGGCATGTAAGTAGCCCATGCCCTGAAATAAAATGTTCTAAATGTGATCCCGTGCTAGTATTATAGTAAAGTACAACTATAGATTGATTAGATACAGATGGTACTCAACCAGAATTAACTTTTCCCTGCTGTGGTTGCCGCGGAAACTGTCCAATTGCTGCTCTAAACAGCTAGATGCACTGTAACCATATTACATCAACATGCTGATTCTGAATGTGCCACAGCTCATTCTTGCGAGAAGTAGACTGCTTCTGGGAAACAACTTTTTTATGTTCATAATGCACTAATAAACACCAACAAACATGTCGTTTGCTTTTAAAGAAAGTGAGTGAAAAGGAGGAGGTTGTGGATGAAGCCCTGGTTCAATGTGAACGACAAGGAGATGATGTATTTCTGTTTAATTAAATATGTTTAAAGCCACACGATTGATACTGTGAATTTGGTATTGGTATTCAAATTGCACATTTTATCGAGTCAAAAACAGTGATAATATTTTTTTCAAATAAAATGTTTAAGGCGCAGTTGACTTTTATGCAGGGGCTCAAGTTAATCGAGTGATTTTTTTTTTCTGAACTGTCCAAATGAATCACTTGATCACGTAAACTTTAAAATCAACTACTGTCTCTCGTGTCCGCGTTTGTGCTAAAGTGCACTAGGAGAATCCCAGAGTATGACGTATGAGGGAACCCCCAATATGCAGCATCAGGTGTGAAGAATAGTTAAGGAAACAAACACAGTAGCAACTGTGGAACATTTGGAAATAAAGCAAAGCAACAGAGATCAAAATCTTCCGATTTCTTCCTCAGACGTCGTATTCTTTATTTACACGCATCACAGGGCTTTGTCTCGGTTTGCTCGGCTGCAGTGTTTGCAATACAATGAGTAATACTGTTTTGTCATGTTATGCCGCTGCTCATTGTAAAAAGTAGCTTGTTCATGATAAAGGTACTCTATTGTAAAAACTACAGAAGTACTCTCATACTATTGTATAACATATAATTGTATCGTGTTAGTTTCAGCCACAGATTAAAATGGCATTTTGCAAAAGGATATGCAAATAAAAACCATGCAACGCTGAAAAAAATATTTGTTTGAATTTGATTTGACAACTTCACCAAAAGTCACCAATATCAAATATTAATATTTATGTGGTCAAATGTGTTTTTATGCAATTAATATAACTCGTCAGCATTCTACTTTTCCACATGTATACAAAAAAAAAAAAAAAAAATAAGGTAACCATGTCTCAAGTAATCGTCTTTTGCATCAGGATTGAATCCGCGTGACCATAAGCTCGCTTGGATTTTAGGAGGACTATTATTTTACTCTAAACCACCCCTGTAAATTTACACGCTTAACAATAACAACAATATAAAAACATTTACACTTTTATACGCTTTTGTGAGGGGTTTCAGTTAAACCACTCAAGGTTAGTCTACCTCTACGGACTAATCGGGTCAATTACAACACTGGATAATGCCACTATTCATTTGCTTCAATGTTGTTGTTTTTAGTAGGTACAACAAATCAAATTATGATCGTTCACAATGTATTTTTTTATTTTCAAGAAGGAGGTATGGTTAACCAATATCAATGAAGCAATGGTTGACATTCAAGCAATTTTCTTTTGTATATATTCCAATAGTAGTAAATTCATGATCAAGGCTATGACTTTATTGCTGCCATTAATTTTGCTCCTACCATCCCAACACTATTATAGAGTTATCAATGTTTCGCAATTATGTGAATACATTTTACATGACATTTAGAAGTCAGCCTTGACTAGTCTTACCTTTACTATCTCTTGTGCGATTTGTCTGGTCTTGTTCACATCGAGAACGACTTTTGCATCTCGTACAACTGAGTACAGGGTCCTGCCCTTACACAAACTACAACAGAGAATACACATACAACCACATATTAGACATTAACGGAAACCATGACATCAAGATGTGTTCAATTCATGTAAACTTAAATGGTGCTTGAGCATAATGTGGATTAAGAAAAGGATCTTTTCAGAAAGAAGAACAGTAGCATTACAGGTTTGTGTACATAAACTTTACCAACATGCCATGCAAATATGAATCTGAATGTACATTTACCATTCAGATTAGCTCTAGGTCTATAAGCAGAGTTCTGCTAAACATCTAATTTTGTGTTCCACAGAAGAAAGATATTCATATTGTTTTGGGACGCTATGAAGGTGAGCAAATTCTGACAGATTTCATTTTGGGTGAACAATGCCTCAGTGAGACCCCTCCACCTCCCTGACACCTCAGCTCCTACTGTGCTACTTGAGGAAAATGCCTGCATCCTTCCTCGAGCTGCCCTCTTCCTCCCTTTAAACTTTTTCATCAGAGTACGGGAATTATTTATTGCATCACTCTGGCCTTTTGGCCTTCTGCAGTGTGGGACCCTTCAAACCAGTGACGCACAGGTAAAACGCAAATGCTGAGCTCCATATTTATACCGTCAGTATGAAAATGTCTCGCATGCATCGTATATCGTCTGTTAACACTAATAATGTCAGTTCAAACTATTCCAATAACAACAGGCTCTGACATTCTATGTGCAATTATGTTCTACATGGAAGAAAAGCCTTTGTGAGCAGAAGCAATTCACACTGCAGGGGTGATTTGGAAAACAATCGATACATAATCACTTAAGACAATGGGAATGCAAACAATCAATTTTTATTTTTGCTCTAATTCTTAAAGACCAGGTTTTCTGACAATTGTACTTTAGTTTGGTCTGTGTGAACCTGCTCTACTATGATTAGGACTTTTGAACTTTTGTCCTTTTTAACAGAAACATGGAAAATCATGCATTAAAATTATTTTAGGATTAGACATTGATGTTAAGGCCACACATTCTTGCTAATGTCTGTGGCTCAGGTGGCTACATTTGATTTAAGTAGCTCTATCCAATGCAATATATATATGATTGTATCGACACAGCCCTAATTTATATGGATGGATGGATGGATGGATGGATGGATGGATGGATGGATAGATATGGTTTCTTTCATGGACATGCTGGACCTCTCTCATGTTTTTGGATCTAGGGTTGGCCAAAAATATTGATTTTCTACTTAATCTTAATTTGTACAATCCCAATGTCGATTTTTAAAATGCCAAGCTCGCTCTTTCTTTCTACTGCAATCACCCAAAATCAGCGTAAATACTTGCCATTTGCTACAAAAAATGTCTGTGATTATCCACTGGCTGGTAATTGTTTATTTCACCAGTGTATGAGGGGTGTAGTGGTGAATAAGTTCAGCAATGAGATCTTTTCAATGCATGCTGGAAGTAAATGTTTTCTCTCTTTTGGTGTAATGGGAATCCAAAGACAAGATCCAAGCAAATCATTTGTTGTTTAATAATATCCATTTTAATATCCTTTCTGTTCTCTACAGTCTGTTATTTATCAAAAACAACAAAAGAAACATTTCATTCTAATCACACATAGCATGGATGCTGCAAAGAAGCCATTCGACCATACAAAAACTACTGTCAAAGTCCCTGCCACTGGTCTTTAAGAGACAGTATCATTTTAGCATTTGTTCTATGCATTCCACTTTCCACAAGCAAATACTTGTAAATAGTACAAATTAGGCATGTTAACAGCAAACATGTACCAATATACTGTATATATGCAATATAATTTATGCAATTTCAATAAACCGCATTTATTGATGTAATACATAGACTACATTTTTAAAAATGTCACCAAAATGATGAAAAATGAATGATAAAATATTTTATTTTTCAAATTGACATGTACGCAATTAAAAAAGTTAGAAGGTCCCTTGTATAGTGAATAACAGCATTAGCTGAAATATTATGTATTTCATGCTGTATGCAAGAAAAATGGGCATTATTTCTGATCAGTCTAACTAATTTCAAATTAATTTAAATTAAAAGGGAATTCGAACCAGGATATCATGATGTATTGCAATATATCGAATTGTGACATTTTTATCGCAATACGTATCTTATTGTGAGGTGGCTGGCCCTAATATATATATATATATATATATATATATATATACACACACACATATATACATACTGTATATATGAATAAAATAATAAATATAGAATTATATTTAAGCAATAAGGTACAAGAGGTTGTGCTTTATTGCTAATATAGTCACAACTATAGGGCATTGTTATGCACAACATACAGGGGAGTTACTGTCTTAATATTTTTATTGTGTAGTAACCGTTTAAGAAAAGTTATTAAGGACACAGATTTTAATTAAAACATTATTTCTATTGAGTAAATTCATAAAAGCCATCCTTCCACTAGAAAATATGGTCCCTGACATGTAAACTAAGGTTAGTAGTTGGCTCTATGATGATATGATTGGTATTTTAACATGAATGGAAAGCTGTACTGACCAATCAGCATCCAAGACAACAACTCTCTGTTTCATGAAATTATTTATAAATGATAAGTTATTATAATGAATACAAATAATATTATGACATTATTAATATGAAACATTTAAAAAATATTTTACATCTGGATAAATTTGTATTCTTGATAAATTGATAGAAAGACACAAATACTAAGAAAAAAAATATTTTCCCAGATATTTTATGCCAAGCACCACAGCATCTGTTGGCAGACAAACAGACAGGAAGCACCAATCTGTGTGGTGGGAGGAAAGATATAATACTGTTTTGTGTCTTGATTACTGTATATTTATATCTCCCCCTCCCCATCTTTTTGTATCATTTTTATTCTTTTACTATCAATAACAAACATGTGTGTATATATATATATATATATATATATATATATATATATATATATATATATATATATATATATATAGTATACAACAGCCATCTGATGCATGTTTACATAGACAAAAATTTAAACATTTTGTGTGAGTGCCCCTATATCTACTGCAGATTGACCAACTCAATTGGACAAAAAAGGATTTCTGAACTAAAGGCCAGTGATAGGCTTATGTTCAATAACATGAAACTAAAATAAACAATATTTTTGTGCTGTCTATTCAATGCTTTATTCGTCTGCCACTATAACGCAATATATTTTAATTATCTTCACATGGGGGCTTTTCTTACCAAATATTGACAAACTAAATTAATTATGCTTTATTAATATCGGTATTCAATGTGATCCATATATAATTTTATTTACATTACATATTTTAATAAAAGAAAAGGCAGGACATTATTTCCTCTAGTTGGAAAGTAAGTCCAATGACATCAAGAAACAAACTGACTTTTCGCAAAAGCTAAACTTACCTGGTGATGATGGCCAGATGAGGAGGTCTCATACACGCACCCATGAACAGGACCACATTCTCATGCCGTGTGTTCCTGTACGCCATCACCTCTCTTTTGAATGCTTTTAGCTGCTCTTCGTTGTCTCTTTCAATGTCAATGAGCCGTATAGCCACCTCTCCGTGCCAGCGTCCGTGATAGACCTGTCCGAAACGGCCCTTCCCAATCAGTTCTCCGATCTCCAGCTGCTCCATGGGAATGTCCCACTCTTGCAGGAAAATGCTGGTCTGGCTGGCCTTGCGTGGGAAGTTCCTCGCAGACAGGAGGGAAAGATTCATCTCCTCGAACTCGTCCGCAGAGCCCTCGGCTTCATCATTTCCTTCCTCGTTCTGATTGTGCACAAGTCAGATAGATAGATTAGACAAACAGACAGACAGCTAAGTAAGACAGACAGACAGACGAATAGATGGATAGACAGACAGCTAAGTAAGAGAGACAGACAGACAGACAGACAGACAGACAGACAGATGAATAGATGGATAGACAGACAGCTAAGTAAGAGAGACAGACAGACAGACAGACAGACAGATGAATAGATGGATAGACAGACAGCTAAGTAAGAGAGACAGACAGACAGACAGATAGATGAATAGATGGATAGACAGACGGCTAAGTAAGAGAGACAGACAGACAGACAGACAGATGAATAGATGGATAGACAGACGGCTAAGTAAGACAGACAGACAGACAGATGAATAGATGGATAGACAGACAGATATATAGATCAGACAGCCAGACAGATGGATAGACAGACAGATATATAGATTAGACAGACAAACAACAGACAGGACAGACAGACAGACAGATAGATAGACAGATAGACAGACAGATAGATAGACAAATAGACAGACAGACAGACAGACAGAGAGACAGGTGTGTAAATGCATGAAGAGAAATTTCCGGTGACCACATCCACATCCAAACAACATCTAGGAAGAAGTATTTGTTTATATTCGACAGAACTTTTATTCTTTTTTTTTATTTTTTGTTTTTATTTTTTTATCCAGTCACAACTGAATCTGGGTGAAGTCTGAGATAAGCTAATCACAGGATAGCCTCTGCAGAAGAGGATATCCATGTTGGAAAATACAACATCAAGCAACAGCAACTAAAAAGGAAAAACTCACAGGAAAAGAGATGTAAAGACATATTTTAAGCAGTCAGTGATCTTCCCTTCAGGAGCAGACAGTGCTGAATCATATTTCTCTTTGAAAGGAGCAGCATAGAGAGTCATTTTGGACACAACTGGACATTTTTTAAGCAACAAAGCTAGTGAACGTGGTCTTTTTTCCTATGAGGGCTTATTTATTCATTTTTATACCTTTTACACCTGAAGTGTAATATCAAAAATAAATAAATTCTTCAGTTGATTGTTGCCTGCAGTGACTATTATTCCACCTCCAATGTCGAGAATGAAAAACAATTATTCCCTCCTGGAATAGAGGGAGAGGTATTGGAGCTAAAATAATTAATATTGTCCCATCTGGAAGGCAACAACAACATGGAACAGCTTAAAAATGACATCATGAATTTAAGGCAAGAGATTGAATACCTACAGAGAGACAAAAAAAAAGAGATACCAAAGGAACTTCAGCAAGTTAAAGAAGTTTTGGAAGACAATTAACAGAAGTTAAGACAGAAATGCAGAAGGAACTCTTTGTATTGAAGTCAGAACTCCAAACCAAAGATGAATTCATCAATAATCTAAAAGAACAGCTCAACTCTATTTCAGCACCCAAAGAATCTCCGTCTAAACCCTTGATGCTCACTGAAAATCCCCAAACTGAAGAATCACTAGTGCAGGAAAAGCTTCACTACTCAACTGATCCACCACCCCACATCCACAGCGCTGCTCCAGAGGACCCTGGAGAAACACAAGCTCATATCTGACAGAATCAAGTGATAAATATGTCAATGAGACAGTTTTGTTCCCAAACATGAAAGCCCAGAAAATGTGGTTCCTGTACACAAGAAGTGCAAGAAAGGATCTGATAGGGATCTGAAAGGTTCTGATAAACATCTAAATGAAACTTACAAGCACATTATAATCCACACAGGGACAAATGATGGGCCACAAAAGGGCATGTGGCTCCTGTGCTCAGAGAGGTGGCCATTAGAGCTGCACAATGGTTCCTAGAGGCAAAAATAACCCTGTCCGTGTTACTAACATGCAGTGATGTACCATTCCACATCATTCATGGAAATAATGTGGAACTCTCCAGAAGCTGTGCACTTCTTCCATAGGTTCATCTCGTCCATCATGAAGATATATGGCCTCATTATATGTATGACCACGTCCACCTAAACAAACAAGTAGTAAAAGCCTTTGCCATAGTGCTAAAAAGTACAGCACGTGGGAACGCACAAAACAACAGCAGAAATTCAACTGAAAACAGAAGCTCTCAGGCACAAAGAACTATCCACCACAGTCCAGACCAGCCACACAACCTTCATCAGAACTCAAGAGCTATGCAGCGGCAGTTCAACAATTACAAAACCCTGCAGCTCCTGAACTCAACCAGATAAGACATACTGTATACTGAACATCATCTGCTCGAAACTGATGAATTAATCTACAAAACTCATACACATGTATGCACAAATACACAAACTTAAATCAGTTGTTGGGATATAAAAGGGTCTGCACTCTTCTGGTGTTGTTAACAAGAATGTAGACCATGATCTACTAAGTTGTTTAACAGACATTGACATCTCTATCTTTAATGAGACATTGTGTCACAGTAATGAGACTTTACATTGTCCAAAAGGATACAGAGAAATTGTTGTTCCCTCATTTAAAAAAAATCTCAAATAAAATTCAGCTGTGAATATTTCAGGTTGAATACTTCTATGGCATAAAGACAATCTAAACCGCTTTATTAAAATAGTCAAAACTGAAAATTCATTTATTTGGCTTGAAATACAATCAGTCCTACCAGAGAGTAAACGTACCTCTGTGCTGTTTATATTCCACCTCATGGCTTTCCCTATTACTTAGAGGAATACTTTCTGAAGTTACAGACTGATATCTTAAACTTCCAGTCCAGAGGAAATATCCTCATGTGTGGAGATTTAAATGCAAGGACTGGGAGGGAAATTGATTATGTAAATATTGTCAATAACGATCACATACTTGGTGACACCATGTTTCAATCCCCACCAAGAGACAGTTATGATAGTTTAGTGAACACAAATGGAAAACAAATGTTGAAGCTCTGTAAAGGCTGAGGGCTATACATCATTAATGGCAGAACCAGGGGAGATTCTCTTGGTAGATTCACGTATTGCTCCAGATCAGGAGATAGTGTGATCGATTATTCAATAACAGATATTGATCCAAACTTTATTAGTGCTTTTACAGTCAGACCTCAACTCCCCATTTCTGATCACTGCCAAACAGTGCTTTACTTGAAACAACAAGGTGAATAGACTAACAATCCTCCCCTTGTTTCCTTTGAAACCCAACCTTGAACAATTCAAAGAAAACAATTGTATTATATAAAAAAATGCTGTATGATTTTATGTCCACTGATGTCACCCCAGATATTAATGGAATAAATTTACCAACAAACAACCTTAATCATATATATGAAACATTGGCTTCTTTATCTAACATTAAAAAAACTAAACAAATCTAAAACAAATCAACAAAAAAATAAAAACAGATGTGTGGTTTGATAATGAATGTAAATGTTTCAGAAAAGAACTATGAAGGCTTTCCAACAAAAAAACATAATGAACCAGACAATAAGTGTTTCTTACTCAAACTGTCTAGACTTTTATGCAACAAAAGAGAAACATATTTTAAATCCAAAATGTATTAAATCAATGAATCAATACACCAAAACATTTTTTTAAATCTCTTTAAGAAATTTGAAACCCCCAAATCAGAAATGTCACTTCGGAGAGGCTCAATTTGGAAATCTTACTTCAAAAATCTTTATATAAAACTTGAACCCACAGACCTCAACCAGTCTCAAAGACAAAAAAAAAGTAAAAACTAGAAGATTTAAAGGAAACAATTAAAAAATATCAAAATCCATTGGATCCCTTTATAACAATGTCAGAAATAATAGAGCATACAAAAAAATCTTACATTTAAGAAAGCATGTGGACAAGAAAACATTAGCAACAAAATGCTAAAATTCAGCAGCCCCAACATAAAGCTTTAGTCAAAATATTAGTCTGGTATCTTTCCTGAGATCTTGTCTGAAGGACTGATCACCCCATATTTAAAAAAGGAGATAAATTGGACAGCATTTGCATGGGCAGTGCCCTAAGGAAGTGATTCTGCAGTATAATAAATAGCTGCATAGTCACATTCATTTCAAAACACAACATCCTAAATAAATCACAAATTGACTTTTTACCAAAACAGCAAACACTAAATGTGCAATCAAAATGAGAAATCACAGAACAGTATTCTTCCGGCAGAATCAAATGAGGTCAAATGTCTGCTGTATGCAGATGATTTCATCCTGCTTTCTCCCACAGCAGAGGGTCTTCTGCAGGGCTTGTCCCTGCTGGAAGAGTACTGTCAGGTGTGGGCCTTTACATTCAACCTGGACAAAACCAGTCATGTTATTCCAGAAGAAGGCCAGATCTCAGGGAAACAAACACCAGTTCACCTATAGAGAAGAGGTCCTACAGCAGAGTACCAGCGACAGTTATCTGGGCATTGAGTCTGACTGTAAAAGCATTGATTAAAAAGGCTCGGAGGGCATATTATGCAGTTAAATTACAGTTTGTCCATATGAAATTACCAATTAAAATATGGATTCAATTATACAACTCAATCTTTAAAGCAATTCTGTTATATGGATAAGAAATTTGGGGAGCAACATGACATTTTCAAAAGTGGGATTAAACTGCAGTAGAAAAAATTCAGTTGGAATTTGCAAAGAATAATTTTGGGGTACGTAGAGGCACTTCCAATTCTGGCTGCAGGACTGAATTAGGCTTATATCTCCTAAACATTGAAATACAGAAGAGATCTGTTCAATTCTGGCATCACCTCCATCAGTCTGATCCCGTCTATAAAATATAAAGCCCTCCTCGCCAATGAGATCCCACCAGTGTCTCATCCTCTAAATACACTGGCTCTTAAACTAGTTAATAAAACTCAACCTGTGATTGACTCCAGGCACAACTCAATAAAAATTATTATTAAAGACATTGAGAAAAATCTAAAAGATACTTATGATAAAACATTAAAAATGGAATCTGACCTCCAAAACAAACTCCAATGTCAGCAATAAATAGAACCAGAAAATCGTCTTGGTTACTATCGTTGCCTGATGAAGGGAACGAGATGTGGTGTTGATGTAGTGACACTATGGGTCTCTCTTGAGAGCCTCAGTTACCTCTTATATCTGAGAAAAGGCCAATGAGAATTGGCGAACATAATTTGCATGACCCTCCCCTGGACATACGGGTATAAAAGGAGGGAAGCGTGTATCTGTTCAGACAGGTTTTGAGCTGAGGAGCCGAGAGTAAGGTCCTGGCCATTTCAGCAGCTAGTACAGTGTTGTGGCAAGAGGGATACAACGTCTCATTCCCTCCATCAGGGAACGGAGTTTATGACAGTAACCGAGACATTCCCCTTCTGTCACTCACTCAATGTTGTGTCGATGTAGTGACACTAGTGGTCCCTATCTTAAAACTCCACAATACTGAACTGTGTTACGTGGACTGCTGATGCAGGTGCAAGCAAGCTGCTGCGAGCAAAAATAGCAGTTGCATCAGACTGCACATAACCTTCCCCAATGCCTCAAAAGATGTCATACTGTTCCCCACATCCATGAGGGGGGGAAGCGACGTAACTAGAATAGGAGCAGGACGTGCCAGCCATGGCCTTTTCTCTATATATTTTTTTTCTCCACTGAGTGTTAGATGTGGCTGGGGCCATCTAATGCTATAATATAGCATCAGGGAAGGCATTATTTTCCTATCCTATTCTTTCAGGGGATAAGACCCAGCAGAGACCACATCCTGCCCAGCAGGGGAGGTTAACATGTGATAAAATACGTCACATGGGCTTACCAGCCACATATGGAGGTGTTGCGGTGGTAGGTCCTGCCTCGACGGAGAGGAGCTCTACAAACACAGTGACTGGGGGGTAGAGGGAACTCTGCCCAAGGGAGACACATACCACGGAAAATACATCACAGGAGTTTATCGGAATAATCAGAACCTGTGGAGCACCTGTTCCAGTACAGGCAAGTCAGTGCCTGCGGTGGGTCTGGCTGCAAACTCCTCTATACTCCTGAATTTGGAGCCAGAGTGCTAGGGTGGAAGGACATCCAGGGTCCGTGACTTGTGGACTTGACTGGGGGAGTAGAGTGCATGTCTTCGCCACAGGATAGGCTAAAGGTGCTATGTGCAAGCGATATACCCGGCCAGCTGTTCCGTATCAGGCTAATCAAGCCTCCGAAAGGGATAAAAGCTGATGTCAGATGGTGGTTTGAGGAGAGAGAGATCATTTACGGACATGTCCGTCATGTGTGTGTTTGTCCTTTTGCTTTAAGTTTCTCATTAAAATATTATTTATGTTGTCAAGCCAGTTCTCGCCTCCTCCCTGCCCTTGAACTACATTACAGGGTCATAGGAACCTTGGCACATAGCCCGGTCAGGGTCCCAGGATGACGTGAGAATCTGCCGGACCGAACTCCAGGCAAGTGTCACTGACAGAGAATGCTTGCAGCTCACCAACCCTCTTGATGGAAGTAAGCGCAATCAGGAGGGCCGTCTTCAAGGTGATGGCTTTTAGTTTGACTGACTCTAGTGGCTCAAACGGGGCTCTCCGAAGGCCCAAGAGGACCACGGAGAGATCCCATGAGGGGAACAGGCATGTCCTAGGAGGGTTCAGCCTAAGGGCACCTCTAAGGAACCTGATAATCAGGTTATGCTTCCCTAACGACTTACCGTCCACTGCATCGTGGTGAGTTGCTATGGTGGATACATAAACCTTCAAGGTGGAGAGGGACAGTCACCGCTCCAGCCTCTCCTGCAGGAATGAGAGAACTGACCTGACTGTGCACCTCTGTGGGTCTTCAGAATGGGAAGAACACCAATATGTGAATAAGTGCCACTTTAGAGCATAAAGCTGCCTGGTAGAGTGAGCTCTGGCTTGAGTGATCGTATCTACAACGGCTTGTGGTAGACCGCTTAGATCTTCTGCATCCCATCCAAGGGCCAGACGTGGGGGTTCCAGAGGTCTGGCCGTGGATGCCAGAGGGTGCACCGTCCCTGAGAAAGAAGGTCCTTCTTCAGAGGAATTCACCAGGTAGGTGCTGTCACAAGGACTATGAGATCTGAGAACCAAGTCCGAGTAGGCCAGTGCACTGTGACCTTCGTGTCCCGGAGGGCGAGGTCGGTCGCCGAGCTCAGTTCCTGCAGCACATCAGGATCAGGACTACCCAGGTGCAGCTCTTTTAATGCCTTGGCCTGGTGGACTTGCAGGAAGGCCATGGCTTGCAGGGTGGAGGCGGCCTGTCCAGTGGCACTGTAGGCCTTGGCCGCAAGAGACGACGTCAACCTACAGGCCTTGGAGGGTATTGCCGGTCAATCCCACCAGGTGGCGACATTTTGTCGGCACAGGTGCACCACAACTGTCTTATCCACCTGAGGGAGCTCCGTGTACCCGTGGACAAGACCGACGTCAAGGGTAGTGAGAGAGGATGAGCGAGGAAGTCGGATTCGGGCAGTGAAAGGTGCACTCCATGACTTCATCAGCTCATCATGCACCTCCGGGAAGAAAGGAACAGTGGGGGACGTGGCATTGAGCGGCGCCCTGAATCCAGGAACCAATCATCTAGCCGCAAGGGCTGAGGGGAGGATATCCAGACATTGCGACCTAAACCTAATAGAGGATGAGAAACACTTTCTTCTCATTTGTCCTAAGTACCACACTGTGAGAGAAATGTTTTTCCCCAAATTTGAAACACGGAATCCATCATTCCTTATACTCAGTGATAAAGAGAAAATCACCTATATACTTGGAGAGGACGACAGCACAGCCGCACTAGCTGCAAAATGTGTGTCTGCCATTCACACTGTTAAGCTGCGTACACACTGCCAGCGACTTTGTCGCTGCAGGTCTCCAGTGGCTGGCGGTGAAGTCGCTAGTGGGCTTTCCCACTACTGGTTGCTTAGTAACGTTTATAAATGACATTCACTGATTCCATTGCTGTTGACAGCGAATCGCTTTTCTTGCCGCTAAAAACAAACATTTTGGAGGGAAAAGACTAAATATAAATGGAATCAGTACATAAAATGCTTTATATCAAAGATGAATGAGAAACAAGGTGTGCTCTTTGCCATAGCGGCTGTTTATCTGCGGCGAAAACGCAAACGCCGGTCTGTCTGGTTCCACAAAACCATTCAATCTCGGAGTCAGACATATTTCCATGCAGTATTTTTCTTAAAAATGTTCTTGTACGTGGGAAGAGACATATCATAGAGCACTGGAAAATTGCTAACAGCAAGAATGAACCTTTCTAATTTTGTTGCGTCGCTGGACACGCCCACATCTAGTTGCCGACGGTCGCGACAGCTCGTGTCACCGGAAGTCGTTGTGCTCTCATTGAAAATTAATGGGATGGTGTGTAAATTGTATAAATTGAATTAATATTGTATATATTCTCCTATTTTGTGTGTGTGCATATATACATAGCATTTTTTTTTATCATTCTATTTAATCATTCTTCATATTTAATTGGGTTTTTTCTTTTTTTCCATTACTAGATTAGACAGACAGACAGACAGACAGACAGACAGATAGATAGATAGATAGATAGATAGATAGATAGATAGATAGATAGATAGATAGATAGACAGACAGATAGAATAATTTAGGACTAATGAAATATCTCATGATATTACCATCTGATACCATCACAGTGATATGGTACTGTCACAGTACTTTTTTGTAAGGGTGTAAAAAAGTATTTCTTGTTTTATAAAGCCACCAGTCAGCAAGGCCAAAAGACAAAAATGTTCAGTGAATGTCCTCAGGTTTTAGCACTTTATTGTAAACTTTTGCTACAGAAACAAGATGACTCACATCAGACGTTGGCTCAACTGCAATTTGTAGCAAGGGACTCCCTTTGGTACTGTGTGATAAAAAGATAGAAAACATGTTTGTGAGGGGAGAGTAATTTACTTCGGCAGAACAAATCTTTCTTTTCAACAATTTTGGTAAATGCATTAAAATACATAGTTTATAGTTCTCCATCAGAAAGGATCAAACAGCAAATATATTCTTATATTTCCATAATTTCTGCATATTTATCTACATATTGTTCATATATTTTCAAACTGTTCTTGATTATGCTATTAACTTGCTCAATGGCTTACAATTAACCACTTCTATTGGTACTATTTGACATGTGGAATAGAAATGATTTCATGACCTTAGTATGCGGTACAGTAAGTTCTATGCAGCATGTCTAGCATATAATGATCATCTTCTACTCACAAAAAGTGCCCAGAATCGTCTAAAACTCTAGTCCTTATTCATCCTTGGTGTTGACACCACCAGGAGCAGTCAATGCATTTATATAAGACAAGCAGTGTCAGTGGTAACAGATATAGCTTGCCTTTTACCCTTGTTTGGGTTTAAAGATATGGGGTGACAGTGCCGGAAGATCTGTCAGTCTATTGATGTGCACATGTCTGTTACCAATTGTACTCTACAACAGTGTCATACAATTCATTTCAACTGCAATACGATACTACATAATGCAATTCCTTTTATTTCCATGTATAAGGTATTTTTGTAGTTACTGTATCTTGATTGAGCTAATTAAAGAAGGCATTTTTCTTTATGGGTCTTTGGGTTTTCCAAAACATTGACCGATCTGGTTGACAACATCAGTGTAGCGTAAAGTCAAGCTCCACAGTCTGGCCAAAGTGTATGCGTGAGTGAGACTTGTCTTTAGTCACATCAGTCTTTGCACCATGAATATTTTTGCTCCAATAATTCTGTAATCCAAAATGTTCATTTCAGCCATAAATAGACACAAGCAATGTCAAAACTGTCTGACATATCTGTGGCCTCTCGTTGGCCATCGCTCTAAATATGGACACAGTTGCGCAAGAAAACATTTTCAGAACAAAATATTTCAGACAGCTTTGTCTATGTTCTGATATTAATAAGAGGCTTTTTAACCAGTATAGTTCATGGTTTTACTCATCTAAAGTGATCCACGTTTTTCATCAATCAAATCTTTAGTTCTAGTTTAAAAACTAGATTAGTTTTTACCAATCAGAATTGAATGCAAAAGCAATCTATATACAACAACAACAGTATAACAAAGGAACATCCTTTCTTTGCTCAAGTTCTTTTGATTATTTTCCTTTTTTGAATTATTTTCCTTGCTAAAAATGTGTCTTAGATACATTTTACACAAAGAGACAATGGAATTGTCATAACAAGCTATAATGATCTGGATAATTTACATGTACTAGTCACATATTCAGTCAGCAATATTTACCGTGCATACTGATGTCATCTTGTTTCACATTTTTAGATTAGTTCAGATGCATCTTAAAATATCAAACTGACACTAAACCGAACCAGACACACAAACAAACACACACACACTCACCCAGGCTCAGTTAAAACAGGATGTAGAATGACTTGAGGAGCCCTGCTGGGGACCTCAGGGGCCACATCTACAAAAAGGGAGAGTAAAAAGATTTACAGAAGGCAGAAACAGAGATAAAATAGAGATAATGACGAGATATAGCCTATTTTTATAACCTAATAGGAAAATAAATGTGTCATTTTTTGGAAACATTCATGAATACCGTGGAGAACAACAACATTTTGTCCCGATTTTTCTTTGCAACAAGAGAAGATTTATTTATATATATATATATATATATATATATATATATATATATATATATATATATATATTATATTATATTATATTATATTATAGTAATATATTTCTGTCACAGATTCTTTTAAGGCTCTCCGATTATACTCATGAGCCCATATATCACATGAAGGAAAAAAGTTATGATTCTGTGTGTTTGAAAATATGTTTCTTCTTTCTAACATCTCCACAGAAATATGAGTAAATGGACGACTCCTTTTACACTGCGTGCATGAACTCAATGACCAACTATCACCTCAATGACCAGAGACATTTGCCATTTGTAAACCATACAGTACAGTGAAACCGTAACGCTGTACGTTCACGATCAAAATCCTCGCTTAGATTTTCGAGGGAGTTTGACGTGAACCTCCTCAGATGGTGTGCACATCAGAGCGCTTCAGAAGTGTTTCATTTTCACGCGCTCTTCAGGAGCTGCTCTGAGCGCGCGCGGTTCACGGTGCAGGTCATTGAGACAAACATAGTTCATTTGGATTGCTAACATCATGCAATAACACTGGAAAAATAGACACAAAAACGCAGGCATTTTTTGTGGCATTTCTATATTCGTTAAAATTCCATTATTTAGACAGTAAAATGTCATTGGAATTTGAAGTTTACAATAATCACGGTTATCTTAAATAATTGTGATTAGATTAAAACAAGGACTACGTGTCCTACTCAAGGGCACAGTGGTGACCATGCTCTCAGTAGCTCACTTGGGTTAACTTGTTGATACGCACCCCCTTTTTGAGCAAAACCATGAAAATGACATACCTGAACTTAAATGGCTGTATTTACTGAACCCTTTGGAGTATGGACACAGTTGTAGTATGTTTTGAAAGAAGACACTTTGGGCTTCATTTCTCAATGATGTTGTTTTTTAAAGTTAGAGAAGCTGAAGTTTATAGTGATGGAAATATTTTGCGCAGAACATGTTTTTATAATTTAAAAAAACAAAAAAAAATTGCCAAGACAACCCAGAAATACAATGTTTTTAAAGCCACAAGTCTTAAGAAGTTATGTTTCAGATTTGAAGATCATCTAACAAAAAGTGAGGTTCCTGCAAGCTTTTTTCTCTGTAAAATCGCTGGAAGCGTACTGAGAAAAGATTAAGGCTCCGCCTTTCAAGGCGGCACAAAATCTGACTGCACTGCTTGGCTATTATGAATAAATCTACGCCCCATTTTTAAAAATAGACTTTGGCTCAATTTGTTTATGAGGCTCTTATATATAAGATAATATACAGTTTTACAACATGAATGCTGCTCAGATTGCATAGTTTGTTGAAGAACGATGACGAAAGGGAATTCTTTCAGGCGAGATCTCATGTAAACAATGGAGAATATATCAATATTTATCAGATTTATCACTTTTATGGACAAAAAGTTCTACTGGATTTTTTTTCAATGAACGCTTGTCATGGACAACTGACCCAAGTGTGGCGAACTGGATTCATCTGGCGATCACGTTTTCATAAAAAGGTATGAAGTCCCATTTGATATTGCATGCTTTCATTTGGCAAATTTCATTCCTGGCAAAAATAACTAAATTGCTGTTTTTGTAGCATTGCCATCGTGAAACAGAGATCGGATATCAATGTTGAACCCTTAGACCTTTTGAAAAGATGTATAATTTGTTAACATTAATTACATTTATAGATGGTAAATTATATATTAAATGTAAGCAGAGTGACGTTGCTAACACGTGCGGGCGATTACATATCAACAGGTTAAGCCATCTTGGTGATGATCCAGCAAATTTGGTGTCATCAGCCTTTATTTAAAACTATAAGGCTACCAGTACTACTTTCCTCACTAGACACATTCATCAAAAACATGTACTGAGCTGAGTGCCTCCCACAGAATGCAGGCACTTATCAGCCTTTATTTGTCAGCCAGGCGCATGCGACCTTGCCTTTAAAAAACCATCATTAGAGAATACAGCATTGCTGGTTAAGAGAAGACAAGGAGGAGGAGAGGAAAAGAGTGTGGGAGAAAATGAGAGGGGGTTTGTGGCGCCTCAGAGAAGAGATGGCATAAAAAATCACATCAAAAAAGTTCGCCTCGGCATTGTTGCACTGCATTATGGGTAGGGGTAATGACCAATTATGACGCACTTACCGGGGAAGATGAACTGCTGCTTGTATTTGAAGTAATGAGATGCTAAGAGGGGGCACAGAGGAGAAGCATATACAATTCAATATAATTCAACAAACTTGTGGGTGATTATTGGTGTGTTTTTGCAATGCAAAATTCACCTGAGATCATCAAAAAAAAAATGTGGGGTCCGAAAGCCTGAGACCACAGGTAAAAATCCTTCTATACTGCATTTATTTATCATTACATTTCCTCATTTATCATTACATAGTGAAAAGTTGGATTAAAAAAAATATTTTTTATTATGAAATTAAATAATTATTTAATTTCGTATTATTAGTTATGCGCTAGTAAGTACGCGCTGTTTACTAAAAACATGCTGCATGCAACACACAATTTTCTTAAAATGAGGAATTCATGACAGTATAACTTGTAAAAAGTAGCTTATACATCAGTATATTAATGTTATGCTATTATTTCTGTACCCTGGGTATTCAGGACAGAGTTCTTATGAATATTACATATTAAACATATTAATCTTAAATATGTTTGATACATGTTTAAATAATTGCTACATTTTTCAAAATATTTGAACTTCTTTTTTCGGCTGCTCACCATCTGTGATCTGCATATTTGACTTGGCACAGATTTTATGTTGGAAGCATTTCTTGACACAACCCCCAGTGGCTGGGGGACTCTCACTCACACTTACAGGGCAATTTAGAGACTTCACTTAACCTGCATGTTTTTGGACTTGGAAACCAGAGCACTATAGATAGTATAAGTGCAGACCATTTACTGAAGCAGGAAACGAAAACAGGGAGAACATGCAAACTCCACACAGAAAGGCCCAGTTGAGCCAGGACTCAAACCTGGGAACTTTTTGCTGTGAGGCAACAGTGCTAACCACTGAGCCACTGTGTTCTTGTCATTTTGTGCATTATCATCAACTCAATGTTCTAACAAAAATCTGGGTCTTGCAACAAATCCAGCTTAGAACCATTGATTTAAATATTTCTTACTAACTTTAACATTCCATCATTACAAATACAATTTGTTTCTATTTATTTCTGTGATTAAACTTGATTTTGAATTCAAGATTTTGAATGTAGTCCCAGACTTTTGGACCCCACTTTATTTAAGTACATTCGTATGGGGAAAAAATGAAGTTAATCAGTGATCTGATAATTTTTAGGGAATTATTGAGAAAGTATTATATAAGCATATGTTTCAGATATGTACCTGTAAGGCTGGACTGTTTCTGTTGCCTAGCGCTCTGTGGGGAAGGGTGCAGAGGAGACGGGGGCGTCGCGCTGGGTGGCAGAGGGGGAGCAGGAGATGACGGGGTGGAGGAGGTGGTGGAGGAGGGGTTACTGCTTGAGTCGGGCTGATACGGCACAGGGATGTGGTCCTGAAACACATAGGGAGAGAGAGGGAGAGAGAACTTACGTAAGACACAAATCCACTCAGAAACCCAATTCCTGCTCATTTCTGGTATGGTCAGTTATCAATACACCCAGCTCACTTACACAGTTAAAAATAAATCTAAAACCAGGGGTGTGGACCTATATACTGTAAAAAGTGAATATGTTTGTTTAAGGTGCTATTTCTATCTATCTTTTTTGGTCTAAAGTTGGTCTTTAGCTGGTTTTGCTGGTCTTCCAGCCTAGCAAAGCTATTTTACGATGGAATATCTGGTCTCTGATCTTGGCCAAGTTGATCTAGCTAGTTTCCCTGCCAGGTAAAGCTGGTCTTTCGCTGGACTCACAGCCTGGCCATGCTAGTTTAAGATGGTCTTATCTTGTTTAAGATGGTCTGACTACTCTCTTTGCCTGGCCAAGGTGGTGTTCAGCTGTTTTAGCCGGTCTCCCAGCCTGACCAACTAAAAAGAGCCCAAAACCCACATTAAACCAGTCAACAGACCTGCCTGACTAGTAACCAACATACCAACTTAGGTTGGTTTAAGATGGGGGGCTTTCAGCCATGTAACCTAATGTAGCTAAGCTGGTTTAAGATGGTCTTAACTTGCTAAATATGGTCTAGCTGGTGTCCCAGCTTGGCCAAGCTGGTCTAGCTGGTCTGCCATCCTGCTCAAGAAGGTCTTTAGCTGGTCTATTTGGTCTCCAAGCCTTGCCAAGCTAGGTCAGCCAACCTTATTAAGCTGGTCTCCAAGCCTGTCCAGCTGAAAAGAGCCCAAAACCCCATAAAACAAGCAAACAAACCTACCAAAACCAGTTTATGAGACCAGCTAAGAGCAGCAAACCAGCTTAGGCTGTTTTTTTCCAGATGTGTAACCTAATGTAGCCACAATGGTTTAAGATGGTCTTATCTTGTTAAAGATGGTCTATTTGGTCTCCCAGCCTGGCCAAGCTAGGTTTTTTATGGTTTAAGCTGGTCTACCACCTAGTTTATCTGGTCAGCCAGCTGGTCTCCCAGCCTGGCCAGCTGAAAAGAGCCCAAAACCCCCATAAAACAAGTCAACAGACCTGTCTGACGAGGTCATGAAACCAGCTAAGACCAGCAAACCATCTTAGGCTTAGATTTTCTTTTCAGCATGTAACCTAATTTGCACAATCTGCTTTAAGAAGGTCTTATCATGTTAAAGATAGTCTAGCTGGTCTGCCATTCTGCCCAAGAAGGTCTCAAGATCAATCTTGGTTAGGATAATCTTATCTGGTTTAAGCCAGTCTAGCTGGTCAGCTTGTCAATCAGCCTGACAAGCTAATAAGAGACTCAAACCTCAGTAAAACCAGTCAACAGACCTGCCTGACCAGGTTAGGAGACCAGCTACTGAGCAGCGAACCATCTGAAGCCGGTTTAAGCTATTTTTTATTTTATTTTTCAGCCATATAACCTGATGTAGCCAGATTGATTCAGTCATATCACATATTTGTTGTAAACTTGAATTAAACCATTTCATTTAGAAGTAATGATCTCCCATGAGTACACTGGGCAGCACAGTTACATATCAACAACTACCCAACATCATGTCAGAGAGAGGAACATATCAATACCAAGTAGAGTTGTCATAAGAATGACTGAGTGGCATAAAGATGTGATAAGACAACAGAAAGCCAAATAAAGAAATGATGCCACACAACTGACATAGCTCTATGTTATGCCAGTCAATAAAGACATTTTGAATGCTATTGTGATTGCTTACTGGCCAAAGTCATAGAACCCAATCAAGTCCCTAAATATAGTATGGTATGGGTCTCTCCATCAATGCAAGTCTGTAGGCCTGCTAGGCAAAAAGGTAAGTCTGGTCACTTAGAAAAGTACTAACTTTTTTGATCTTGGTCAACAAAAAAAATTGCAATTTGTGTTCTTGTCATGCCAAGTTATTTCAACACACATGGAAGTAAACAAGTTGTGCTAAAAACTACAGAAAGGATGTTTGCTTCTAGTCTGCCCACAACGGTTTGTAATAGTGTTTACAGTGGAGGGAGGTAACAGTGTTGACCTTTGTTAGTCTAAACGCTCCTAAATATATTTAATAAATGTTATCGGACTAATAGGCTCACCTTGTTGATTTTGTTGGTCTTGGGGAGAGTCTGGCTAATGTGGAGGTCGGAGTACCTGAGAGGATTGTTTATGTCACATGGTACTGACTCGGTCCTGACAAGCTGACGAGCTGAGAGAAAAACAGCATAGTATCCACGGTAACAGGAGGCAGTTGTCACGGTAACAGAAAAACTCTGAAAAGTCTTGTCACATTTTAATGGAAGAGCCAATAAACCATGTATTATGTACACCTAGTACATGTCAAAAATAGCACATATATGACACACATGGCAATTCTATGGCAATGGGAATGATTGGGGCATGTAAGATATCATTATATGACTGCTACTTTCAACAAATAAAAATGTATTTTTGTAATGTGTTTTGGAATCATAATTTCATAGTATGAATCAAATATATGAATCTATGATTTTTGTTCTTGGTGCTGGTTCAACAAACTGAGGGATGAGTCGAAATTATTTTCTGTGGAAATCAACAGCATGTCACAAATGCTGTCTACATCCAAAAAAGTATGTATGAGCACTTTGATATGTCCCCAAACTTTCTGCTGCAATATGAAATATTTCAGATGGAAAAATATGCTTGTCCAAGTGTCTTTTTTTTCTCCCCTTTTCTTTTCAATTTGGAATGCCCAATTCCCAATGTGCTCTAAGTCTTCATGGTGTCGTAGTGACTCCAGGTGGCGGAGGATGAATTTCAGTTGTCTCCGTGTCTGAGACTGTCAATCCACGCATCTTATCACATGGCTTGTTGAGGGCTTTACCGCAGAGATGTAGCGTGTGTGGAGTTTTCACGCTATTCTCCGCAGCATCCGCACACAACTCGCCACGTGCCCCACCGAGAGCAAGAACCACACATTATAGCGACCACGAGGAGGTTACCCCATGTGACTCCACCCTCCCTAGCAACCGGACCAATTGGTTTATTAGGAGACCTGGATGGAGTCACTCAGCATGTCCTGGATTTGAACCCACGACTCCAGGGGTGCTAGTCAGCGTCAATACTCGCTGAGCTACCCAGGCTCCCCTGTCCAAGCGTCTTTAAATTATTCTTACAACCAGTAATTCATCATAATGTCCTTAAGTCTTTTAAAAAATGCTGAACAAGGCTCATCCGACTTTTTATACAAGTCTATGTGTTGGCAACCTTCTCCTTAAAAAATGTCGAAGGTGTAAAATTGATGTAAAAACTTGCTGCCTTACCTTGAGATGTCCCTTGATCTTCAACATATGGTGGTAAAAAAAAAAACAAAGTTGGAGAAAGAGAGAGAGAGAAACACAGAGATAGAGAGAGGAACAGTACAACTGGTGTAGACTGAAGGTTACTCATAATGCTTCTCAGAAAATAGTGCAAATTGCTTTCTTTGTACATTAATGTAAAGCATGAAGCAGATGTGACGCCACTGACAATAGTTGTCTTTTAAAAACATTCATTATTGTTTACACTGCAATCCTTTTTTATTCTTTCCTTTTTAATATATTCTCTTGCTTGGAAATACATTTTCAAAACTCAATGTTTTGTGCAGTGATAAAGTCAGCAATTATTTAAATATGTAAATTTGAATATAAAGGAATTATAAGTTTGAAAACATGCAGTGGGCAGAGGAAACACATTTTGTTTCAAGATATATTTGTACCCTAATTAATTGCATTTAATGTTTTAAGCTTTTAAAAACACAATCCCTACCTCCTCTGTGGTAAATAAGTAAATGACAGGGGGGTGCTTCTTTGGTGCATTTGTTGTGGCACTTCAACCTGACAGATAAAATCATAATAAAAGGGTTATTCATTTGCTCTTGTAAAAGCAAATAAATTAAAATGCATAACAAATGCATAATATTCAGCCATCAATTTGAGGGTGGCAAAAGCCACTAAGTATCTTAGTAACAAGATGACATAGTCAAGGGTGGTAGAGTGGAAATGATTAGATAGGTAATTTATTCAGATAATCGTTTAATGATAATTATGCTCAATTTGAATGTTCAGACACTATTGCAGGCGCATACAGTCTCATACTGAATTCTAAAAAGGCTTTGATGCAAACAACACCATCAAATCATGTTCAAAATGTTGCCAAAATGTATTTGATGGCATGACAAAAGAAGAGAGCAAAGCATTTATCTATAGTAAACCTATAGTGAACATGATCGTTTTTAAAGGAATTGTTCTCACAGAAATACAAATTCTATCATCATTTACTCATCCTCGTGCTGTTCCAAACCCTAAAAATATATTATATTGCAAAATAGTCCAAAAAAGCATATAGTGACCAGGAGCGGTCAAGCTCCCCAAATTACAAACCTGCACAAGAAAACACCTTAATAGTGTGTTGAAAGAGATTTTAGAGCTATGGTGAAGGGGAAGACTTTCACCAAATAGTGACTTAAATTTTAGCCTGTTTCTTACCCAAAGGCACCCTCTAGCGATCTAGATGGCATTATACATTATACCACTTTATTACACAGCTCTCTGCAATACTGTTGCAAGTCATCTTTCCTACTTCATGTATCGCTACAAATAAGCTAATAAAATAATTCCAACAGATGTCAACGTTTCATGTATTTGTTTCTTTGGCAAGTAGAATTGTAATAAGCGGGATAATGAGCAGTCAGAGAGTAATTTTCACAAAATAAACACCATCGGAACTGTGATGCATACCGGAGGTTCTTCTCAGATAATAGCATAATTTTTATTTATTACTTATTTATTTGTAAATGGACATGGCTTCGCATCGAGGTCCTGATCACCCTGTCGGGGGTGTACATTATTCCTTAAAATTTTTTACCTCTTTGTACATTTTTAAAGCATAATTCCTAAGTAAAAGTGATCTGATGACAAAATAAGGTAAGTGGCAAAATATCGGCCAGGGCTGGATTGGTAATCTGGCATATCCAGCATGTTCCCGGTGGGCCAACACATTTTGGGGCCGATCAGGGGTGGATTGGCCAACGGGAGAACCGGGCCGGCCACAAACTGGGCCGCATGGGCGCGTGATAAGCTGAAATGAGCCGCCGCGTTATGCAGAACAGGCCACAAAATGGCACTGCGATATGCTGAAGGGGGCAGCGATATGCCGAAAAGGACAGCAACTTTTGGGCCAGTTTCTATGTAAACTTCCAGGCCGATTACACTTCCCAGTCCACCCATGGTATCGGCATGTAGTTTTTTTTAAAATAATGTCCTCCAAAAATTACCATAAGAATGCATCTATACTTGTTTGTCCATTTTGAAGCTTGAAAGCCACTGATCAATATTTGCTTTTGTTGTATGGAGAAGATCAGCTCTACAATTCTTCAAAACATCTCCTTGTGTGTTCCACTTAAGAGAGAAAATCTTATGGGTTTGAAACAACATGTGGACGAGCAAAGTGGGTGAATTTTCATTTTTAGGTAAACTTTTTCTCTAAATAAAAATGTCCAAAAATAACATTTACCACAGTATATTTTTCAGCTGATAAATGTATGGAATTGTCTGGCACAATTAACAAACACTGTTTGCTTTGACGATTCACATTTAGCACTTACTTGCAGTTTTTGCATTTCAAGCCGAATAGCATTCCTTTTCCGCACACGATGCACGTCTGTGACATCCAGTACTTTGTGGAAAACCTGCAAACACCCAAATCAGCAGTATGATTCATCACATTGGCATTTCTGAGATGCTTTCCAAGAAAAAAAGAAATACATTTTCAAAATGCATATACTGTATGTTTGCTTTGCTTCATTGCCAAACTATCAGCAGAGGGTTTTGACCTATTGACAACCACTTGTAAACTCTTCAGACGAAAGAGTGAGTGTGTCAAAGCAACGTTCATTTTAACCAAGTAACCTTTTCATTGCAAGACAGATATGTGCACCGAATGCACAAAGATATGCAGGGTAATTTAATTGTAACCAAGTATCTCTTAATGCCTCCTTTGCGCTCAACTATGCATCTGCACTTGACAAATATATACCAGGACAAAAGCAATATGGATAGTGATTGTTCAGGAGAGATATGAGGATTACAGGCAAAGGTGCCTCTCTCTGTTTATATCTTGTCACATATGCCGTTCGCAACAATGAAAGGGCCATTTAAATCTCATCCAATAGAGATCTTCCAAAGGGTCACTGTGTATTTGCCAATCTATTTCTCGGATATGAACAGAGGCTGACAGTTAATGGAAAATGACTAATGGGCTCTGACAGTGTCAAAGTCTCATCATTAGATTGAATCCATGCTGTCTCATAAAAGTTGAGGCTGGCTTTAATACACAGCTCAAATGTCCGTCCCCATCTCAGTTTAAAGTTGACATGAGCGTTAAAATTTTTTGGATCTGTTTATTTGTCTGTGTTTTGAAACAATGGCAGTTGTCCGTCTCTGATGACACATGGGGTCTGTTCCTAAAACTATTGAGCTGCCAAACTGACTACATAGACAGCTGCCTTCTAAAGGAGCATCCTGATAGAAATGGAACCTCAGTTCCGTTGGACTCGGGTATCGGGTCCAACAGTTGGACTCGGGTATCGGAATATACTGATCTTGCTGTATGTTACGAGCTATAGATTCAAAAGAATTCAGGAATCTACATTGTAGCTACACTGATCACGATGTATGTTTCATGCTATAGATTCTAAAGAACCGGCTCATAAGAGTCATTAATTTGGGAAGTGGACTACACTGGTCACATTGTATGTTTCACGCAATAGATAAAAAAAACGGGTCATAAGAGTATGGTTCACTGATCACGCTGTATGATTCAAGCTACAGATTCAAAAGAACCGGCTCATAAGAGTCATTCATTCGGGAATCGGACTACACTGTCACTTTGTATGTTGCGCACTATAGATTTACAAGAACCAGCTCATTTGAGTAATTTGTTTAGGAATCGGACTACATTGGTCACACTGTATGTTTCATGCTATAGATTCAAAAGAGCCAGCTCACAGGAGTAATTCATTCTGGAATCAGACTTCACTGTTTACGCTATATGTTTCACACTATAGATTTAAAAGAACTGGCTCATAAGAGTCATTCATTCTGCAATCGGACTACGTTGGTCACGCTATATGTTTCAGCTCATAAGAGTCATTAGTTTGGGAATCTAGCTCACTGGTCACACTGTATGTTTAATAGATTCAAAAGAACTGGCTCATAAGAGTCATTCATTCAGGAATCGGACTACACTGATCACGCTGTATGTTTCATGCTATAGATTTAAAAGAACTGGCTCATAAGAGTAATTCGTTCAGGAATCGGCCTACACTGGTCACACTGCATGTTTCATGCTATAGATTCAAAAGAACCGGCTCATAAGAGTCAACTGTTCAGAAATCGGACCACATTGGTTCCGCTGTAGATAAGAACCAGTTATCGGTTCCCCACCTTAGTTGCAAACATAATGGTAAGCCTGTCAGGTATAAATTGGGGCACCTTTCTGGAATGCCCTAATAAGCATAAAAATACATTGATGCACACAAATGTTGGGTCAAATAGTCAATTTTTAATTAGAGCTAAAGTATGTCATTTCTGCACCACTAGCACCACCAAACGGAATTGCAAAATAGACTTCATTTTCAAGAGCTTTCTGAATATGCCCCCCCCATCTGCGGTTGGTCAAACAAAGAGATAGTCTAAGTGAGAAACATACATTCACATTTATGCATTTGGCAGATGCTTTTATCCAAAGTGACTTACAGTGCCCTTATTACAGGGACAATCCCCCCGGAGCAACCTTGAGTTAAGTGCCTTGCTCAAGGACACAATGGTGGTGGCTGTGGGGATCGAACCAGCAACCTTCTGATTACCAGATTACCAGTTATGTGCTTTAGACCACTGCACCACCACCAAAAAGTTACATACTTCAGCTTTAACTATTTGTACTATTTTTAAATGTGAGTTTAGGTACTGAATTAATTTGAACTAAGTATCTAATTGATTCTTGCACTCTGTCCGCTATCTTGGATTTCATTTTTTCACTTAGCTTGTCACAATGAATGAATCTGGACAAAAAGAGGTATCGGAGGAAGCAGTATAATTACAGGTAAGTTAACTATCTTCTGAGCAGAATTCATATCTGGAGCGTGCCTATGATGCCTTAAAAATTTTGCTTACAATGGCAGCTCACTAGCTTTTGGAAGAGAGCTATAGACATTGATTTTTGCGTGTTAAGATCAATAAAAAAAGGTTTTAAAAAAAAAAGGAAATGTGATTTTGTCTACTGACTGCTAAGCCACGTTGAGTTCTCATTATATCTTTATATCTTTCATCAGCAAAGCCACAGAGTTTCTTGGTCTCAGCACAACCATGATCTCTTTGTTTGATTGGATCAGTGGCATTTGGGGTAATCAAGTTGTCAGACAGAGAGCAGGAGTGACTGGAGTTTCACAAGTTAATTGGCTTGACATTTTGTAGCCACTATCACACACACACACACACCCTATTTAGACACTCGTGCATGCCAGCATTTGCACAAACACTTGTACAAAATGTTACCTGTGTTTTATGGAGTTGCCGAGGTCTCTGCGAGGTATCTGAGGGGACCAGCGAGGAACGGACAGAGTGTCTAGAACATAATTAGTTGAGGAAAACAGGGTAAATTCTTGGTAAAAACACAGAATACAAGGAACATCTCAGGTAATTAAACATTAAGGCGACACAGTTTTGATAAACATTAAAACGTATTTTCATAAAAAGGATAACAAATGTTTTATAGCTTCGGCTCTCAAACCTGATTGGATGAGCCACAAAGCTGTTAAAAAAATAAATATATAAGCCACGTGAGGTTGTGCGCTGCAATGATGGTTAAAAGGGGTGTTTCTATGCAGAGCATGATGCTATAATAAAACAGTGGCAACAGAAATATGACAAATTATTCTGGCAAGAACTGTATATGGGACTTCAACGTCAGGCATATTCATGTCCCAGGAGTTGATTATATTCAAACAAAAAGATTTCTACTTTTTTTTTCTTTTGCTTATATGAAGGTCATATTAAAACTAAGTATTATTTTACTAAGCCTTCATTTTTTTTGGTGATTTTCAAATGCCTTTTATGTAAATATTTTACAGTTTTAGTCTTGTCCGAGATGTTATAAAAATATAAATTAATACATGTACAAATTATGATAATCTAGACAAAGAGTGGAATTAAAATAAAATAATCATAAAATGACTTCTATACATTTTTCAAAAATTACAACTATCCCAATGTTATGGTGTAATTTCCATCATAATTTTGCCTCTATATACTTTTTTTCAAAGGTTAGTGTACTTGATAACTAAGTCAACAAAAATTTCAGTGAAGACATTGCTTGAAATATGAATCAAGTGATGTTTGAAGAAAACTAAATATAATTTTAAGAAAATTAAACACAAATATTACTTGAGAAGAATATTTTTATTGCCTGTTATTTCCAATCAAGATGTAAATTTATGCATAATTAAAAAAGCATAATATATAATTAAATTGTGTGTATGTGTATAATGTTAGCTATGAAATTAGCTGCAGAAAGACTTTATTTAATTTTTTATTTATTTTTTAGAAATGTTAAAAATGTCATTTCGACCACAGAATTCTATTGAACACAATACAGAAATTGAGATGTGCAAGAAATGACACTGTAGTGGGAATTTCCATGACTTTCAGGAGAAAAAATACATTTCCTGTGGTAAATCTAAACACACTGTTGGACATTGTTACAGAAACATATTTAAAATAGTCAGAGTGTAAATAATTCGCATAATAACCAACAATCATGCCACGCTCCAAATCACTGAGATCACATTATTTCCCCATTCTGATGGTTGATGTGAGCATATATACAGTATATGTGTAGCTGGTAGTTTGCGATAAACTACCTCAGGGCGTGATGACCCTGTCTTACACGAGTCCCAGGCACAGCTGGCTCGGCTGTCAGTACCTGGTAGGGGCCCCTCCCACGGTTACGCGGATTTCTCACTGCCTTGTGAGTGTCTCAGTAGAGTCAATGGCTAAGGGAGTAAACCCCTACAGAAAATCAGGGGTGGGGCCCCTTAGGCAGTTTTGTGAAGCGATTTATATTAATCGACACATTCCCAGCAGCTCCTGCAGCCAAACTGATACCAAACGTTATGCTACGCACTCTTTTGGACCCCACCAGCAAGGCCAGGATCCTGACGCATGGGCAACCCAGGATTACTTGTCCGGGCTTTGCGTCAACAAGAGGTGCAAAAATGGGAAGAGGACACTCCTCGGCCAAGAAACATGGATGGCAGCAGTCACGGGTTATAAGCACATTTTGGATTGGTGTAAAAAATGGGCACCACGGGTTGCCATCGTCAGTGGGAGGGGTCATTGCACCCCAATGGATAGCTACCGCCCGCCTCAAGCTGGGCATCCCCCGGCCAATAAGGTGCTTTCCCGCCATGGTTCACCTGCTCCAATGGGTGCTTGGAGCTTATGGCTCATCGCCAGACAAGTGGGCTGCAACATCTGCACCAAACAAAAGCAAAACAAAAGGAAAGAAGGAACCAGCCCTTCATTTTGCAAGCTGGAATGAACGTACAATGTGTTCCGGACTCTCCGAAGATCTATTGCAGACTGAGGACATCCGTAATACTGCAGTTATCGAAAGGGAGCTGGCGAGACTCCATGGGGATATTGCAGCACTGCAGGAGACTCGGCTTGCTGGAGTGACTCACTACGAGAGAGTGATTACACTTTCAACTGGCAAGGTAAACAGCAGAATGAACCAAGGCTACACGGTGTTGGGTTTGCCGTCAAAAACACACTCCTTGACATGATACAACCACCAACCACAGGCTCGGAGCAGATTCTGCTCATGAGACTACTCACTGCTTCTGGACATGTAAACATCCTGAGTGTCTACACTCCAACACTTTACTCAACTCCGGAGATTCATGACCAATTGTAATGGGCAGAATAGCATCTTTGAATGCATAGCATGATGAACCTTGAAGCGGATGGGCTAAAACAGCAGAAGACCATGTCTAGCACTTTATTAGGACCATAGTGTTCCTAATAAAGTGCTCATTGAGTGTATATACTATACTCTGATCAGCCACAACATTAATACCACTGACAGGTGAAGTGAATAACATTTATAATCTCTTTACAATGTCACCTGTCAAGGGGTGGGGTATATTAGGCAGCAAGTGAACAGTCAGTTCTTGAATTTCATTTGCTGGAAGCAGGAAAAATGGGCAAGCGTAGGGATCTGAGCGACTTTAACAAGGGCCAAATTGTGATGGCTAGACGACTGGGTCAGAGCTTCTCCAAAAAGGCAGGTCAGGCAGGTAAAAATGGCAGTGGTTAGTACCTAACAAAAGAGATCCAGGGAAGGACAACCAGTGAACAGGGTCATGGGCACCCAAGGCTCATTGATGCGCATGGGGTGCGAAGGCTAGCCCGTCTGGTCCGATTTCACAAAAGAGCTACTGTTGCCCAAATTGCTGAAAAACTTAATGCTGGCGTTGACAGAAAGGTTTCAGAATACACATCAGAATGCATCGCAGCTTGCTGTGTATGGGTCTGCATAGCCGCAGACTGGTCAAAGTGCCCAAGCTGACCCCTGTCCACCACCGAAAGCACTTACAATGGGCAAGTGAGCGTCAGAACTGGCCCATGGAGCAATGGCAGAAGGTGGCCTAGTCTGATGAATCACGCTTTCTTTTAGATCATGTGGGCAGCCGGGTGAGTGTGCATATTTACCTGGGCAGCAGGATGCACTATGGAAAGAAGGCAACCGGAGGAGGCAGTGTGATGCACTGTGCAATGTTATGCTGGGAAAACTTGGGTCCTGGCATTCATGTGGATGTTACTTTGACATGTTCCATCTACGTAAAGATTGTTTCAGACCATGTACACCCATGTACCAAGTGGTATTTCCTGATGGCAGTGGCCTCTTTCAACAGGATAATGCGCCTTGCCACACTGCAAATTATTTTGAGGAATGGTTTGAGGAACATGACAAAGAGTTCAATGTGTTGATTTGGCCTCCAAATTCCCTAGATTTCAATCCAATTGAGCATCAATGGGATGTGCTGGACCAACAAGTCCGATCCATTGAGGCCCAACCTCACAACTTACAGGACTTAAAGGATCTGATGCTAAAGTCTTGGTGCAAGATACCACAGGACATCTTCAGAGGTCTTGTGGAGGGCATGCCTCAACGGGTCAGAGCTGTTAGGGAGGATCTACATGATATTAGGTAGGTGGTTTTAATGTTGTGGCTAATCGGTGTATATATATTGTATATACTGTATATATATATAAACTTGAGACCTCATAATGATTTCCATATTAATACCAATTTCATAATGCCAAACAACACCCCTAAAAGGTGGTAAAATCAAATTAACCCACATCATCTTGTGTCGTTGAAACAAACAGCTGAAGTATTTGAAATTAGGTATAAAAAAAACATATAATAAACATAAAATATAAAGCAAGACTGCACAGACTGCATTATAATTTTACTTTAACATGATTTGTATTAGTTACGAGACAAACCAAATTTTGAAATTCAAGGAGCTGAGACCATTATTTAAAGGATAAACCTGAAATTCTTAAATAGATGAATCACAGTTCATGCCCAATTATACTCCATTTTAAGATTAAGAGGGAGATACAAGGACAAGCACACATGCCCACACAACAACACAAGCACACACATACACAAACACAAACAATAGTCCACTCTGACTTATTCTCTAAGGGAAAGATATGAAAAGACATGATGAACCTTGTGCACATAACCCTATTCCCTTGATTACATTCACTTAAAAACCGACCACAGCTAGGTGGTTCAATACAACAGCAAAACCATCAGGAGTCTAATATATATATATACTGTATATACTGTATATACAGTACTTGAGATTTCCAATGACTGGCTCTGTCAACGTGCATTCAATATCAAATATGAATGTGATCGTGTCTCCATGTGACCTCAGCATTCTGCTCGACTGGCTCTTTCAACTGTTTTAAAACAGGTTTCCCAAACATACTGCATATTTTCCATTTGTCTGCCAAACAAATAGTCCAGCCCCAAACACACACCATTGGTTGGGCCAACATTGGAATATTGTGCCACTCAAACAAAACAATTTGCAAAACCGTTTGGTGCTGCTAGTGTGTTTAATTATCATCACAGAAGATCTAATTTTCTGGACGCTGTGCCTTTTAATTCTCTCATTATTCACTTACCCTGATGCAATTCCAGATGTGTATGACTGTCTTTCTTCAGCGGAACGCAAATAAAGATTTTTAAAAGAAGACAGAGCTGTCAGGTCCTTATAATGGAAGTAAACAGGTGCCAGCATTTTGACAGTCCAAAAGTCACATTTAGGCAGCAATAAAATAATCCACATGACTCCAGTCGTTCATTTAATGTCTTCTGAAGCAATTCGATATGTTTGTGTAAAAAATTAATTGATAATTAAAGCATTATTAACCCTTAAAAAGCACTTCCTGCCAGCTGCTGGCACGAACCATGACGTAAGCGTGTTCACGCGAGAATTAGTAAGCGGTTCTTATTTACAACAGATGAACGAACGACACGCGAGACTTTGGCCATTTCAAACTGCATCAGAGCCCTGGATGGAAGTGCAGATTTAAAGTTAAAAACCTTTTAATTATCGATTTCTTTTTTACACAAACATATCAGTTTGCTTCAGAAGACATTCATTGAGTCGTGTCGATTATTTTATTGCTGCATAAATGTGACTTTTGGAACGTCAAATTGCTGGCACCCATTTACTTCCATTATAAGGGCCTGACAGAGCTCTATCTTCTAAAAATCTCTGTTTGTGTTCTGCTGAAGAAAAGCCAGGCATTAGAGGTCTGCAACAGGGCCCGACGGGACCCGATGGGTTTCGGGCTGGGTTAGGGTCAGATTTTCAAGTAGGACTTCGGGTTTGAGAGTATTGATGCTGACTACCACCCCTCACCCCTGAGTCGCGAGTTTGAATCCAGGGCATGCTGAGTGACTCTAGCCAGGTCTCATAAGCAACCAAATTGGCCCGGTTGCTAGGGAGGGTAGAGTCACTTGAGGTAACCTTCTCGTTGTTGCTATAATTTGGTTCTCCCTCTCAGTGGGGCGCGTGGTGAGTTGTGCGTGGATGCCGCGGAGAATAGCGTGGGCCTCCACATGCATTAAGTCTCCGCAGTAACGCGCTCAACAAGTCAAGTGATAAGATGTGCTGACTGACGGTCTCAGACACGGAGGCAACTGAGATTCGTCTTCCACCACCCAGACTGAGGCAAGTCACTACACCACCACGAGGACTTAGAGCGCATTGGGAATTCGGCATTCCGAACTGGGGAGAAATGGGGAGGAAAAGGGATTTGATGCCACAAATGTTGTCGATTGAGCTCAACTTGTATTAAACCCGGAACATTCCTGTTGAGCCCCGCCCTCGTGCCTGACGTAACTTTGCTTGCATTTGTTTATATTTACTATACAGTCTTCTGTCCAAAATTGGAATACACCTTTTGAAAGGTCTAAGGGTTTAGCATTGATATCCGGCCTTTGTTTTACGATAGAAATTCTCCAGGAACAGTAATATAGGAATTTGTGTCAGATGGGCAAATGGGAACATGCAAAATCAAAACGGGACTTCATACCTCTATTATGAATCCAATCCATCACACATGAGAAAACTTTCCATTACAAGCATCCAGTAAATTAAATCCGATTGTACTTTTAGTTCGAAAAAGTTAATGATGGAATATTCATTGTTTACATCAGAATTCGTCTGAGAGAACAATTCTGCTAAATGTTCTTCAATGGATAACGGAAGCCTCATAGCATTTCTGTTGTAAAACTGTATTTGAACTATTCTCATAGAGACTTAGGTAAAAAAATGAGCCTGCCCCCAAAATACGTTCTTTTTTTTTTTAAAGGAGGGATTTTTAGCATAAATATTCAAACAGCGCGGCCTCCTGATGTGACGTTGTAAAGTGCATTGCCAGTAAGTTTAAAGCTACACCACCAACAAATGTCCTTTGTGTAATTTTTTGATGAGCATAATGAATAGCCCACAAGATGACGATTCCAGCGATGTGTGGGTTAGGTATATTCCGCCCATATCCACAATATTCCCAATATTCCCATGAGGCTTTGCGGCCGATGTGGGCAGAACTTCCTGTTAAGCATAAACAATCGTTATGTTATGTACTAATTGCAGCATTAAAAAAATGACAGAAACTTGAGGACAAATGATCACAGAATTATAGCAAGGCGATATTGTTCTTCCTCACCTATCTGTTTATGACTATGGATTTCATTTTGTTGAATAACTAAATTCCATCAATGCAAGAACCTGAGAAGACTAACCTGTAAAGGTATGTAGCCTATTAGCACCTTCACAGCTGTAAAGTTGGACATGTTTTGAGAACTGTAGATAATTATGTCTATTTTTTTAAGCATATGTTGAGTCTCTTCAGGAGAGGTCCAGACAGCAGGATGCTCACGCATTGCAGGAGACTGTCATGCTGCCCTTTATCAGATAAAATCAAATCATTTTGCGGGAGATGAATAAGTAGTAAGCTCAATCTAGCTATATGATTGTTATTTTACATAATCACTTTATCTAAATGCTGTAACCTAAATTAAATGTTTTAGTGTTGACTGAACAACATTCATTGTTCCTGTGTAGGAACGAACGACAGTACCATACAAAAAGAACTACAATAAAGCAACTATAAAACAGTATGTATTATTAAAAGCACTGTACAAATACATTTAATAAATGTGATAAAACGTCTCACTACTGTACATATCTTATCTATTAATTATGGTCTTCCACTGTAGAATTTATCCATTTAGCATCACAGCATGAAAACAGTTGAAAACATCGTGACTACTCAAAGGCAGTTCAGGAAAAACACCATTCCTTTTTATACTCCGTAATATTGCCATTTCAAAACACGTGAAGCATTCACAAAGGCCATTGCTGAATAGAAATGAACAAACTCTCAAAAATCAAACTCTCAAAGCTTTGCTTTGCGAGTGGTTTCTGACCATAACATTGCTGTTTTAGATAAATCATTAGTTTCGCTTGATTATTATGATAACTATTTCTATCGGGAAGACACGCAGGCTTGAGTGAGGTTTATGATGCCATTTATTTGATGAATGTAGAACAGAAAAGTAATGTCTCTCTTTGGCGTAGGCCCCGTCCGGCGGTCCGAGGGAGTTGTACTCGGAACCATCATATCCTGCCGGAGATAGGAGGCAGGGGCGAGGAGCCTACCCCTGTGCGGGACGGGGCTCAACTGGTGGTGGTGGGGTGGTGGAGGTTGCCATCTTAGCGCACTGAAACAGCAATGTGATAGATTAGGAGCAGACTTATAAAGCAATGGCTTACCTGCGATTGGCTAGGAATTACCCAGCTAATATTGTGATGATGTACAGCTGCTAGTCTTCCCGCCAGAACTACGCTGCGCTCACATTAACTGCACATATTGTCTGGGAAATTTTAAAGACATCTTACAATATTTAAAAAGCAAGAATCTAACTACATGACACGCAAGCAAGCAGTGACCGGCTACACACAAAATGCCAACCAATCGCTCTTCCACTAGCCAACCGGAAATTCCACCCACCCAAGCGAAATACAGTGTACTCGCTGAGAATGTTGTGGACATGGATTTCTACTAGCACAAAACATCTACCGTAACTCATGATGCACATGTGCTACTATGGCCAAGGACTGTGTGTGCCCTCATCATAGTTGGATCTGTAATATTCACGGCGATGCATTTCACTGCATCTTAGGTCAATCATTTATTTGCATCTACAAATTTGTTTACTCACACTCAAGTTTCAACATGGATTCCAAACGTCCAAAGAAGTATTTTACTCCTGAGGAAGTTTTGGAGGCGATCACTCAAAGTATAAACAATGATGGATGGATGTTGTTATGAGGAGTGAGATTTAGCAACAATGTGAAAGCAAGTCAGTCCACTGTCGGCCATCTTTGGAATGCTCTCGTGTGGCTATTTCCAGTCATGCCAGTGCAGCTCCTATCTACTTGAATGGCTAAAGACCAAAATCTCAAAAACAGTTTGGCAAGATTACAATCAAAGGACATATTTCAAATCAGCAATGAAATCTAACAATACTGGAATCCTAAATGTGTTTCATTACCTCCTATTATGCTAAAAACGCAATTTTCCCAGTTTGTATAGCTAATGCACATGCGTGTTCTAAAGTTGATTGACAGGTAATGTCTGTATCTAAAAGGAGATTGGCTCTTTTAACTGTAAGGTGGGACTTCCTTTCTTCATCAGTTGACCGTTGGACACTCAGAGCTCATTGGTTGAGCATTCCTTGATACATTGAAAGATCGATCTTTGTGTTGATATAATGCAAATGAGAATCCTATTTTTAGCGGCAAGTAAACTGATTTCTTTTCAAATTGGATAATGTACCAGAAATTGTCAACATTGCTAGTGAGTTTAAAGCATACATGAACATATTTTTCATCTTGTTCATGATGAATAGGATTAGTAGAATGAATTGAGCACAGCTGTAGTTTATAAAAAAGCACTCACCCATGAAGAATTATCAATATTATACAATACGATATGATACTACTTTATTTACCCCCCGAGGTAATTTGAGGCATTACAGCAACAGAGAAATAGATATACACACACACACACACACACGCACTCACTCATGTTTGTTTTGCTATACTTATGGGGACATCTCACTGACTTCCATTGATTTTAGAGCAGGCTAAAGATATATTCTGTCCCCTTCCCCTAAACCTAACCCTCATAGAAACCTGTACACTTCATTATATTTAAAGATAAACATAATTTAGGTGATTTATGAGCTATTTTTTACAAGTGAGGACCTGCTAAAATGTCCTCACAAATGGGTTCTCTACTATACTTGTGAGGATATTTTCAAAAATGTGACACTCACAAGTATAGCCAAACCTGTACATGCCCACACACACACAATGTCATTCCATATATATCAACAACCTTGCTGCTCATAATAGTGCTAATCAATGCATACAACCCAATATATTAAAAAAAAGTCACAAAATATAGGCCAATTCATAACAATTTATACAGTATATCCACAATTAAAACTGTGCTTAACGTGTATACTCTACTGTGCATGCTTCAGTTCAGTGTACTATTGTACATACTAATTGCTGCAGAAAAAACCTAAAGTAGCGTTTTTTCTTACTTTGAGGTGAAATCAATCTCCTACTAAATGTGCTCTTCTGTGCAACAATAATGCTGTGTAATGGGTGAGAGGTGTTGTACATAATGGCTGAGAGCTTAGCCAGCATTCTTCTCTCCATCACTACCTTTAGGGGGTCAAGAATGATCCCCAAAACAGAGCTGGCTTTCCTTATCAGTTTGTTCAGTCTGTTCAAGTCACCAGCCCTAATCCGCACCCTCAACACACAACAGCATAAAAGAGCACTGCTGTCATCACAGACTCATAGATGGAATGGAGCATTACCCACAGCCCCCCCCCCCCGCCTTTTTTATATATAATGTCTGTGTTGGTGGCCCAGCACAACTTATTGTCCAAGAGCACTCCCAGATATTTACAGGAGGTAACTATCTGTTATAGTAATTATTATAGGAAAAGCAAATGATTCCTTGTCAAATATAAATTACGTATTTTTTTACTGGAAATCTTCTGATTTTCTGAAGCTATGGCTAGTTGTGCAGCAAACCAATAATGTTAGAGTGACAGCAGTAGGGGTGCTCAATAGAGACAAGAAAAACAGAGACTAGAGACAATTAGCGACAAAGTCGCTGACAGTGTGAACAGGGCTTGACGGCGTTTTGACTCCCGCTCGGAACAGGTCGAGCAGGACCAGTTACACTCGTATTGGTGTAAATATATGGGCTCTCTTGTTTTATATTTCACCGGTGATCAAAGACATTGAGTGTTTTTTTTTTGTTGTTATGTTTTGTTGTGGAGAAGATTATTTATTGGTTTAATTATTATTCATTATATAATTATTACGTATGACTGGCCATAACTTTTGTTGTGTGTTATGATTTTTCATAAAAACTGACGAAGGCAGATTTTATATCATTTGTAAATTGTATGTAAATATTTGTGTGTTTTGATGAAGGTCTATTACATGTGGTACATGTCAAGGCATGTATAACTTTACCCCTGAAATAATTGGTTGCCAAGGGGACTTTGGGAGTCACCAGCTGGTGTGTTTTTAAAATGTTCATAGACACAGAAAAAAAGCTTGCAACAGCCTCATTGATTGTGCTATAGTCCTAAAATTTGAAATATTACTTATTGATACTTGTGGCTTTGAGAACAATGCTTTTCTGGGTGTCATAGCTATTTTAGCGCATAAAAATCAGATTGAGTACATTCAGGCTTGTCTAGCTTTTTCCTTTTTATTTATATAAAGTTGGGGTTATTAAAGCCCCAAATGTCATCTTTCAGAGGATACGGAGGTTCAAATTATGCCTGTAGCCCAAATGGATCAGAAACTACATCCATTTTAGTAAGGGTATGCCATTTCATGTTATGTACTCCAAAATGGGGTGGCCTCATAGGTTTTTCATAAAACAAAAAGAAATTAGTCATGTTTAAAGTAATGTAGTAATGTTTACTATAAAGAAATTTGTATCTGTTGTGTAAGTAATTAATTGATAAATGTTTTGGATTGTTTTAAACTAAAATAAGTATCTGTCAGTATACTATGGTGATTGCAATAATAAATCGCTGAGTGAAAACTACTAACTGCAGCCTGTGCCAGCCAGACATCACTTCAGTCTACTATGATGGAATTCACAGAAGATTATGTTACATCTTAATTTCTTGCTGTAGCATAATTTTCTGTAAAGCTGCTTTGATATTATGTGTGTTGTGAAAATCACTATAAAAATAAAAATGGCTTAACTATAATAAATACACATGATACATAGCTTAAATTGTAATAATAATAATGATATTACTTATGAGTATTTACTCAATTCAAATTATTATATTATCTACATTAGTATAAACTACATAATATTGAAGTCACTATATATATAGAGAGAGAGAGAGAGAGAGAGAGAGAGAGCGAGAGAGAGAGAATTAATTTTAGACTTTAAATAAATTAATAATTACATGTGTAGGACGTTTGCATTGTAGGGATGTACATGCAGATTTCAGATATAAAATCAGTGACTGAATGACTAATGTTTACTCACTGAAATTAGTTGATTCCCAATTAAGTCAATAGGGACATTAGAATGTTTGGGCATAGCAATATGGCGGCGCAGTGGCTTCACTGATATGACGTCATGAGCAATCCAGTTCTACATATCACTGACTGCAGTGATATTTTTAGACAAAGGCCTTGCTAACCTGTTCCTATGGTAACCACTTTAAGTTTTAAAGGAGACATGGCAATTAAACGATTGATTATTGCTTTGTGCAACAACTTGCAGACTTTCAAAACAGCACACAGAAAACTAATATAGCGATACCAAGGTACAGTGAGGGTAAAAGATGTTAATACCGTGGTACTTTGATAAGTACCAAGGTACTGAATGATTACCATATGCATGTACAATTGTATTTACATGGTACTACAAAGTTATTCAGATAATACAATAGAAATACATTGATACAAAAACAAAACATTCCTACCCAAATACTTTAGTACTTTTTTTGTTCGTTTATAATAGGCAAATCATGTCACCCCAGAATGGTGGAATGATTGAAATAAACAATGAAAGAGAGAGCAGTCTTTCTTTTTGAACTACTGTAAGTTAAAAGAGAATATTCATTCAAGTCTTCACCTCAAAAACTCACACAGTTTCACTGCAGGCGTGTTTTTTCCACAGGCAGAGAAACAGACCTACATGCTTGTGAACACAAACCTGTTTCGCTATAGGTACATTTGTATTTAATTGGTGCATCTCAATAACAAACTATTCTACAAATGTAACTAAAAATAACAAACTCACCAGAGGCATGTGTCTAATTTATAGCAACATTCATATGCTGCTTCTTTTTTTGTCTTTTTTGAACCAGTAATTACTAGTAATTAAAAATACATTATGTTGATTTAATCACACTATTAAAGGGATGGTTTGCCCAAAAATGAACATTCTGTCATCATTTACTCACCCTCCTGTTTTTCCTTTCATTGTATGCATAAAAGATGCAGTGTAAGTGAATTGTGACTGATGGCTAATGCTAACAAACTGCCTAACATTTCCTTTTTTTTGTTCCGCCGAAGAAAGAAAGTAATTTGAGTTTTGAACAACATGAGAGTGAGTAAATTATGATAGAATTTTTGAGGATAAAATATCCCATTAACTGCTTCATGTTTAGACCTAATTCAGACAAATTCTCAACTCTGTTCATACCAGATGAAGCAACAGTTGGCCAATTGTCATGATCGACCAATCATATGACTATGTTTGTGATATAAATATCGCAGGCATCTTTGAAGCAGCGAGACAAAACAAAATGATTTGCACAATAATGACTTATATCCACTTCTTCTTAGTGCTTTGTAGAACACTACAAAGCCCCATTTGTAGATGTGCAGTCTTCAGCACACAGAGCCTTATTCAAAAGGAGGAAAATAACTGAGTGACACTAAGTACTTTAAACACCTGCTGTAGACCTGCTCTTTAATAATGCTGTGGATTTGATTGACAGCTTGAGAAATTACGCTAAAAAGTGACACATTGCATCGTTATGTCATGGGGATAAATTGTCACAGTCATTTAAAAATTACAGTTAAGCGCTGGCTTTTGTATTATATAGTTTAAACGTGTTCACTAGCTAGAAGTCAGCTTGCATGCTCAGCTGTTCTTTATAATTCAGGTTTGTAAAAGTAGAAACAAGGATGACGTTAAAAGCAATCTAAAAACTTTCTAGAAAGTTATAGATCTTTGTTCATTTGAATAACTGCACAGTCCAGCATGTTTTTTATATAATAACTTATTTCGCATTTATTCTATTGGTGTGCCTTCCCTTAGGAAAGAAAATCACATTTTAAATATTGACAAATTAAAAAATATATAAATGTCAATTGTTTCTTCTAGAGAGCAATGAGAAAAATAGAAAGCAAATGGAGAATTTTGCTCAGGCCTCCTGCTTCTCAGATTTGTCTCCTGGGTAAAAAAAACCCCCAGTAATCACACGTGTCTTCTCTTAAGTTTCATAAAAGATCTTAACAATGACTCGATGAATATCTTGTGCTCATATTTGCCATAATATTAAAGACTGTCAAGACATCAAAAGTCAGAGATCTAAATATGAACTCAAACATTTCTCATCAAATTTTTCCAAGATATAGAAATGTTTCTACATTAAAAGTATAGATCTACTGTATAGTCTTAAACAATAATTATGTTTTTATTGGTTGATACTTGATAAATTAATCATACAGAAACTTAGAACTCCATTAATCTTCTAAACAACGAAAGAGCAACTTCTGAGCAATAAATAAAATACACTAATAACAATAAATTAATTTATTATTAAGGATGTACCAATACAAAATACACAATTATGCAAAACAAAACTGGCCAATATCAATACTGATAGTTTGGTAGTTCTACTCTTTTACAGGTATGCTACCTTCCTTCAAATCATGGTTAATTGCAAAACTTCAAAAGAAATTTTAATCTCTGTCTCTGGCTCGCTGTTTTTTTAACAACTGGGCAATATCCGATAGCACAGAAAATTGTTTTTATCGGCCGATAACGATGATTGGCCGATACATTGGCACATCGCTAGTTATAATCTATAAAATTATTCAAATAAAAAGCAATAACATTTTTATCTAGTTTTTATCTATAACATTTTATTTAGCCCTATAACAGGCGCACATTAACATAATGTTTTTGTCTTCAATATATCTGCTGCTACCTGGTGGACGTTTCCAGAATTTCTTGATGGAAAAATATCTTTAAAAATTTTCCAAAAATGTCTGCTTTTGTAGTACATGCACTTGTTTTTTTATGTGAAACCTTTGCTGATTTAAATAAAGCAAAATGACAGTAAAGCTTATATTGCTACTGATATTTTAAAATGAGTATTTGCTGAATATAAGCAACTTGTGCTTGTCTCAAATTTTGTATATTATTTTATTGGAAAAGCCAGTTGAAATCTATGTATAAAATATGATTCAACATTAAGAGTTATATCTCTTAATCACTGTTACATTCCATTCATGCCCAAATATATTTAAAGTGTATGTTTATTTTCAAATATGCAGCCTGCTCTGTCATTGTAAATCTCATTATATTACATTACAAGCTATTATGATGTCATCTTACCATCAGTTATTGAGACCCAGCTAAAAAATGTTTTACAATTTCCCTTTTTAAAATGTAAATATAGTGTTTGGTGCATAAAATACTTATGATAAAAGTGTTTATTGAAAAAATAATATTTTATTCATATTGTATATGATACATTTCAATCCATATCTACAAAATATTTGGTATCTTTGGTATATTTGGAGTCCTCTGATAATACCCCAAGATTTACCACTGTAGCATGTATGGGCTAAGAAAAAGTTCAATAATAAAAAATGTATTCCTGGGCCTCAGGATGATAATGACCTTTAAAGATTAATTTATCAAACATGATACATAAAAACATGTACAAATGTTTCTGTTTTTTAATATTTCTTTTTATAGTTTGTCTAAAGGAACTAAAAAAATAAAAAAAACAATTCTTTCATATGTCAGGCTTTACAGGGTTATGTGTGTTGTCCAGAGTTATACTCTATGTAAGCATTTTATATTATTGCGTAAACTATTTGTTTACTGTGTCCATGTCAAATAAACTTGAAACCATGAAGCATGGGCCTCGGGCACACTGTTGTTTTTTGTGTAGAATAAAACTGTCACTGCATGCAGAAAAACAGCAGACGCATTACCAGGGCTGACGACACTCGTGAGGTCTGTTTACTGCCACAGTGTCCGGCCTGGAGCCCCAGCGGGAGGTCCAGATCCCAAGTAATGCCATTACAGAGACTGCCACAACCCAATGAGATTAGACCTCTGCAACTGGCTTATCGGAAATTCAATCTTTCATCTGGTTTCAAAACCCAAGCTCTGGAGGAATTTAGTTACTTAGGTAAAAATATAGAAATGGCAGTGGGATTTCATAAATCATAAAGTTTTCCAAAAGTGGATTGTGTTTAATACCACCAAGCTCCAAAATGGACAAAAAAGCTCAATAAAAACAATTATTTATGAGAAGTTATAACTTATTGTAAAGTGTAATATCAGACATTATGAATGCAGTATATTGCATTCATATATGCCTTTACAATGCGTTATAAATATGGGCTTCATAGAAAGTATTACCGAAAATATATTTGGATCAAACTCAGAGACTCATGATACAACACTGCTTACAATACACACAAAACATGAGTGCTAAAATACACTTTTCAGTTATTATTCATGTTTGACACGATACCTTTTAGACAGAAAGTATGGAAGGTCATCAAATTAACTTTGGTCTTGTTCTCCAACATGACTATACCACAAAAAACATACAAATTAAAGTAAAGTATTTGGAACCAAGGTGGAGATTAGTGACTTTTAAGGATCATGTTTCAGTGAATCCATCGTCATAGAGACGCAATAAGTGATAGCCTCCATAGCTGTCATGATGACACTCTTTGAGCAATATTTCAGAATCTACATATAGTATTACATCAAGTGTGGGCTTGTTTGATTCGGAGCCATCTGCTGTAAATTTTAATATGCCATTTTTTATATCATGTTAATATATTGTGAAGTTATAAACCAAAATGTAATGATAATTCTGTTTTCTCTGTTTATTTTACATGTGCATTCCACACGCTAATACTCAGTGTACTTTGATCTCTGAGTGAAACAAATTTGCTCGTTACATTGTACTAATCAAGACCTTTCGAAAGATATGTGACACATGCCTGTGTGATCATTCTGATCTTTTTACCTGCTCTAAAAATTATTGTTCAATGCCTGTGATAGCAAAATTGCGAATAATGAAAATTTGATAGTTCTACTTTGTCAGCAAATTTAAAAGCAGTATTTTAGAATTGGTCAGATCAGCTTTATCCAGTGTAAAGATAAGAGTCTAAGCTTTAAAACAACACATATTTTGTGCAGATCAACCAATTGGTTGTTGAGTAATACCATAATATAATTTGTTTTCGTGATCAACTCCTGAAATAGCATATAATGAATATAATGAAGTATTAACTACTCTTTAGAATTTAGCCTTCTGTATTCTGTATTCTTTATGCTTTAGAGACTGTTATTGATTTTGCGTGTTTAGTCAGTTAGATATTGCATTGCATGTAAAGTGTTTTTTTTAACAGAAACAGCATATTCACATTGCAAGTTACACATTGAAAATTATGCATATTATGACTAATGTGTAGCTTAGTTCAAGTTCACCTGTTCATTTGCTTCCATGTCTGTGCAGATGTAAGATGTAATATTACATATACGTTGTGGATAAAGTAAAGCGGTTCATTTTGCCGGAGTCTAGTGCATTCAACTCACACAGCTGATTTACATACTGCATTATTGGATTAGATTAACCCATATCTAATATGATCTTCTAGATGTTTCTCTAGATGTTTTATTTTTCTGATTATATTATGCACTTTTAATTTCTTGCAGTATTATTGTTTCTCATAATATTTTTCGTCAACAGTATCCTTTAATAAAATCGTTTAATTATCATCATGATGGTTTTTCGTTGGAGAAATCAAAAAACCCTTTATCAATGAACGTTTTCATCAGTGATTTCGCTGATGAGATTAACACTGGCGTTTAGTTGCATAACAAGTGAAAACAGATGCTGTTTGGCTTGACGCACAATTTTTCAATTGAACACATTTGCGAATGAGAGGGCAAGATTATCAGTGAATAACGACTTAAGTGTTGCTCTTTTTTCTACACAAATCTATTCTGCGGCTTGGAAAAATAGCACACCAATCATATGGATTACTTTGAAGGTGCTTTTTTGTCAGTTTTGGAGCTTGCTAGAATAAATACCCAACCACATTTGTTATATGAAAAAGAGCAGCTTGGACATACTGCTTAACATCTCTTTTTGTGTTTCACAGAGGAAAGAAAACAATACATGGGATGAAACAACATGAGGGTGAGTAAATGATCACAAAATATTCACACAAATGTTACAGAAAAAGCGCTCATGTGCAATGTGCACACCAGATTGTCACATACAGACCAAAGCTTGGAACTTTTTTGTCCATCTGTGGAATAATGTCATTTTAAAACAGTGTTAGTGTCATTGTTGTCATTTTCAGTCTTCTCACATCCACACTGCCTGCCTTCGCCCCATTATTCCTCTAATAGCCCGTGCTAAGAGGCCCTTCAGTAGAAGATATTGGGTTTGGACAATATGCGCTCACACGCAGCCAGGTGTCCTGGGACACGAGGTTTGGGATGGGACACAGACCTTTAATAGGTGATGAGACGGGAAGTCATATTGTGAACAGAGACCACAAAGAAAGTTGTAATTACCAGATGTGCGTCATCAGATGTCTGTCAACACTGGCTGTGATCAAATGATGTTGACCAAGCTAGAAAGCTGTTTCAGTGTCTTTAAACAGGTACAAGTATGTGGGGTAAAGCTGTGGAGAATGTGTGTCTCAACTGAAAATCTTTCAGTTTTAATACCAGTGTAGCTCCTTTCACAAGATGCTCCAGTTCTGTATTCATGACTGTCAAAACATAATTTCTCACCTTATATTACTTCAAATTATAACATCATGTACTTTGGGAATGTTTCAAAAGTAGAGAAACGCAATCGACCAGTTATAATTTATGTGTTCTTACTGTCTTCTTACTTATTTTGAATTATCCACCAATGTTTTTGAAATTCTGTAAGTGATTCTGTTTTAATCAAAAAACATGAAAAATGTCCTACAAGAAAGGACTGTCAAGTAGCCCTACTCTTCATGCTACCAGTCCAATGTGTTTAGTAACGCTTTACAATAAGGTTGTACCGGTATTCATTAACATTACGTAACTACATTAGTTATTATGAACTAACAATGAACTATATTTGTACTTTTTAGCACTTTATTAGGAACACCTACTTATTCATGTGATTATCTAATCAACCATTTGTGTGGCAGGACCGCAATGCATTAAATCATGCAGATACTGGTCAGGAGCTTCAGTTAATGTTCACATAAACCATCAGAATGAGGAAAAAATATGATCTCGGTGATTTGGACCGTGGCATGATTGTCGTTGCCATATGGGCTGGTTAAGAGTATTTCTGTAACTGTTGAACTCCTGGGATTTTCACACACAACAGTCTCTAGAATTTACTCAGAATGGTGCCAAAAACAAAAAGCATCCAGTGAGCAGCTGTTCTGTGAATGGAAGCGCCATGTTGATGAGAGAGGTCAACAGAGAATGGCGAGACTGGTTTGAGCTGACAGAAAGGCTACGATAACTCGGATAACAACTCTGTACAATTGCAGTGAGCAGAATAGCATCTCAGAATGCACAACACATCGAACCTTGAGGTGGATGGACTACAACAGCAGAAGACAACACTGGGCACTTTATTAGGATCATAAAGTTCCTAATAAAGTTCTCAGTGAGTTTATATTCCAGAAATGGCTTTTATGTGTTCTTATTAATATAATGTTTCCATAGTGTATTAAAATAATATTTAACATACATATAATTGCCTCATTAAATAAAAATAAAAAAAGGAATTAAAATATTTTTTTAATAAAACAAAAAATAGTGCAGTCCTCAAGGCTAAAGAGAACTGGGCTTTTTAAATATGAGTACCCCTGCTTTAGTAAGCTCAGCAAAAAAAGAAACACTGTATCTTAAAGATGATTTTGTAAAAATCCAATTAACTTTACAGATCTTTATCATAAAGGGTTTAAACAATGTTTTCCATACTTCCTCAATGAACCATAAACAGTTAATGAACATGCACCTGTGGGACAGTCATTAAGACACTAACAGCTTACAGACTGTAGGCAATTAAGGTCGCAGTTACAAACCTTAGAACACTAAAAAGAACTATCAAGTGACTCTAAAAAACACCAAAAGAAAGATGGTCCACAGGGTCTCTGCTCATCTGCATGAACGTGCATTAGGCATGCTGCATGGAGGCATGAGGACTGCAGATGTAGCCAGGGCAATAAATTACAGTGTCTGTAGTGTGAGACGCCTAAGACAGCTCTACATGTAGACAGGAAGAACAGCTGAACGTCCTCGCAGTGGCAGACTACGTGTAACACCTACACAGGATAGGTACATCCGAATAACCGGTGTGAGAAATGAATTGTACATGCTGTCCTTGTTTGACATCTAACTCTGTATGTATGTGTGCTTAGCTAACCACAGAAAGTTTCTCTCGTCTTATCCTCTTTTGGAATGTTCGGTGCTCCAACGAGCACATACTCTTTTCGTGAGCTAAATATCTCAGTTATAGACATAACAAATATCTAGGACTGCCTTATCTGATTTTGTTCCTGTACTATTTCGGCATCAACAATTCCTTGTCCTTGGCCTTGCTGTCACTCTTCTATTGGTTGTTCTTTGTTCTATGAAAGATATAAATATTATGCTTGCTGTAATAAACTTTGAGTAGATTGAATAGAAGCACTCTGAGTGTTGTCGTTCTTTCTCCTCCCTTCATGAAGTCTTCAGAGGCACGGACTCCCGACTGCATTTAACTGGGCATGTACTGAAAGGGACCGAGGAATTCTTGACGGCAGAAGTGTTGTATTCTAGACTACAACGAGATCCAAGTTTATTCCTAACAGTTTGGGGGCTCCGTTGGGATCCCACAAACAGGTAAGGTCAATTTTATGACAAACTTATGTTGACGTTTGTTGGGGTATCTCTGAGCCGTATAGTGTGTGCATTTTGTGGACTCCCTCAAAGGGAACGTTATTGCTCTGCTAGGCTGCAGAAAGGGAGCTGATACCCCCCAGAAATGTCCAGGAACTTGCAAGTGCCTTGGTGGAAGAGTGGGGTAACATCTCACAGCAAGAACTGGCAAATCTGGTGCAGTCCATGAGGAGGATGTGAGTGCGCATCGCAAGTATTTCAGTCAACTCGCTCCGTGTCCAATAAAAAAAAAACAATTCACATGCACCGTTTTCTTCATGTAAATTCTTCCTTTAATCCAGACTCGTTAATAAATCAAACAAATAAAAGAAAAGAAACAAAATATATTCTTAAATCCTAAATATCACGGATGCGGTAAAGAAAACTGTGCGACTCCACTCTATTTCCTATAAAGGACGCACAACCGCATCACTTAACGTAGCAATTATTAAAGGGCCAGTGCACAATTTAAACATAATAACATATTTCAATGTAAATATAGAGAATATTTATCTAATTAGTACACACAAATAAAGAAAGTTACAATCAAAACACAAATATTAAAATACTGAAATGCAACACATAATATGCAATAATTGTCACTGAACAAAAGCAAAATTAGGCTCCTACATTACCGGCCTATATTTGTTCTCAAACTCTTTGAAACAATTACTTAAATTTAAACAGAAGGAGCCATATTACTTTAATATCCTTAATGAATTCTTAAAGTCCAAAGTAACGCAAATTTGGGTTCTTATAGATGTATTGCCTTCACTATTTACATTCTGCCTCCTGCAACAGGCAAAGTTTTGTTATGGGTCTTTCCAAAATGTTAGTTTTGGTCTTAATACGGACTTGTCGGACCAGACCCTTCTTATCAGGAATGGTTTCAATGACCCTTGCTAATACCCATGAATTCCTGGGGGCGGAGTCATCAACTACCAGAACAATATCTCCAACAGAGAAGTTTCTTGTTGTGTTATTCCACTTTTGTCTCTTTTGCAACTGCGGCAAGTATTCTCGACACCAACGTTTCCAGAACAGATCAGAAACGTACTGAACCTGTTTCCATCTGCGTCGAGAATACAGATCGTCTTTGTCGAACAGTCCTGGAGGCAACGATGTCTTTGACTTGAGTAACAACAAGTGGTTTGGAGTCAAAGCTTCCAAATCATTTACATCACTTGATGCTGCTGTGATTGGACGACTGTTGATTATAGCCTCTGCTTCACAGAAAACTGTTTGAAGGCATTCCTCATCAAGAACTTGTTCTTTGATTGTAGCATTTAGGATTTTTCTTACTGAGCGTATCAATCTCTCCCATGTCCCGCCATGGTGAGATCCAGTGGGAGGATTGAAAACCCACTTAATTCCTTGCTGACTGAGATGGTCTTGAATCTTTTGACTGTTCCATCTTTCAATGGATTGCCTTAACTCACGCTCAGCACCTACAAAATTGGTCCCATTGTCTGACCTGAGAACTTTCACTTGTCCTCTTCTGGCTACAAACCGGCGTATAGCATTTAGACAGGAATCAGTGTCTAGTGAAGAAGCAACTTCGATGTGCACTGCACGAATTGCTAAGCAAGTGAATATAACACCAAATTTCTTGACAAGGGTTCTTCCACGTTTAACCATGAATGGTCCAAAGTAATCTACACCTACTCTGGTAAAAGGTGGATCATCTGGCAACACCCTGTCTGATGGTAAGTCTGCCATTATTTGTTTTCCTGTTGATGAATGTAAACGACGACAAATAACACATCTTGCCAGCATTTTTCTGATTGCAGATTTGGCACAAGGTATCCAGTATTTTTGTTGCAGTGTTGAAATCATGTGATTTCTACCACCGTGTCCTGTTTTCTCATGAACATTCTGGAGGATTAAGTTGGTGACATGAAGACCCTTTGGTATAAGCATAGGTTGCTTACTTTCTTCTGGCATAGCAGCATTGCTAAGTCTTCCACCGACATGTAAAACTCCATTGTGCAACTGGGGGTTTAATCTGTGGATCGAACTGCCTCTCTTTGTGGCATGTCCACTTTGCAGTGCTGAAATCTCCTCAGTGAACTTCTCTCTTTGACAGTATTTCACTATTTCAAGCTCAGCCTCTTTCAAATCATCAACAGAAATGTTGCTTCCTTTCCATTTAGCTTTAAAATCTAGCATCCTTTTGTCCACAATCTGCTTGCTTTTACTTGAGTTGGTTGAAGTCTCTGCAACAGTAAGAGTCTTTCTCTTTTGCACAAGTTCCAACAGCATGGTTTTCAATTTTAGCATCCATGCTACAATGCGCTGAAGCTTTATCCAAGAGGAGAAATGATTCATCAGTTGTCTAACTGAACTGTTATTGTGTTGGGCTTGTATTGAATTGACCAACACTGACCTTTTGATCTCTGGATCATCTGCAGATATCATCATATGGTCCATGTTCTTTGGCCACTCATCTGTGAATTCGTAAAGAAATTCTGGGCGTGAGATCCATTTTTCATTTTGCAAGAAAGTGTTAACCTTCTGCCCTCTCGAGGCGCAATCTGCTGGATTTGATGCAGTATCGACATGGTTCCATTGTTCAATCTTTGAAATTTTTAGAATATATGTGACTCTGTTTGCCACGAATGTTCTGAATCTTGAGCTCTCATTTCTGAGATATTTAAGCACAACTGTGCTATCTGTCCAGAAGACTGAAGGTTTAAGTTTTATTTGCAGTTCTCTTTGTAACATCAGATCCATTTTTGTTGCAACTGTCGCAGCTGTCAGTTCCATTCGTGGAATTGTAGGTCTTTTTAGAGGGGCAACCCTAGCCTTCCCCATCATCAATGCACAGTGCACTTGATCCTGTTGATTACGTAGAAGAAGATAACTTGCTGTACCATACGCATCCTCACTCGCATCTGCGAAGTGATGTAGCTGTGCCTCAACAGCTTCTCCAAACCCTGCTGGTCGAATGCATCTATTCACCTTGAACTCTTCAAGTTGATGAATCCCATTGAGCCAGTCTGTCCAACTTTGTTTTACTTGCTCTGGAAGATCATCATCCCATCCTATTTTCAATCTGCATAAGTCCTGCAGGATCATCTTTGCTGGTAAAACTACAGGTGCAAGAAACCCCAATGGGTCATAGATAGAACTGACAATCGAGAGCAATCCTCTTCGAGTGAGTGGACGATCTTTAATGACTATTTTGAATTGAAATGTGTCTGACTAAACATTCCAATGAATGCCCAATGCTCTTTCCACTGGCAATGTTTCTTGGTCAAGATCCAAGTTTTTTACTCCATCAGCCCGTTCATTCTCAGGGATAGCTGTTAAAACAGCACGACTGTTGCTTGTCCACTTAACCAGGCGGAAACCTCCTTTGGAACATATTGCTCGTAGACCATGATACAGCTCTATGGCTTGTGTCTCAGTGGCTGTGGACTTTAAACAGTCGTCTACGTAAAAATTTCGTAGAACAGCATCAACGGCGTCAGCTTTGAATAATGTGCTATGATCTTCAGCACACTTCCTCAAAGCAAAGCAGGCGCAGCTGGGCGAAGAAGTAGCGCCAAACAAGTGGACAACCATTTTGTGTTCCACCAAGTCTCCATTATAATCTCCGTGAGGCCACCACAAGAACCTTAAAAGATTTGAATCCTCTTCATGGACGCGAACCTGGTGGAACATAGCTTCCACATCTGCCATAATAGCGATACTTTCCTGTCTGAATCTTGTAATGACACCGACAAGATTACTCGTGAGGTTAGGGCCTTGTAAAAGTTGTTGGTTCAACGACATCCCTTGAAAAGATGCCCCACAATCGAAAACAACTCTCAGTTTTTGTTTGACGGGATGGTACACCCCATGATGAGGTATGTACCATATGTTGTCATCTGTTTGCTTGTGATTGTCTTCTGTCAGCTTAACAGCATAGTCATTTCTGATGAGACTGTTCATGAAAGACGTGTACTCTGTATGGAACTCAGGATTTCTGATGAATTTTCTTTTCAAATTCAGAGCCCGTTGTTCAGCCACCACTCGATTATTTGGCATCTTAATAGCCTTGTTCTTCAAAGGCAGGCACAAGTTGTAATGACCATCTACAAGTTTAGCTGACTCAGACATCATTTTCAAGAATTGGTGGTCTTCCTTGGACATTTCCAGCTGATCATCCCTTTCTGCTTCAGGAAAATTCTGCTTGAATTGCTGTTGCCACAAGTCTTCTAATCTGGCTACTGATATGCGATTTACAGATACTTGAACATTCCTTCCTTTTCTTGTGACATCATTACTGTTCCTGAGGGGTCCATTAACTGTCCAGCCCAACTTGGTTCTAACCGCAAAAGGTCCATTGTCTTTACTACTAATAACCTGCCAAGGCTCCATGACTTCAGGCACATTAGATCCTATTAGCAATCCAATTTCTGCTTCGATGCTAGGTAGACAAACCTCTTTAAGATATGGCCATCTCTCCAAATCCCTTTGCTGTGGAATGTACCCCTTGTGAACTGGAATTGTTCTATGTGTGAAAACATCTGGAAGTTGAATGAATGTATCATCATCTAGCCTACTAATCTCCAACCCAGACACTATGTGGGTTCTGATTTGTTTTTCATCCCCCATTGTTCTCAGAAGTATATCAGTCTTTCTTCCATTCACATTCAGTTCAGACATCAAAGCTTCTGTACAGAAAGTATCTGAACTACCTGGGTCGAGAAAGGCGTACGCTTCGACCAGATGCGTACCTTTAGTTGTCTTGACCTGTACAGGAACAATTGACAAAGTACAGTCACTCTCACAAAAATCTATGACTTCACTGTTGTCCTTTTCTGCACAAATTAATGCACTTGTAACAGACTGTCTATCACAGTTATCCATTTTATCTTCCCGAGGATGTGCAATTTCCTTTGGTTTCATATGCAGTATGGTTGGATGAGGCAAAGAACATTCACTGCAGCTAAGTCTTTCTTTGCATTGTTTACTCATGTGACCATGCTTTAAACAGCCAAAACACAAGCCCTTGCTTCGCAAAAAGTCAATTTTCTCCTGATGTGTCTTGCTTCTTAAACTTCTACAAGATTCCAGTTTGTGTTGCAGTCCTTTACAAAGAAGACATGATTTTTTCTGGCTGCTTGGATGTTTATTTTGTGATCTTTGAACTGAAAGTCTCTCGTCATCTTCAACCTTTCTGTCAATTGGTACAGCACTAGTCGTGAAGACCCTTTTTGTTACAGCCTTTTTGTAAGCACTTGCTTCTGCATGTAACTTATCTTGTCCTTTTGTTGTTGAACTATCCTTTATGTCTCCAAACACTGGATGAAGAGAAATCTTTGCTTGCTTTCTAATGAAATCAACTAAATCTTTAAACTTCACTCTAGCATTTTGCTTCTCTTGAATTTCACATGCCACAGATCGCCATTTTTCTCTTAATTTGTATGGAAGTTTCACCACAATGGCTCTCAGATTTGCTGTGTTATCCATCTCTTCCATGTAAGTTATATCTGACATTGCATTGCAGCATCCTGACAGAAACAATGAATAGGAGTGAAGTGCTTCTCCGTCTTCAGGTTTGATAGAAGGCCAATGTAGAGCTTTGTTCATATATGCTACTGCAATCTGATACTCATTTCCAAAATGCTCTCTCAGAAGCTGCTTTGCCTTAAGATAGCCTTCCGCTGGGTTCATATGTAGACAACTACGAATCAATTCCTTTGGCTTTCCAATTGTGTACTGTTCCATGAAGTACAAACGGTCCTTATCATAATCAGTACGATCCTCAACACCATGTTCGAAGGCCCGAATGAACAGCTTATAATCAAGAGGATCTCCTTTAAAAATGGGTATGTCAATTGAAGGAAGCATGGACATTTTTTGATGCTTCACTAAGCACTCAGTGATATTGGCTTGCCGCTCCATGGCATTACATAATGTATCAACTACATCTCCCTTTTTACTTGAAGAAAGCTCTCTTGGGATGGTGTTATTAGTTGACTGTGGCCATAGAGGTTGAAACACATTATCAAGCAAACTTTCCTGTTTCAGTTCATCTTCATGAGCTGTTATTCTACCTGACTCCAGATCTATTTCGTTATGACATACAGATGAAGACTGACTGCTTTCATATTGCTTTATAACTTTCATTTTTGCATCTGATGCTGCAAGGGCCACTTCTAGCTCAAATTCCTCTTTTTTAGCCTTTAGTTCAGCTTCTTGTCGTTCAATAGCTTGTTTCTTCTTCAATGCAGCCTGTTTTACAAGTAGTGCAGCTCTTTCTACTTCAGCGGATATACGTGCAGAAGAAGTTGTAGAAGTTATAGATCTGCCATCTGATCCATGTTTTGTGTGCTTCTTACTTGAAGTCACTGACACAGAGGAAATGCTATCATCAGGATTAACTTCTAGATCACACCGTATTGATTGCTCAGCATTTTCTGCAACCTGTTTCATCCACTTGTTGACTGCATTAATAAATATTTCACATGAGGAGGCTCTTGGTTCAAACCATGTATGCTGGTCCTTTGCATAATCTTCATCAGACATAAATTCCTCAATAGCATGATTCAGCTGACAGAAATCTTTATGCAAATCTTTGTATTCTGTTTCTAATTTAGTTCGAACAGTGTCAAAATGTGCAGCATCATCCATTAATTGTTCAATTTCCTTAGATTTACTTGTGAGATGAGCTAGTTTAGTTTTCCTTGATTGCACAAGTCTTTGCAACTTTTCTTCCTTTGCTTTCTCAGTCATTTTTACTGATCGTTTAGTACGAGTACAATCCTCAGTTTTCTTCATAATATCATCACTTATTTAACCTCCAGCATCAAATCAAGTCATTGTACTTATATTATTTATTGAACTGTTCAGTCACATTTCAATTTTTACCTCAGAAATCTTCCTGGAATAAATAGCGCCGTTAGATCGCATGTAGATAATCGCGCACATCTGAGGTAATCCTTGCACATCCTTTTCCAACGAAACTCCATCTAGCAAAACACTTCAAGATCCATTGTTCCTTAAAAACATATATCTTCGTGTCAAACACGTCCTTATCAATCTGGAGTTAGTTTTCTTTACTATTGTGAGTGCGCATCGCAAGTATTTCAGTCAACTCGCTCCGTGTCCAATAAAAAAAAAAACAATTCACATGCACCGTTTTCTTCATGTAAATTCTTCCTTTAATCCAGACTCGTTAATAAATCAAACAAATAAAAGAAAAGAAACAAAATATATTCTTAAATCCTAAATATCACGGATGCGGTAAAGAAAACTGTGCGACTCCACTCTATTTCCTATAAAGGACGCACAACCGCATCACTTAACGTAGCAATTATTAAAGGGCCAGTGCACAATTTAAACATAATAACATATTTCAATGTAAATATAGAGAATATTTATCTAATTAGTACACACAAATAAAGAAAGTTACAGTCAAAACACAAATATTAAAATACTGAAATGCAACACATAATATGCAATAATTGTCACTGAACAAAAGCAAAATTTGGCTCCTACAGAGGAGATGCACCGAAGTACTTAATGCAGCTGGTGGCCACACCAGATACTGACTGTTACTTTTGATTTTGACCCCCTTTTGTTCAAGGACACATTATCCCATTTCTGTTAATCACATGTCTGTGAAACTTGTTCAGTTTATGTCTCAGTTGTTGAATCTTTTTATGTTCATAGAAATATTTACACGTTTCGTTTGCTGAAAATAAAAGCAGTGAGAGGACGTTTCTTTTTTTGCTGAGTTTACAATGACAAGTATGTTACATGTTGTCTTCATAATATCATACTAGGCCAATATTTATGGTGACAAAATTTTCCCATACGGACATGGCTGACATGATGGCAAAAAATGAGGTGAATGAGTGTGTTACTCACTTGCTGAAGGGGTGTCTGAGTGGACGGGTGGTGTCGAAGGGACAAAATTGGGGAAGAAGAAGGAGCGGAGAGAGTGGTCGGAATGGAGAGGTGAACGCTGGGTCGGCAGGTTTTCGCAGCTGCCCGCCACACTGCTGTGGATCTTCAGGTTCAACGGCTTGTTCTTCTTTTTTGCTCTACAAAGAGTTTCAGAAGAAAAACAAATGAACCCACAAGTAAACAAGACAATGTTCACAGTGTTGTACAGTATCTGGTCTTTAAGATCATGCATACAGCAATTTGAGTACTTCTGTCACACATACTGTAGCTTAAACAGGAAAAGACACACAATAACCTCACACTGCTAATAAATAATGTTGCTTGGAGCATCTGTGAGAAACATCTTATTTAGACACAAGCTTTTCTCCAGCTGAGATTTCTGACTGCACACTATGAATAAACAGAGCTCAGGTTATCAGCACCTCACTGTGAGGCCTCTGTCAGCAATTCAACAACAAAAAACACATTATTCCATTCAAATCCAATTAGACCCATTCATCTTCTCTGTGCATGTGTGTGTTTGCTTGTTTGTGTGGGTGTTTGTGCAAGAGAGGATTTCTTAATGTGCAGAAGAGATGTCTCTATGTAGGTGAATTTGCCAATGACAAGAAGACAAATATGGAAAATTTAAAAAAATATACAGAACAGCCATAAATGAAATTGTTGTCATCATTTACTCACCCTCATGTACTTCCTGTATTGTTTTATTTCTTCCATTCAACATAAAAGATGTTCTAAAAAAGTACCATAAAAGTTATCCATACGATTCATGCACTACATTCCAGATCTTCTGAAAACATCTTGTATGATACAGACTAAAATGTAATTTAAGTCATCATTCACTGATAATCTTCCCATCTGCCACAGCTCTTAAATCTAGATTTCACCCTATGACAATTCACTCATCATTTACTCACCGTCATGCGTCATGCATAAATCTCCTCTTTCACGTTTCGAAAGGGAAAATTAAAGTGGAGAATTATAGTAAAAAATGTGTCTGTTTCTTACCAAAGCGATTGCATCACTTCAGAAGACATATATTAAACCATTGGAGTCATGGATTACTTTTATTCTACCTTTATGTTATTCTAGGAGCTTCAATGAAGATGGGCATGAGGGTGAGTAAATGATGAAAGGATGACATTTTTTGGGTGAACTGTCCCTTTAACAGAAGAAAGAAAATAAAACAGAGTGGAAATACCAGGACATTGAGTCAATAACAGAATTTTCATTTTTGGGTGAACTATCCAGAACTTTTTGGAGTCTTTAGAATGGTGGAAAATGTTATCAAAAAAATGGTGTGCATCTAGACAGACATGGACTATTAAAAACAGAGAAAATTCCTTGTTTGTTCTTCATACTAAATTGTAATTGGAGCCCTAATGACACCAACACAATTTGTAACATTTGAAAGACCTTGCGACATCAGTTTAAAAACATCAAAAGAAAAAGTGTATGGATCCCTGATTGGTTATTTTCAATGGTCGTGGAACACTCAGAGCCTACTTGAAACAGTAATGTGAACGAACAAATTGGATCTGATTTTAGTCTGTTTAAGCAAAATTTCCATCTGAAGATGAGGATGTTTACTAAGCTTTGAACTTAAAATGTAGAGATATATAAAGTTGTTAGTAAAATAACAGCAAATCTAAAGATGCATTCAGTGTTTTTCTTCATTAAATAGTTTTAACCCAAAATAAATTAACAGTACTTTTGAAAAATATGTTTAAAATGATGTACACTCAGATGCAATGAAGAATCCAGGCATATGTCAATAGCCTAATAAAAGCTGCTATATTATTTATTAAATGTATAATTTAATAAATCAGCTTAAATTTACCTGTTTTTTCTCAGTAACCCTCAATTATCAAACACTTTTATTTACGGAATTAATCAATTAATCATGACTGCAAAAAGCGCATTTCTATGATTGCATTGGTTAACAAATCCTATGGTTTTGGCATGATGCTGCCGAAATAAATCTATTGATCACCCACCAATAGTTGATAAAGTGTGCAGCTATGGTAAAAATATACTCTGTCTTTTTCTGTAGTTTTGGCCATTGTGTGTGTGGATGGGTGGTATACGAGGACATCTTTTTAGGTTACAAACTGGAATTTACAAGGGTAATATGCTATAAATGTGGTTTATGAGGACATTTCTAGTGTCCCCATAATTAAAATAGCTTAAAAAAATACTAAACAATTTATTTACTTATTTGTACGTATGAAAGTTTTTTGTGAAGGTTAGGTTTAGGGGCTGTGTTAGGTTTAGGGAACAGAATCTATAATTCGTACAGTATAAAAATCATTAAGTCTATGGAGAGTCCTCATAAGGATAGCTGCACCAACATTTGTGTGTGTGTGTGGGGGGGGGGGGGGGTGTGGGGGGGGGGGGGGGGGTTTGGGTAGCAATGACAATGATATGTAAGTCTCCAAGTGCAGAATGCATTAGTGTGAGGATATAACAAATACTGACAGTGTGCATCTGAGAGAGGTAGGCTTTCTTATTGCACATGGAAAACCAAGATGGTAAGGTGTATGAACAACTTAGAGAGAGAGATAGAGAAAGATTAAGAGAAAGAGATATACAAACAGACAGATAAAGGTGGATCAACAGGTTGATGGGGAATACAACCGACTGGCAGAAAACTTTTGATGAAACATTTTCATTCTTTCTTCACGCTTGTTCTGCACATGTTAGTCTTTCTTTCTTTTTTACTTTATTTCTTCCTTTCACTCTTGCTTGCTTTATTGTGTTGTTTTGTGGTTAAAAACTGGTTTTTAAGTTTAAAATAAGACCGATAGCCTGCATTCTAGACTAAAACGGTCTTCAAAATGTTTTATGTGGTCTGATATTATATATATATGCACTGCATATACAGTCATTTGCTAATTTGGCATGTGCACATAAAAGAACATTAAAATAAATAGTTCACCCAAATATAAACACCCCAACAGTCTTTTAATCATCCTTAATATATGGTTTCAATGTAGCAAACTAGTCATATGGACTAATTTTATGGTGCTTTTTTGGAGCTTGACAGCCCTGGTACTTTTGTGTTTTCATGGAATTTTAAACAAATAATAATAATATAAGTTTGGAACAATATGAGGGTTCATTTTCATATTTTGGGGAAAATATCTCTGTAAAGAAGAAAAAAAAACAATATATTGAAAAATGGGAAAAAATGGTTTTCTAATGGTTACTTAAGACACCAGTGAATGCAGCCACAGTGATTGTGCTGTTTTGTTGAGATGACAAAACTTTTTGGAAATGATGTGTTTGTGTGTGGCAATGCTGTCACCGATGACAATGATATGTAAGTGTCCAAGCGCAGAAGGCATTAGTGTGTGGACCTGACAAATACTGACAGCAGATGTTCTTCAAGGTGTGTGTGTGTGTGTGTGTGTGTGTGTGTGTGTGTGTGTGTGTGTGTGTGCTGAAGGTTTTGAAACATGATGCAAGGCAGAAAAAGCGCAGTCACAGTGGAAGTCCCTGAAATCTAGTTACTGAGAGAAATTATTTTTAAAAGACAAAATAATCAACAAGTAAATAAATAAGATGGAACTAGAGTCAGCTTCTTAAATACTAAATGGCATATGGAAACCAATGCTTCTTACAACAATTATATATGAGAAATCATGTACAGATTCTAACAAGTGAATCCAGGTACAGTGCTCATACCAGGAAAGGAAACAAGCATGTATTCCACAACGGAATGTCACACTATAAGCCTATTCTTTGAGGGAGGGGAGGGGGAATATATAATGTACATGCAATACAGAATAGTAGGCTCTGTGATCACTAATAGATACGATGAAATGGTGCTTGCCCAGTGTTAATCTCGTCAATGAAATCATTGACGAAACATTTGTTGAAAGGGTTTTATGATTTTGTCAACAATAACGAAGACGACGTGAAAAAGGTGCATCATGTCGATAATTAAACAATTTTATTAAAGCATACTATTGATGAAAATATGAAAAGATCAAAATGACACTGCAAGATATTAACAGTGCAAGATATGAAAAGGAGAAGAAACATCTATAGAATCTTTATATAGAAGAAGATATTAGATATAGATTCATCTAACCCATTAATAATTGGGGATTTCTCTGCTTGAGCTGTGCGAGTTGAACACAGGCAAAATTAACCTCTTCAAAACGGGGTAAATACATACCTCATTCAAACACATCCTATTTATACATGAATAAAATCACAATAGTAGCCTATATCCACAACATAAATGTAAAATAACAAATTACATCTGCAAAGTGAAGCTGTAACGATGCTGGCAATGACGAAGACAACGATGAAGTGTAGAACCCAAGTGCAGTTAATTATAAATCATGATGTCCAGAAACCCTAACTCTAAACGTGAACAAACCATAAACATGAACTTGACTAAACTAAACTTGACATGACTTGGTTAGACCATGAAACAAAACATAAACATGACTTTACTTGACTAGACTAGACTAGACTTGACTTGACTTGACTTGAATTGATCATGGAACAAACAATGATAAATTAACACACAATACCCGAAAAAGACACAATGGAAAACATGAGGCTTAAGTACATGGACATGTGAAACATGACAGAACTATAAACAAGATAACAAGGCAATGAACCAATGACATAACAGAACTAATAACAAGACTATGAACCAATAGGAACAAGGCACATGAACATGAGGGAAACAGGATAAATCACATGACTTGAAATAGAAACAGGAAATCACATGATATGGCAGGGAAATAGGAAATAAATTGATATGGAACTACTTTTCAACATAAAAGACAAACACAAAACATGCACATGAACACATCTAGATGTGACAGAAGTGAATGAACAGGTGAACTTGAACTAAATATCAAGCTGGTCAGATTATGCGCAATTTGCATTGCATAACTTGCGTTGCGAATACACTTTCCATAAAAAACACACTACATGCAATGTAATATCCTTTCATGGAACATTAATAAGCCTTTAAAGCAAATTCAGTGTAAGATCCAAGGAGCTTGGAAACAGAAGAAGAGTAAGAGAAAGTATACAGAGAGGCCCCTGAAATTCCTCAATGTCATAAATTAAAGACTCTGCTCTGCTGACACCCAAAAGTCTACTAAAACTGGGCGCAAATGAGCTAAAGAGGCCTGAAAAGAGTCCATAAAAGCTACTCTGTTGAGTGTCAACTGTCTCCCAGAACAAAAGTATGATTTTAACAACTCTCAGCTGAAGGAACAACCTTTCCTCAAACCCCACTCAGAACTAAACCTTAGTCCTTCGAAATAGCCAATTTGCTACTCTTAGAAAATAAACTAATAAGGCAGCATGAGACATTTTCTGTGGAAGCATGACCATCACATGCTTATCATCCAAGACAGAGAGATTGAACAGACTCACAATGGATCTGAACTTTCTGAAATTCTCTTTAGCCGGAACAAAACTAGTGTTTTTCTATCACCTCCAAAAGGCACAAATCCAACATTTCTTGGGTTTTGACAATAGATATACATATATTATGAACTAAAACACTATCAAACGACATCATTGTATCATCATTCTTCAATTTGTAATGCTCATAACCAAGTTTCATATACTAACATGCATCACATGATGTCTAACTGTGGTTAGAATCATAGAATGGATTATTCTGACCTTGTGCATACATAATGCTCAATTATACAATGTATAATAACGTGCAAGTTGAAGTCAGAAGTTTACATACACTTAGTCATAAAATTACTTTTTTTAACCACTCCACAGATTTAACATTAGCAAACTATAGTTTTGGCAAGTCATTTAGGGCATCTACTTTGTCCATGGCAAGAGAAATTGTTCCAACAATTGTTTACAGACAGATTGTTTCACATTTAATTGACTATTTCGCAATTCCAGTTGGTCAGAAGTTTAACTTTGCCTTTAAGCAGCTTGTAAAATTCCAGAAAATTATGTCAAGCCTTTAGACAATTAGCCAATTAGCTTCTAATAGAAGGTGTGCTGAATTGGAGGTGTACATGTGGATGTATTTTAAGGCCTACATTCAAACTCAGTGCCTATTTGCTTGATATCATGGAAAAATACAAATAAATCAGCCAACACCTCCACAAGTCTGGTTCATTCTTGGGAGCAAGGTACCACGTTTATCTGTATAAACAATAGTATACAAGAATAAATACCAAAGGACCAATCAGCCATCATACCGCTCAAGAATGCTGTAGTGGTGGTGCCGTAGTGGGCTAAAGCACATAACTGGTAATCAGAAGGTGGCCGGTTCGATCCCCATGGCCACCACCATTGTGTCTGTGAGCAAGGCACATAACTCCAGGTTGCTCCGGGGTGATTGTCCCTGTAATAAGTGCACTGTAAGTCACTTTGGATAAAAGCATCTGCCAAATGCATAAGTGTAAGAAGGAGACATATTCTGTCTCCTAGAGTTGAACATAGTTAGGGGGGAAAAGTGCAAATCAATCCCAGAACAACAGCAAAGGACCTTGTGAAGATGCTGGTGTAAACAGGTAGATAAGTATCTATATGCACAGTAAATGAGTCCTATATTGAAATAACCTGACAGGCTGCTCAGCAAGGAAAAAGCCACTGATCCAAAACTGCCATAAAAAAGCCAGTCTACAGTTTGCAAGTGCACATGGAGTCAAAGATCTTACTTTTTGAATAAATGTTCTCTGGTATAATGAAATGAAAATGTAACTGTTTGGCCATAATGACCATTGTTATTTTTGGAGGAAAAAGGGTGAGGCTTGCAAGCCGAAGAACACCATCCCGACTGTGAAGCATGGGGATGGCAGTATCATGTTGTGGGGGTACTTTGCTGCAGGAGGGACTGGTGCACTTCACAAAACAGATGGCATCATGAGGAAGGAAAATGATGTTGATATATTGAAGAAACATCACAAGACATCAGCCAGGAAGTTAAAGCTCAGTCACAAATGGGTCTTCCAAATTGAAAATGATCCCAAGCATACATCCAAAGTTGTGGCAAAATGGCTTAAGTACAACAAAGTCAAGGTATTGAAGTGGCCATCACAAAGCCCTGACCTCAGACCAATATAACATTTGTGAGCAGAACTGAAAATGTGTGTGCGAGCATGTCTCAGTTACACCTGTTCAATCTGAAGGAATGGGTCAAAATTCCAGCAATTTATTGTGAGAAGACCCAAAATGTTTTACCCAAGTTAAACAATTTCAAGGCAATGCTACCAAATACTAACAAAGTGTATGTAAACTTCTAACCCACAGGGAATGTGATGAAAGAAATAAAAGCTGAAATAAATAATTCTCTACAATTATTCTGACATTTCCCGTTCTTAAAAAAGTAGAAATCCTAACTGACTTAAGACAGGGAATGTTTTCTACAATTAAATGTCAAGAATTGTGCAAATCTGAGTTTAAATGTATTTGGCTAAGGTGTATGCAAATTTCTGACTTCAACTGTATATTCAAATGTTAATGTGTAGTGAAGTAATCATAAAGAGAATGTATGTCATGTTTCATATGTAAATGCTTGCCTGTTTACTTTGCCACAATGGAACGCTAGTACATCTCCAGACTCTAGCTAGAAAGTGCTGGTGTTTTATATAAATACTTCGGGTAACCCGACTGCCAATTGAGGTATACTAAATAAAGTATAAATGATTCAGGGCATGGTCTATAGACTCCATACATTTAAATTTTCTCTGTTACAGATTATTTCCATTCAACTTCTGTTACGGCTTACTGAGCAAACACTTTTTAAGTTTGTCTATGTGTGTTAGTTTAGTTAGATGTTGTAGATTAGCAATAAAGTCTTATATGTATGTATGTATTCAAAGATAATTTGACTGGTATATTTTGATTAAATAATCTCACCAGTTGATTCTTAAGATCTACGCTCCATGCTCAAACAATATTTCAACATATTCATGATATTATTTTCAATGGCTATGAGAATAGTATTACTCTAAAGAGTTAACATATGTGGCAAATCAGCTCAGCATGGCTGAGTGATTAGACATAAACCTTAATTCTTTCAATATTCCCTGAATTAATCATAATTACTTTCTTGAGCTAAAGTTCCTTACATAAAAATTTTGAGCAGATACAATGTGCCTGTTGTATTGCATATTTAATGGTGGAGAACATTTATTCAGATTTGTAATCTGATCATTTGTCATTTATCCATCATATAATGGTGGCCGAACAAGGCGAAGACTCTTAAACTAATAATTTATACATAAAATCATACATATTACTGGTGAAGATATGCAGGCAGTTTAATTTAAATTGTGAACATATTAAAAGAAAGCTAAATGTTCTCCCAAAAAGATGAGGTTTTTAGGGTTAATGCTTGAGTTTAAAATAAAAAAAGCCAACCTCCTCAGCCTAAACCTTTAACCTAAACCTAACCGATGGTGTCAGAAAAAGCAAATGTGAGATGAAAAACGCAATTGCTGAGGCAACCACATCATTTTATCGTACATCTATGACACTTTCAGCACGTGTGTCGACTTGCATGCTCTTCAGGATTCTTATCTCGTTCCTTTTCATCGCAAGTGCAATTCTCTATCAGTTGAGCTACTGCGCAATTTGATCACACTTGTAAATGTATGTTATGCAAATATTAAATGCGTGCATTTAATCTTTCTCCATACAAGTCATGGCCTGTAGTAAATGTGTTTTGATATCATAAGATAACATTTTGTTAGGAACAGGGTGAAAATTAAGTGTTTATGAACTAATAATCTTTTGTTTTATGATTTGTGTGAAAGTGAATAAAAGTAATTAGTGTTTTAGAGCCTCTAGTGTTCATTTCACCAGGAAACTTCCGTGATACGCACAACAAGCCACGTAAAAATAATTTAACAAAAATTAAGTTTTTTTTATAGTAATTGATTCTATGAAACCAAGTTGCATAATTAAGAAACAAACTATGGTTCATAATTTTACATGTTTGCTCAGGTGACCTTTTTCTGTCAAAGTGGGTGGCACTTGTCCAGTCTAAGTAGCAATGTGGACCAGACTTAATGCCGATGGTCAGACTAGAGGAATATAATGCTTGCCGTGGACTCTCCTCTCAGTAAGAACAGTGCTAATAGGGAGGAACAGGGATAGTTAGGCTTCATTAAACTTCACCTATGCTCATTATTCACAACTCTGCTCTGCAGAACACAGAGAAGCATGTGTCATAGAGGTGAAGGAAAGGAGCAGGGGGTGAAAATAATTTATCCACTTAATAAGGATTTCTATTCAAGATAAGTCTCACAACACAAAGATATGTGAGCCCAAATAGAGTGTGTATGTGTCTGAGTGAATGTGTGTGTGTGTGTGTGTGTGTGTGTGTGTGTATGGATGAGACCCCTATATATTATTTACCATGGTAGCAATTGTTGCAGCTAAAATAGCAGTTAATTCTGTTATTTGTGGTGCTGGCTACAGCAAGCATTCCTATTCATATTTTTCATACTGAGGGTTAGGGATTTGAACCTCTAAACATAAGTATTAAACTTCATAGGGTAACTTACGCCACACTGTTTTTGTTCCTAGCATCATAGCGGCAAGTTTTGCACTGAAAAGGATCAGTCACATTTTCTTCAGAAAAAGTCAAAATCTTGTTGATACTAGACGATATAAACTATATAAAGTGTAAATCGATAGAGATTTTGCTATATAGTGTATATCGCGATATGTAAATATCCATGTACGTGGAGTGTGTATCTATCAGCGGGCAGAGCTTTATGTGAGACTGAGGGAATTGAAGTGACATAGTCCAGGGTTTTTCCGACATTGAAAGGTTTAACGAAATTCAGCATTTCAATGACATTCATCTTGCGTTCAGCGCTTCATAAGCACTAAACATGCTTCTCATCTGACAAGCGCATCTGTGTTTCACACAGATAAATCCTGATATTTGTGCTCCATAGGAGAATGCAGAGCGGGATCACTCGCACTCCTCAAAATCGTGGCACTGACCACAAAACTTACATGATCCGTTTGAAATCTTGAGTTGTTGTTGTTTTTGTTTTTAACCATAAAGCACTATGGATGAAGTCAAACATCAAATGGATATAGACAGCCAAACATTCTAACCACCACTAACGAGGAAAACAGCTACAACATTGTGTCACATGCCAAAATAAAGTGTTTATAAACTAAACATCATCAGCCTTACCAAAATTATGCTTGAATGATATGAGATATTAATAATTATGTTTGACTTTCAGGGCCACCGCTGGCCAAATTTAAGCCCTACGCAGAGTTCCAGGTTAGGGTTAGAGTTCGCGTGATATGAGTGCGAAGCATTCATCTGTGTTCTGCAACTGCTTTTGGGTCCTTGAATAACGTATAATGTGCGAGTAAGGGCAGTCGGTGGACTTTCAAATGAAAACTAACATCAAACTAATCAGCTAAGACCAGAAAACAAACTTAGTCCGGTTTATGCTGTTTGTTTTCAGCAGTGTTAATAAGGATAATAAAGAGTGGAAAGCAATACAATATAAAGGAGTATTTTATAAAATATGTTTGTGCGTGGCTCTTTAAATGAGCAACACTTCATACTGTGATGGAACTAATAATTCAGATATCTCTGTCAAACTGCACTGCATACATCTAACAGATGAAAGACAGACAGGAAATGGGGGCTGACTCATTGATATTGGTGGTCTCCAGTCGCTCGTTCATGGGCTTACAGCAGGTTTGTGTCCGACAGCTTGACTACATTCACTGGGCCACGGCTGTGATAAATCAATGATGTGTGGTGATGCGACCAAGGCCCAGCGACTCTTTAACACTCATTTAAATTCATAATCATGATTCCAATCTGGGCAGTGGGGAGAGAAGAGCGGATCATTATGAGGACCAAACTGGGGAGAGGAAACCAGCAACACTGGTGTGCTTATGTGCCTTTAATCTAACTGCTTATTAATGGGACAGAGAAAAAAGACCGCCTTAACATGGATGAGGACTGACCACTCAAACACAGAGTACTTAAACTAAAATGTAAAAGAAAGTGGGACAGTGAGTGGTCCGCCTTGTGCCTGTGTATCATTTTAACATGTGCTCATAATACTATCATTTAGTCTCTTTTTTTTACTTTTTTAACATATTACTATTATTGGCCAATGTTGTCTTATTTTTTTTCTACCTATCTATATCGCAAATCATAATTTGCCATTTGGTTAGAAAAAAAAGAAATACATTTTTGATTAATACATTTTTTATTAAGTTAATTATTCTTGCACCATTGGCAAATAGATTGTTTTCTTGTTTTAATTATAAACCTCTTTATAATATATAATAAGGTTTAATATATTTTGTCATTTTTCTTCAAGTAAATTTGTTTTGTTTTAAGGATGTTTATTTACTGGGAAATAACAAAAAACACTTTGTAAGAATATAATATTTTGCATAGCAACCACCTAGAAACACCCTAGCAACCACTCCAATCCCTATGCAACCCATAATGCTGTTTTCCAGTACATAAGGCCTATACAATAATATGGTAGAAAACAATACATTGTATTCTAAAGACACTTTTTGAATTGTCTTATCAATGATTAACTCTTCTGGTCCAAGAATGTAATGCATTTTAATTATCTGAATATTGTTTTATTTTATTTTATTTTTTATATTTAAACATAACTATGTATAATTATTTCATCATTATATATTGAATTATTGTTATATGAGGGGCTTTTTCAGCAAATATTTGTATATGCGATTAAATGCGATTAATCACGATTGATTAATCGAGACACCATGTAATTAATTTGATTAAAAATTGTAATCGATTGACAGCACTATATATATATATATATATATATATATATATATATATATATATATATATATATATATATATATATATATATATATAATGAATGATGAATGATTCAATAAAAAAGTATTGTATAACATTTTCTGGCTGTCAAATGTTATTTATTTATATATATATATATATATATATATATATATTTAGTGTAGCTTAAGTCTCAAAATACTTTCTGGGGCAACTGTATATCGAAGTACCATCTAGGCCTAAAACTACCTTTAACTAATAGTTCTGCCACAGTACTGTTATATAAGAGGCATGATCAAACATCAAATCTCCCCAAAAGTCACCCTCTTCCAATATTTTGTGTTTTTTGTTTTGTTTTGTTTTAAAAACAAGCCAAATCCAAAGAATTTAATTTTCCCTGTTAGTGCTTTCCACCATCTTAGAAAACAGCAAACAACAAACATTTGATTATAGATGAAAATGTTCATGAAGGTATTTATACTAAAGACCCTAAAATCAGGATGTCATGTCCCACGTCAGCTTAACCATCTAGGGTCGACTTATTTAAAAGTAATGTCTACTTTTAAGTAAAACAATTCAAATTTAAAACAATTATTATCCTGCAATGTAATCTGTATGAAACTAAGCGATGTACAGTTTCTCCTGGCTTAGCTAATTATCCCTAATGTGATCACACCCATGGGCAGAGGGCGCTATTCATACTGTAATGTTCTGAGGCGATCAATGCAAATGGTAAACGCCCCCGACTGTGCCATAAAAACATCTAGTTCATTCACTTTCTGCGCGTTTGAAAGACAGCATCATACACAGGTGAGGAAACTCCTGGATAGTGACGAAGAGTTCACATTTTCCTCAGAAGAAGAGCGGGACTCCGATGAACATTTGTGTTTTGAAGAGTGACTTGATCAAGCTGAGGGAACAATTTCGGACGAGTAAGTCATTTAGTTTTAATTAGTTGACATGCTATTTTATATAAACATGTATATATGTTACTAGTGGGACTGTTTCCAGACTTGCCAGCCAGGATTCAGTGTATTGAAATTTGAAATGTGTCCTAATAAGCAATTTCTATTTACATTTAAATGCTGTTTTGGCTAAAGCAGGTTTTAAATTGTATGCTGCATGATATAATTATGATATGTAATATGATATAAAAATAATATGAATGTTTAGATTGTATTTTAACTAGTGTTTCTGCTGCCTCATTATCATCAACAAAGCTTGTGCTTGCAAATATGTGTTCAGGTTAAATGAGTAAAATGCACTTTAAATATGCCCATATTAGAAAATCAGCATATTATAATGATTTCTGAAGGATCATGTGACACTGAAGACTGCAGTTATGATGCTGAAAATTCAACTTTGATCACAAATTGCATTTTACAATATATTCAAATAGAAAACTGTTCTTTTAAATTGTAAAAAGAGTTCACAATATCAATATTTTACTGTATTTTGGATCAAATAAATGCAGTTTTGATGAGCAGAAGAGACTTCTTTTAAACGGTAGTGTAGGTCTAAAAGTAAGTCTTTATGTATAGAAAATGTATAGTCAGATTACTTCTTTTAACATAAAACTTGATTTTGATCATTAAGTCTTTCTGTCACATTCCTCATTGATGGGCCCAGCGGAGGGGTCTTTGTATCCTCAGGTGTGAAATACATCAATATTCATGTTAATTCACGCCTCCTCGCATATGACCTTTCTAACCCTAAAAGTGTCTTACAAAAGTTAAATTACTATATTGTGTTGTATGAATGAGTGATCAGGAAGGTTTTCAAATATTGTTGCTCACATATTATTGTAGCCCTGTTTGTGCTGAATACAGTGTTATCAGACTTTAGCCATTAATATGTTTTTAAGCAACTGATAAAAGCACACATGTCAAGGCATGTCAAAACCTCTCCATGGCCCAAAACACCCTCAGGACAACTAATATAAACTTCATTGTAATTCATTAAACACTTTCAGTAATATTGCATATAGTCAATCCCACATGTACATAAATACTTAATTTTCAGTTTGTCGATTGTATTTTCAAATATATAAAAAAAAACAGTTAATTGATTTGGCAAAGCCTTTTTGCTTTCGGTAATCTGTACTGGTTGCATAACTGTAAATAATATAACCTAATTACTTACAAAATTTTGGCTTTTAGTTTATACACTGATAATCTAAATCTAAAATGTGTATATACAAGCAAATACACCAAATGTGTATTGGCATTCCCTTGCATCATAATATGCTTGATTCGCTTATTTTTGCATGACTTCAGTGTGCCCAAGGCAACACTCTCCAATTTCCATATCCTTTATATTGAATCCTCAACGCTGCATTAGCCATGAACTATACCGCACACCCAACACGATGATCAAACACAGGTCTACTCCTCATCTAATTTCATTTTGCAGCAATATAACCACTCTCATTAAAAGTGAGAGAGCTGGAGAGAGTGAAACAGAGAGCAAAGAGGCGGTAACAGACCCAATCAATCCAAACACAGAGACTTGCACTGAAGCAGATGCAAATTTCTCAATTTCAAGTAATCCACGGTGGAATTACTTGAAGAAGAAAAGGCGACACAGTGTGATTCATGCGCCTCCCCCGTATTCTACGCATTCTCCTGTTCTTTATCCTGTATTTACTCCATTTCTCTGTCATCTCCCGCACTCATCAGAAAAAATGAAGGAGAGCTTAACATTTGCCATAAAGGTAGCGTTTCCTCCACATACACACACTCCCATTATACTGCACAAACACACTATAAGACTCTTAAAGAAGTGTGCACACATATTCTCTCAGAGAACTTTATAAACATTCTCACACATCCATAAAGTTGAATGTAAAGTTGTTCACACATTTTGAACTGGAGTCAATTTCAATCACTCCGTAAGTGGAGATCTAGATTTCTATGGTTTAACTAACAGTACATTTTGGGGAGGACACTTCCTCACTAATCCCTTTTCATTTAAATCGTTTTCCATGGTAAGCAGTAATAGAAAGCATTTTTTGAAAGGTTCCATTTTCGGTGGAGAAAGACGCCAATCTAGTGTAAATGAGAGTCATAAATTTTGGCAAAATTAATGCGTTTTCAAATAAAAACCTATTTTTGTGGGTGTGACTTAAAAGTAGCAATGCTGCTAACTTTCTGCTGACTAATCTGTTTTTGTTTGAAAACTCTGTTTTAAGATTCCTAATGTCATCATTTTCTAAAGTATGTGGTAAGGAAGTATTTTCTTTAAATTGGTCTTATGTGCATGAGTGTGTGTATGTGTATGTGTATGTGTGGACGTTGCCTTAAAGACCTCATGAACAAATTTTGCTTTGATGTCTGTCAAGTTTAGTAAATATTAGTGCTGTCAGTCGATTTTTAATCATGATTCATCTCATAATTTTTATGATTAACGATTAATTGCAGATTTTGAAATTGCTGAAATATGACTCTATACAGTATGTACAGTGCATTTAGAAAGTATTCAGACCCCTTCATTTTTTTCACATTTTGTTATGCTAAAATACATGGGTATGATGCGACAAGCATTGCACACTTGGATTTGGAGATTTTCTGCCATTATTCTCTGCAGATCCTCTCAGACTCTGTCAGGTTGGATGAGGACCGTCAGTGGAAAGCCATTTGATTGGATCCAAGTGAGGGCTTTGGCTGGGCCACACAAGGACATTCACCGAGATGTCCCTAAGCTACTCTTGCGTTGTATTTGCTGTGTGCTTAGGGTCAATGTCCTGTTCGAAGATGAGCACTCTGGACCAGATTTTCAATAAGGATATCTCTGTATTTTGCTGAGTTCAGCTTTCCTTCAACCCTGACCAGTCCCTCAGTCCCTGCCCCTGAAAAGCACCCCGACAGCACGATGCTACCACTACCATGCTTCACCGTTGGGATTGTATTGCACAGTTGATGAGTGGTGCCTGGTTTCCTCTAGACATGACAATTGGAATTGAGGCCAAACACTTCAATCTCCATTTCATCACACCAGAGAATCTCACAGTCTGAGAGTCCTTTAGCAGCTTTTTATGTGTCTTGCACTGAGGAGAGGTTTCCGTCTGGCCACTCTGCTATAAAGCCCAGATCGGTGGAGTGTTGTAGAGATGGTTGTCCTTCTGCAAGTTCCTCCCATCTCCACACATGATCTCTGGAGCTTAACCAGAGTGGCCATCGGGTTCTTGGTCACCTCTCTTACCAAGGTCCTTCTCCAAGGTGAGAAGAATAGCATCTAAGAATGTTATTCTGAGATGGGGGTTGGAGCGAGGGGGACATCATGAGGGGGGACCTACACAATATAAGGCAGGTGGTTTTAATGTTGTGGCTGATTGGTGTAGACAGGTGTGTGCCCTTCCAAATCATGTCCAATCAATTGAGCTCCAACCAAAGTGTAGAAACATCTCAAAGATGATCCAGAGAAATGGGATGCACCTGAGCTAAATTTCTTTATTTGTAATTGTTTTGAACACAAAATAGCATTAAGCGCTCATTTCTCCATTATTTTATCACTGATACGGAAGAGCTGTTTTGTGTTTGTGTGTGTGTGTGTGTGTGTGTGTGTGTGTGTGTGGTCGCAGAGGTTCCGCCCTTCCAATAAGTATTTTTGCTGGTTTATTAGCAGTAAATGTGTTCATCGTGATTTAGAAAAATAAAGGAGTTAAACTTTTTTAATTAATCACAATACAAATTTTGTAAAAAAAAACAAAAAACAAACTAAAACTATTTATGCTGCACTACACAGATTTTTGTCTAATCAAATGCTCTCTAGAATGAGAACGTCCCTCCCCCTTAATCAGACTAGCAAATCCTGGTTCATGGCTGTGACATAACTAAAGCCAATTGTCTATTTGAAAAAATAAAGAGCCAAGCCCTTCAATATGTCTAACCCAAACTTCCTGTTTCGATAAAAAATACATCAACACAGGACAGAAAACAACACAGAAAATTCATTATGTTTCAGACCCAGTTTAGTTTTATTAGTTGAACAGTATTTGGTGTACATTTTTAATTTAATGCCCTACTTGAGATCCTTACTGTTTCCTCATTATATATAAAATGTATTGTAGTATAACATTTGTAAGTTATGAATTAAAAAATATATTAGCTGTGTTGCAAGTGACACACTATATACTGTGCACTTGGCTATGTAGCAAATGGATTAGTAAAGCATTAACTGGTAAAGGATTCAACTCACATTTGCAAGGTGCTGTCTTCAAAAACATTTCACTATTTGCCATATTCACAATTAATTACAATTGTTTTGTCAGGCCAGCATCACAGCCAAGTAACCCCGCCCCTTCCGCTATGTAGAACAAGCTGTGACCATTGATTGCATAAAGTGTCCAACGTTCCACACTTGTTTTTTCAGTTGAAGAAGTACATCATCCAGGTACTCTTAGTATTCTTCTTTTTGTTGTATTTTCATTGTGAACACACAACTCTTACTTACACTACAAATGGAGTAGAATAGTGCGATTTTGGTGGATTGTTTGACTTCTTGTAGATAGCTTCTTTCTGTTAGAAGTGTACTTGTGTACTTTAAGTACTTTTTTAAAAGTGTATTTTGACTGTAGTTTAGCTACTTTGAATTATGAGTAGCTTGAAACTGGGGAAACTACAGTATCAAAGTAGCTTCCTCAACACTGCTAACTGTAAACCATCTTATCAACTAGCTGACTAGCACAGAGTTCTGGAGAGACATTGGATTTTATGCAGATGCATGTTGACGCTCATTAGCATAGCAAATAAGCCTTGCTAATTATCTCTACAGCGGAGAGCAGCACTCAGCTTGAAAAGGGCAGAGTGAGAGGTGGTCCGGGAACATAAGCAAAATTAATAGCCATTCACTTCACGTATAAAAAGTTTAAGAGGTGACAGGAGCGTGTTTTCAAATGGAGAGAGAGAATATGATGACCACTGAGCATTGCATGTATTAAGAAATGGCGGAAATCTACTGGACAGAATACTGAAACACAAGAAATGCAAGATAGAGCAAGTGGGGAATTTACAAAAGCTTCCAAGACAAGTTTTTGCACTTTTATAAAACCAAGCATAACCAAAACTGGGATATTGGAATCACAGACCAGTGTTTTTTTAACAGAAGGGTATCAATGTCTCTATATCAATGACTGATATAATATTGACAAATATACAAATGCATACAGTATATCAGAATTAGAGTCTTTGTGTTGTTATGTAATGTTGTATTTATGGGTGTGGCAGCAGGGGCGTGGTCAAGTATCCGTCCGGAGAGAGAGAGAGCGGTAAGGGTGCTTGTACCTGAGCTAAAATGGGAGCCCTTCCACTTCTCAGGGAACTCCCTGAGGGGGACTTCCCTTTGGAGCAGTCATGGGCCGAAACCCTCAAGCATGCCTTCGACCAAGTGAGAGTAATCGATGGTCAACAACTCCAGCTGGACATCGCTCTTTCATATCCCTATTTTGCCGTTATAAATGAGCGGATGTACAGAGTGACGCAGGATACTCAAACAGAAGAAAATACAAATGAGCTTTTGATACCATGGAGCCGTCGGGAAATGGTGTTCCAGACGGCTCATTATAATCCCATGGCGGGTCACTTAGGAGAAAGGAAAACACTACACCGTCTAATAGCCTCTTTTATTGAAGTTTTTTATTGAGAATTGGGATGGACCTCATCGGGACATTAGAGCGGACAGCACACAGACATTGCATTGTATTGGCCCTAGTGGATTATGCAACGCGATATCCAGAAGCAGTGCCTCTGAGCAACATCTCAACATGTAGTGTTGCCAACTTTCCACTGGCTTCACCCCATTTGAGCTGCTGTATGGGCGGCGCCCACACAATGTGCTTGATGTCTTGCAAAGCCTGGGAGGAGGGGCTTTCAAATAGTATGAATGAAATTCAATACGTCCTTGATCTCAGAGAAAAACTCCACAATTTGGGGAAACTAACACAGGACAATTTGCTCCGAGCCCAAGAAAGTCATTGCCGACTGTATGACAGGGGTACTCAGCTAAGGGGATTTGCACCGGGAGATAAAGTACTCGTATTACTCCCCTCATCGACCTCCAAATTACTCACCAAGTGGCAAGGACCCTTTGAGGTCACACGATGAGTGGGGGATCTCGATTATGAGTTCAAACGAACCGATAGAGGGGACGTACGTCAAATATATCACCTCAACCTCCTGAAATTGTGGAGGGAGGCGGCCCCTGTGAAGTTGGCTACCGGAGAGGGTGGAGCTCGGGACTGAGGTAGTTTCAAAACTTAATCAGTTCACCCCAGTCACTTGCAGAGAACACCTTTCACCGTACCAACTCGCAGAGGTCTCCAGGTTACAACATGAGTTTTCGGATGTGTTCTCCCCTCTACCAGGTCGTACAAACCTCATTCAACACCACATTGAGACTGAGCCAGGGGTTGTGGTACGTAGCCGCCCCTACTGATTGCCCGAGCATAAATAAAAAATTGTTTGTGGAGAATTAGATGCAATGCATGATATGGGGGTGTAACAAGGGTTCGCTTCTCCGAAGGAAGGAGGACACGAAAACGGGGATGAACTCAAGGTAAGGCTTTTAATTCCAAATAATAATGTGGGGGTGAACATAAACTTCTAACATGCAAATCAAATGCTCTTTAAGTTGCCAACACTGGACTGGCGTTGCTCTCTCTCTCGACTGGAGGCACTGGTGCTCTTTTATGCCGCTCTCCCCATACTCACTGAAATTAGAGACAGGTGTTAGACATAATTTAGCTCAGGTGCAAGCGCCCTTACCGCTTTCCCTCTCCGGACGGGCGCTTGACCACGCCCCCGCTGCCACAGGGGGTAATAGAGGAAACCCACAGCGATTAATCCAGCCCGGTTGTTCTAGTGCCTAAGAGCGACGGGTCAGTGCGGTTCTGTGTGGATTATAGAAAAGTCAACGCTGTCTCTAAATTTGACGCATACCCAATGCCTGGCGTTGATGAGTTGCTCGATCGGCTGCGCACTGCTCGGTTTTATTCGACATTGGATTTGATGAAGGGCTATTGGCAGATCTCCTTGTCACCAATTTCCACTTCCGTTCGGTTTGTTTGGGGCCACGGCTACATTTCAGCGTCTCATGGACCGGAGAGCTTACGCTGCTGCCTATTTAGATGACATCATCATTTATAGTAATGATTGGCAGCGGCATATGCAATGCAGCATCTGAGGGCGGTTGCTGCGACGAGCGGGACTCACAGCAAACCCAAAGAAGTGCGCGATTGGGCGGGTGGAGGTACGATATCTGGGGTTCCACTTGGGTCACAGTCAGCTGCGTCAAAAGACCAGGCCAAAGACCAAAAAGGGGGTGAGACAGTTCCTGGGGCTGGTTGGCTATTATAGAAGATTCGTTCCCAATTATTCGGATGTCACCAGCCCCGCTGACTGATCTCACTAAAAAGGGAGCTCCAGATCCGGCCCAGTGGACAGAGCAGTGTCAGCAGGCGTTCACGCAAGTTAAAGCCGCACTTTGCAGGGGGCCGCTTTTACATTCACCCGATTTCTCTCTTCCTTTTGTGTTACAGACGGACGCTTCAGACAGGGGGCTGGCGGCCATGTTCTCGCAGGTGGTGGAGGGGGAGGAGCGCCCGGTGCTGTACATTAGCCGCAAGCTCTCATTGAGGGAGACTAAGTACAGCACGGTAGAAAAGGAATGTCTGGCCATCAAGTGGGCGGTCCTCACTCTCCGATACTACCTGTTGGGGTGGGCCTTCACCCTCTGTTTGGATCACGCCCCACTCCAGTGGCTCCACCGCATGAAAGACACCAACATGCGGATTACCCATTTAAGTTCAAGGTGATCCACAGACCGGGAGCAAAGATGGTGGCCGCCGATTTCCTTTCCAGAAATGGGGGGGGGGGAGTGGAAGGCAGTCCGGATGTCTCCCCGGCCTGAGTCGGGCGGTGGGGATATGTGGCAGCGGGGGTGTGGTCAAGTGTCCATCCAGAGAGAGAGAGAGAGAGAGAGTGGTAAGGGCGCTTGCACCTGAGCTAAATTATGCCTAACACCTGTTTCTGATTACAGTGAACATGGGAAGAGCGGCATAAATGGCCACATAGCCAGCAGGCCAAGAGAGAGAGTGTGGATCAGAAAGTTCTGTGAACCTAAAGTGTTGAGACTAAGGAATATTCTGAAGCTGAAACCTTTGTGCAAAACCAAGTTATTTTCCCTCTGTGAAGCTGGGGTGCTGTGGTGCCCTGTAAAAGTAAATAGAAGTACTCGCTTGAGTTGAAGGAACCTGGTGACTAGTGTCGTCCCTGGGAACCTTCACAATGGTCTTGCTCTTACTCTTGGTCGGGATTGGGGATTCCAAACTTGGTTTTTAGCTTAAATCTGGGTCTCGGCATATGGTCTCAGTCATGAATGCCATTAATTTAAAGTGCACTAAAGGTGATAAACACATCCTCAACCAATTGTCGGAATGGATTTTCCTATTATGGAGAATTCACAAAAATTATGGACTGCCTTGGCAAGCAACAAATGTTTTATTAAATTGAATAATTTCTCTAATTCAGTTCATTAAAATGGGCAGCCTGTTTCTTTAAATAATACGTCTTGGTTCAGGTCTGGGTCTTGTGATAGGCTCTTAATCTAGATCTCGAAGGGTCTAGTTTGATTTTTAAAGTGAAACATTTCTGTTAATCTGCCAAGCTTGCATGCTTATTGACCAATGCGGGAATCTTAAAATCATCAAATATTGACTGATTTATTGGTCTGATTGATATATCAATCTAGCACACAGACAAAAATATGCTGTTAAATGCATATGAATGAACCCAGACAAAAATATTCATTTTCAACAAGCAATCGAATTTAAAAAAATCCCATCAATTACAATCCAATCACAACAGCAAAGTTGTGGAATGTAAATCAAACATCACTAATTTCATCATCTCCTGCTTTTCCGTTCCAACAGTTTCCCCCTTCAAACCTGCCAAATATGATAAAGCAGCTGTCAAGCATTCCAAACTCCAAACTCCTTTCCAAAAATATCTCCTCACGCTCGTACGCATGAAAATAAAGCACCCAGAAAACAGAAAAGGATTCTGCACAGAATCATATGACATCATGAATAAGGAACAGAGAGAACATGGCATTCCTATTAACACTGTATTACATGACTGAAGGACAAACAGACACATTCTCATAGTCTCCGATATACAGATTCTTTAATCAGATGGAGTGTTGTGCAAGACACACATATGAATGTTGAGAGAATTATTCTGTACTCGCTCATTAAAATTCCCTCATCAGGAATTCTGGTGTGTGTTTGTGTGTGGGGGGGGGGGGGGGGGAGTCAGAGGGTAATGTCAAAAGGTCAGTAATTATGAGACAGAAACACAGTGAGCTCAAGACTCTGTCTGGAACTCAAATCCTAAAATATTTCTCTGTGTATAAAAATTCAAAAGTATTGGTCTGGGTGTCAAAACCCAAAGACTTGGACTGGATCTTAAATTCCAAAGTCTTGGTCTGGATCTAAAAACCTAAAGTCTTGATCTGGGTCTCAAATTCTAAAGTCTTGGCCTGGATCTCAGATTCTAAATTCTTGTCTGGATCTCAAAACCTAAAGTCTTGGTCTGGATTACAAATTCTAAAAACTTGGTCTGCATCTCAAACACTAAAGTCAAGTCAAGTCAAGTCAATTTTATTTGTATAGCGCCTTTCACAACACACATCGTTTCAAAGCAGCTTTACAGAAGTTCAGCATTAACAGACGATAAAAATGTAATGTCTATAAAGTCGATAAATCATCATCATTGTGCAGGGCTCCAAACTGCGACTAAAAAATGGTCGCATTTGCGACCAAATAAATTTATTTGCAAGTGTAATTTCTGTCAAGGTCGCCATTGGCGACAGTAAAAATTTACTCCCTTTGATTTTAAAATTTGCATTACATTTCCCGAAATACATTACAAAAGTTTATATCAAAGAAATAGCGGGGAAAACGGAGTTCATTGCAGGAACTAACCATTTCAAAAAAGAGACTGTGAGAAAACACGGTGACAGTAACAAGCATAAAAAATGCACGTGATCACATAATTGCGAAGAATGCTCCACAGACTACACTGTTAGCACGTGCAGTTTTTCTTGCACGCGAGCTGCGGGACGAAAAGGAATGGAAGGAGTTAAAAATGAAAATATTTGGCGCCTGTTTTTCCCCCTATAGGAGCCAGTGGCTCCTTAATTGATTTTTTGTTTGGAGCCCTGTTGTGGAATTAGATAAGATATGATTCTTTATCGTGTTTAAAAATAATTAAATAATAATTGTATTAATAACCCCAGTGAGCAAGCCGAAGGCGACTGTGGCAAGGAACACAAAACTCCAAAAGATGATGGTTAATGGAGAAAAATAACCTTGGGAGAAACCAGACTCACTGTGGGGGGCCAGTTCCCCTCTGGCTAACATCATGAATAATAAAGTCTGGGCCTGGATCTTAAATTCAACAGTCTTGATCTGGGTCTAAAAACCTAAAGTCTGGTCTGGATCTCAAAACTTGAAGACTTGGTCTGGATTACAAACTCTAAAGACTTGGCCTGGATTTCAAATTCTAAAGTCTTGGTCTGGGTCTCGAATTCTAAGGTCTTGGTATAGGTCTTAAAACCTAAAGTCTTGGTCTAGATAAAAACAAAAAAAACAAATGTCTTGTTCTGGATCTTACATTCTAAAGTCTTGAACTGGGTCTCAAAACCAAACGTCTTGTTCTGGATCTTACATTCTAAAGTGTTGTTCTGGATCTCAAATTCTAAGGTCTTGGTATGTGTCTTAAAACCTAAAGTCTTGGTCTGGATCTCAAAACCAAACTTGTTGTTCTGGATCTTACGTTCTAAAGTCTTGGTCTGGATCTAAAAACAAAATATCTTGGTCTGAATCGCAAATTCTATAGTCTTGGTCTGAATTTCAAAACATAAAGCCATGGTCTGGGTCTCAAATCCCAATGTTTTGATCTGGATCTCAAATTCTAAAGTATTGGTCTGGATTTCATTTACAATTCGTAATTCCCACAATAATCAATAATACAGTATGTCTTCAAAATTGCTTCATGAATTGTTCATAATCATAATCATTTCATGTTAGTATATATACCGCAGAAGAGCTAAACATGTTTTATATGGCCATGATCCTATAAAATCAATAGAAAATCGAATTCCATTGTCAATCAAATATGAAATAAGTTATTATAATATTATAATAACTTATTAATTTCTTATTAATTGAAGAGAATTCAAAAACAGCACTTCTTAGTCAGCTGAAGCAAACATGTAAATCCGAACAATAGATCAATCATGTTGAAAATGTCCTCATGTAGTGAAACATTATGAATCTTTTAACCATGGCAACATACAGAAATTTTTCTTCAACAATAGCAGAGCAACAATTTAGGTTTGACAGACAAGTTCATTAGGTTGTATACTGTAGAATACTTCCTTATTGTGAGAATCAATACTCATATAAAAATATCAATGTTAATGGTTTTTAATAAACTAGTGATTTTATTATTTATTTACCATGAAAATGATTATATTTCATAACATTCAAAGTAAAAAAAAAAATCTATATAAGCACATTGTTGCATACAGTTGGATCTATTTTTCCTTCCGCTCATCTAAACATTCAGAAATGCTGAGAGACACAAGCTGTCAAAGACAACGCTCAAACACAGCACTCATTAGTTATGAATGTATTCAAATTAAAATATTGCATTTTAAACAGTCTGTTGTTGGTTGTAAATAATAATAAAAAAATATATGTCTGATAACTTGCAGATTAGGCCTATCCAAATATTTCCTGACTAACCACTGCATGCCACCATGATGCTTCAAGAACTGTTTATTGGTTCTGGTCTCCATAAGAAGCAATATAAAACATACCCATACAAGCATTACAGATGAAGAACAACAACCATTTTAAGTGTTAGTTGTAGTGAAAATGAATTCAGGTTAAACTTGTGCAGTCGTTGGCTATCATAACAGCTCAAAGTAATTTATGATTTCAACGTAACTCACCTCGGTTCATAGCTTCACGTCATGCACCCACTCCTTGTCAAAAAATGGTCATTGCGACTAAAGTATCGGCACTATGGAGCCACATGCTTTTTTGATAACTTTCACAATGTAATACTCTAAACATTACAATGACAGCTAAAAACAAATGCCAATGTGAGTGAAAACACTGGAGACTGGAAATTGAAAACAGGCATCCAAACTGCGCTTGTCAAGGCACTTCACAGGGACTTTAAGTGGACATTTGTACTTTTTTTTTTTACAACCAAATGCATTCAATACATTTACACCAACAGACAGAATGTAACTATGAGACATGCCTGCCATTTTTGGCATTCCATGCATGTGCATGTCTAAAATTACTGCTACCTATGATCTAAGGTTCAATTATACAAAATTATGACCTCCATGGTAGGAGCCTTATCAGTGCCTGTTCACAAATTGTCCTGTTCATTAAACTACAAAGTCTCAAATGGACAATACAATTCCCAAATCAGGTCTAGTGGTGGAATAGGGATAGTTTGGTCCTGATTGGATTTCCCTATTTGCTGGCATTCTCAGAATCCAGGCCCTTATTAACAGGACATGGAGAGGGTCTGGAATACATCAGAACAGGGGGACTGGTAATCACTGACCTAATGCCGCTCTCTATTCATTCACACACACATAAGCTGTGTTCCAAAATATAGAGAGCTGCCTCACTGTTTACTGTCTACATAGGCTGCTACCTTCTTAGGTAGCATTATTACAGTAAAGTAATCTCATATGTGACTGATTTGAAAGGATCTACATAGGCAGCAACTTCCAAAATGGTTTAACAGGGCAAACAAATAGAGATCAAAAGAGAGGAATCAGCACTATAAAACAGCTCACTCAACCACCGAATCAGTCGACGTGGTTTCTGAATATAAAATCTGATTCACTCATTACTTTCAGTCATATCTGACTCTCACTCGATTTAACCAAGAACTGTTACTGTGTTATGCTGTACTTTGAGAGACAGCTGTTCTTATGACAACATTCATGATATACTGTATATCCATTAATGGAATCTGTAAGGAAACTAAATCTTAAAGTGGAACCAGAATCTTTAAATGCCTTATGATTCACATTTATCTGTGAAGGATTTATGTGATGTTGCCTAACTTTTTCACCGCAACGAATTATCTTAAAAGGCTGCATAATTTTACTGTCTACCATTTGGCTTTTGCATCTGGATCATACCTAAAAATCACACGTAAATGATGTCTAGGAACACATCTCCCCTGCTAAAAAGACCAGCATAACCAGCATGCAATTGGTTTATGCTGGTTAGAGCTGGTTTAGTGCTGGTCTAGCTGGTAGACCATTATTGTAATTATGATCATTAGGTTTTTCTGAGCTTGAGATTAACTATGATGTTGCATTCCCACAAAAAATTTGATATTAGCAATCAACCTTTAAACTGCATTGCATTAATACTAGTACACTGAGTACAGTATAATGTAGTATGACTTACTTGGGTGTCTGTGCGTCATCTATTCTGTTTCCCAGCTGAAACTCATGAGATTTGCTGCGGTGTAGAGCTGTAAACCCTGGCAGAAGGTGGATGAGCTTTCGGCTGGCCGGCGGTGGAGTTCCAGGGGCCTTAAATTTATTCCTGCGCCTGACCTGAGGCGTTGCTGGAGGGGTCATGGTGTTCACTACTAAGGGAGTCCGCGGAGGGGTGTGGGCAAAGTGTCTCTGTCTTGGGGATGGAGGGAGAGAATGATGTCCCGTATCCAGAGGGGAGGGGAATAGGCCAGAATGAGGGTCCACATTTAGGCGATCCGCCTGGAACTGTGGGTGAGGGGAGTAGAAAGGGGGTGCCAGTGCCTGTGGGCTCTGGCACACATGCTGGCTATAGCGGGAGTGCAATTTAGGGCTCTGGGCGAGCTGGAGACGGACCCACTGACTGTGATCTGCTGGCCCTACTGGGGTGTTTTCTTTACCCGACTCAGAAGTGGGCCACTGAATGGACCAGTCCTGCTTGGGCTGGTTTCCACTGGATCCTATGGACAGAGAGTGTGGTGTTAGAATATACACCAACGTAATGAGGTACAGCATAAGGTAGATAAAGAACAAAACACTGAACAAGGAAAGAAGAGAAGAGAAGAGAAGAGAAGAGAAGAGAAGAGAAGAGAAGAGAAGAGAAGAAAAGAGAAGAGAAAAAAAGAAAAGCGAAGAGACCTGACAAGAAAAGAAATAGAAAAAATGAGACAAGAAGAGACCAGATGAACCTAGGATAAAACACAAGTCAAGAGAAGTGAATAGACAAGAGATGAGAAGAGAAATAACTAGAAGAGTTTAGATGAGAAACATTTAGTAGAGAGGAGACAACAAGAAAAAACGAGACCAGAGGATAAGAGATGAAATAATATAAGACAATAATAAATGAGAAAGATAGAGATGACAAGAAATTATACAAGAGACAATATGAGAAAAGATTAGATGAGAAAACACAAAACAAGATGAGATAAGGAGAGTCAAAAGAGACAAGAAAAGTAGAGACGAAAAGAGGCAAAAAAAAGAAAAAATTACATGAGAATAGAGGACAGATGCGACAAGACGACAAGAAAAGACCATATGAGAAAAGACAAGAAGAGGAGATGAAACAAGAAGAGAAGAGATGAAAAGAAAAGAAACGAGACAAGAGATGTAAGAAATGAGACAATATGAGACGAGACAAGAAATGAGAAAAGAAGAGACCAAAATAAAATAAATAAGAGATGATTAGAAGGGATTAGATGAGGAGAGAAAATACAAAAGAAGAAAAAGACAAGACAAGATAAGAAGAGATGAGATGAGGCAGGGTCAAGAAGAGAGGAGATGAGACAAGAAGAGAAGAGAAGACAAGAGAAGTGAAAAGACAATAGATAAGAAGAGACAAGACAAGAAAAGATTAGATGAAAAAACACGAAACAAGTCAAGATGAGAAGAGATTAGACAAAACCAGAAAAGTAGAGACAAAAAGAGACAAGAAAATGACAGGAGAAGAGAACAGATGAGACAATAAGACACCAGAAGACACCAGAAGAGAAGAGAAGAGAAGAGAAGAGAAGAGAAGAGAAGAGAAGAGAAGAGAAGAGAAGAGAAGAGAAGAGAAGAGAAGAGAAGAGAAGGAGAAGGAGGAGAAGTGAAAATGAGTTTGATACCAAGTGCCAGATGAGGGATGTCAACAGTGTAGAGAACTCAGACTGCATCTATCATGGCAAACAGACAGAGAAAGATTAAAGGAAAATGTGTGACTGAGAGTAAAGTGAATTTGAAATGTCTGAATGTAATGAACACTAAAGCAGACATACAAGAATGATGAAAACAGACAGACAAAAAAAAAAAGAAAAGCACGAAAAAAAGCGATGGTGCCTCACCTCCATTACTGTGTAATTTGTCGTCATCAAGTTGTTCTTAAAACAAAAAACAAAAAAAAACAATGCATATCACTTACTACATATTAAAATGCAAATTCATGTTTCGTATACTTACCTATTTATTACACAGTACCAAAAATATTTCTGTAATGAAGTAATTAAAGGAATATTCTGGTTTAAATTAATTTAGCAGATGCTTGAGGAAGGATACAACATAAGTGGTTCATCCAAAGGAGACAATAACATGAAAAGTGCTGCATTACAAAGTTTCAATTGTATTTAGAGAAGTACAAGTCAAGATGAATATGTTGAGGAGCCTGGGTAGCTCAGTGGAAAAGATGATGGTTACCACCCCTGGAGTTCGCTAGTTACAATCCCAGGGCGTGCTGAGTGACTCCAGCCAGGTCTCCTAAGCAACCAAATTGGCCCGGTTGCTAGGGAGGTTAGAGTAACTTGATGTAACCTCCTCGTGATCACTATAATGTGGTTCGTTCTCAGTGGGGCGCATGGGGAGTTGAGCTTGGATGCCTCGGTGGGTGACGTGAAGCCTCCACATGCGCTATTTCTCCGTGGCAACACGCTCAACAAGCCACACAACAAGATGCGAGGCTTGATGGTCTCAGACGCGGAGGCAAATATATATATATGTTATGAGTGGAAGGTCAAGTGGTCAAAAAGTGGAAAAAGTTTTTAGCAGTTTCTTGAAGACAGAGAGAGAGTCTGCTTCATAGATGGAGTTGGGAAGATAATGTCCAGGAAAGTGATTTGGTGCCTTGTGTTGGTACCACAAGAAGTCGCTCATTTGCAGACGACTGCCTTCTGGTGGGAATGTAACTCAGCAGGAATGATTTTATGTAAGCTGGAGCAGACCCAGTGACTGTTCTGTATGTCAGAATCAGAGCTTTGAGCTTGATGCGTGCAGCAAACGGCAGCCAGTGTCTTGAGACAAGGAGGGGTGTAACATGGGATCTCTTGGGTTCGTTGAAGACCAGACATGCTGCTGTATTCTAGACCATTTACAGAGGCCTAATTGTGCATACAGGAAGGCCAGCATTACAGCAGTTTACATATGACAGCTCTAAGTTAACTTTATGTATTAGTGATCCACTTTGTGTCCCACGGGATGAGAAACCTCCATCATGTTGTGCTTTTAATAGTGGTCAAACCGATATATCGCAGAGGCTGATAAATCAGACAATATTCCGAATTTTAAAATTATTGGCTTTACTCCAAAAATTTCCCCTTTGGCCGATTTGTTTCTTGAGGGTGCCGAAAACCGCCTGCTTGCATGTGAAGCGACTAAGACATGTAAATGACCAGTCACAGTTAGTTTTGTACTGTGTACTGTTAGTTCGTGTTACTACAATAATAGACCGGTGTGCAACACAGTCTCATAGTCTGCATATCAGACGCGACCTATTTCATTCAACAGTTACCTGTAACTTTTAACTTTATCTTGTCTAATGATAAAAAGGCAAATATCAATTAAAAAAAGATAATATACTGTCTGCAAATATGCTCATATCTCATTTAAACAGATGTAATATACCAACCTCACACAACTTCAGCAGATCCAGCATCCTGTGTAACGCTCATAAATCTTCCTCTGAAGCACATAGTTAACAGTCTCTCCTCAACAGTTCCCTGTAACTTTTCTAATGATAAAAGGCAAAAATCTATAAAAATTCTATTATATACTGAGTGCAAATATGCAGATATCTTGTTTAAAAAGATGTAGTTCATGAACCTTTGAAAATCTAGCATTTTTTTTCCCATTGAGAGCTCATCAAATATCTTCCTCTGAAGCCTGTATACCATCAGCCAGAATCAAAAACTTCTTAATCAGGATCAAAATTTCCTCTGATTCACAAATAATGACAGTCAGTCTGTGACAATCCAAGCAGGAGATCCAGGCCATTTAAACTGTCAGGAGATTGTCGATGGATTAGCCACGCCCCTTTTCCCAAAACCCTGCACTCCAAAGATGCCAAATTAGCTTTTTTGACATAGACACTAGCAGAAATGGTTGTTAAAAACAACAGCAGCAAAATAGTGTCCTCAACTGACAAAAGTTATGAGCAACATGGCATAAAAATGTATTATGCCTCAATATTTTGCTGCAACTACAATATTATGAGAATGCACAAAATGATTGACAGGCAGAGTTTGTCTTTTTTGTTTGCTGTTTACAAAGTCTAGAGCTGTCATCGAGACTGGTGAGATATCTCAGGACACTTATTTCATTAATATCTTTCAGGAAGCTGTAAAAAAAATGTGCATACCTTTCTTTGAAGAAATGTATTTTACATCAACTGTTCCACAAACAATATTACATGGCTTCAAAATACCTGGAATATAGCGCACAAGTCAGATGGACTTCCTTTATGGTACTTTTAAAGGGCTTTTGTGTCCTTTATGATGATTTAATGCTCCATTGTAACTGATTTGAAAAGTGTGGCCAGTACATTACTCAAAATGTATATTAAAAATGACTCAGAATTGAAGTATTTGTGTGAACTATTGCTTTAACCGCATTACTGTGAACAAACACACCGATATTAAACGAGTGGAGTTTTTTCTGGTTTTCAGTCGATTCTGGAATAGAGTGAAAACGTATGCTGAAATGAAATGCCAGAGTAACGTGAAATGTCATCTACTCTGGGAGATCAGGTTTGCTGCTGTGATTTGATTGATGCCATTTTTAATTAGAACAGCTGAAAGACAGGTAGATGGATGCAAACCGACACAGAAATAAATAATTTTTCAAACTGGTCAAATATGTTAATTGTAAAAAATAGTTACATTTAATTGAAGTAAATTGTTTAAAAGGGATAGTTCACCCAAAAATGAAAATTCTGTCATCATTTACTCACCCTCATATTGTTCCAAACCCGTATGACTTTTTCTTCTATGGAACACAAAATGAGATGTCAGGCAGAAGTCACCATTTACTTTCATTGTATGGAAAAAGATGAAATGAAAATAAATGGTGACTGAGGCTTACATTCTGCCTAAGATCTCATGTTCCATGGAAGAAAGAATTGTATTGTGTCATGTGTATATGGACAGAGAGATGAAGACTAGTTGACTAGCTCAACTATGCAAAAACCTGCTGTACCTCGATTATAAAGCAAATGTAATCATACTGTGTAACTATTTGGAACTGGTTGCTTGTCAAAAGACTTGTGTTACTGTTTTAAATAGAAAAAAAAAATCAACATTAGAACAAAAAAATATACAACATTAAATGAATAAACAATAGAACACATTTTTGTGTGGCCTTTTCAATACACTTATTTTTAGGGTTGGTAGGGAAATGAGGGAAGAATGGGATTGGCAAATATGACGAACCTGATTTGAATGCATAATGCCCGTGTGAGCTTCACAATTAATCATGTCGGGGGCACAAGCACAAACCACTAAGCCAAGTTGCAAACTGAAAATTGCAGCTACTAATACATTCAAAGGAAAAGGTATTTAAAGTATTTAAAGAGTACAAAATGTCAATTTCTTTCAAATATTGTTTGTCAGAAATTGCTTGGAACCCACAATACACACTCCACACACTCCACAGACTCTAAACATGAATAAACAATGATTACAGGCTCCTCCCTCTTGTGGTTTTCCCCTGGTCTGTGGCTTAGTGGGAACAGTGCCCTACACACAATTGAGGCCAAGAGCCCTTTACAACCCAGCCTTACGAGACATATTCACTCCAGGGGACACACTCCTACTCTTTGAGCATGATGGGAGATAAGTGTTTTCCACTCCTAAGGAGGGGTACAGTGGGCACAGCTGGAGGACCCTTCTTGCAGTCCTCACACAGCCTGAGAGATGATCATATGAGCATTTTTAATTACAGGCTAGATGACAAACAAGCTACTTGAAGTTTCAAATTTGAGGCATGACTACTGCTTGACCCGCCAGGAGTTGTGTGAAGTCTGCGATGTCAGGTTGGCAACACTATTGAGAAATCAATAGCCACTGTAACTACTTGGCTGGTTGAGCAGAGTTTATCTGAGTATTTTTATATGGCCCCAGAGAAACATTAAACTACATGTGATTTGTGGGGTCTGACAAAACTGAACCTGTCCTAATAGAAACATGTTATTATACCTACATTTTTCAAAAAATATTTTTTCATTTTGTGTATAAAATCTTGGTGGAATAAACACCACAGGTGCTAAAACTAGAATTACTTTTATTTCCTTTCACCCAAATCCTGTTTAAAGGGATAGTTCACCCAAAAATCAACATTCTTCATTTTTGTGTGAATTATCCCTTTAAAACTCGAGTAATCTCATCTGTTTAACTCATTTAACTCACTTTTAGTGCCAATCAGTGGATATTTCACACCACAACTGCCATGTACTATTTAGCAAAACATTTTTTGTGAAAAACGACTAACATTTTGGTCTGTGAAAACTAAAAACAACATATTATATAAATATTTAAATGATATAGTATAAAATGAGCTCTGAATAATCACAAAAAGACAAATAACTGAAAGTTACAACAAATAAAATAACAGCAGTCTATATAAAATTGTCAAGAAGTAAAGCTAAACAGTACACACTAATCTGCATAATTTATTCATAACGCAAAGCATTGCTGGGAACTGGAGCATGGCTTTTTTCACAGTATTATTAGTTATATTGTATTATTATATACCTTGCTGAATAATGCTCACGTCTGACAGAAACACAGGAAATAAGTTGAGGCTTACTTTGTGGCAAAGGATTGCAGGATTTATAGGCCCTATTTAAAATGTCATTTTATTGAATTACTGTTACGTAGTAATTATCATATTTCCAATTTCCATGACCTCATATTAATTGAGACACTGGTTTATTTGTACTTCTAGAAAAAAGTTGATAGGTGATCAAAATAAGGCGATAAAATGGAGACTTGACACAGCACCTAAAATACACATTCCATTATGCATGCATGCACATTTGAATTTAACATCTTCATGCTGGGAAAGCAAAAAGCTATTGAGCTATACAGTATAGTGTTTCTTTTTTAGTGCTTTCTATTTTAAAAAAATCAGCTTATCACGTTTGCAGTGGTTCTATGTTTTAAAGTTTGCAATTTTCACACCGGGGGCCCATTTTCATGATTTTGCCAATGGCCCAACAACCCACGGGCCGGCTCTGCAAGTACAGATGGATAAAAAATGTTGTGGAACAACAAAAGAAGATGTCAGGTGGTGAGATGAGATGGAGTGGTGGTGGTGTAGTGGTGGTGTAGTGGGCTAAAGCACTGAACTGGTAATCAGAAGGTTGCTGGTTCGATCCCCACAGCCACCACCATTGTGTCCTTGAGCAAGGCACTTAACTCCAGGTTGCTCCAGGGGGATTGTCCCTGTAATAAGTGCACTGTAAGTCGCTTTGGATAAAACGTCTGCCAAATGCATAAATGTAAATGTTAGCCTCAGCCACCACACATTCACTTGCACTTTATGGGAAAAGATTCAATGAAAGTGAATGGTGACTGAGACTAACATTCTACTTTAAATATCCTTTTGTATAACACAGAAAAAAGAAAGTTATACAGGTTTGGAGCAACATGAGGGTGAGTAAATGACAACAGAATTTTAACTTTTTTGTGAACTATCCCTTTTATGACAGCTAATGTCCAAGCCAGAAAATGACCGATAATGATCCAGCAAATCCTAATGAGATTGAGTAAACATTTCTGAAACAACGCATCTGTAGTCATATCCATTGCCTGGCAACAGTGTCTTACAAAACCACTACAAAGGGAGGCATGGATACTTCTATTAGAAGCTTGATCGACAATGTGATAAAGGACAAAGACACTCCCATTAATATCAACCCAACAACTAGATGTGTCAAGACAACTCATTCTCACCACAGTTTGCTCATACATCACAACACAAGTAATATCCTAATTAAAGATAAATAACATATGTGATATTACAGGGGTTGGAAACCTATGACACGCGTGCCATCATTGAAAAATGGAGGGGTGGCACTGGCACGTGACAGCGAGAGAGAAAAACTAGCATAATATTTATATAATAAGTCCCTCACATTATTACATTTGGCAGATGCTTTTATCCAAAGCGACTTACAGTGCACTTATTACAGGGACAATCCCCCCAGAGCAACCTGGAGTTAAGTGCCTTGCTCAAGGACACAATGGTGGTGGCTGTGGGGATCAAACCAGCAACCTTCTGCCACCACCACTCCTGTTATTAAGGGAAATGACAATAGTGTGGTTCAAAAGTCTGATTAAAAACCTAAAGTAAACTTGGAAATTAACAAAGAATTTTTACAAATATATTACATAAAATAAATAAGAAATATAATATAATATAATAAGTCACTAATCAAATTTGTGTCATTAACTGGAAAATTAAAAGGAATATTCCGTGTTTCAATACAAGTTAAGCTCAATCGACAGCATTTGTGGTATAATGTTGTCGCCACAGTGATTAAAATGGCACTTCATGTCAAAAAGGTTGTCGACCCCTGATCTAATAACATTTTATGACATTAGGACTATGAATATGAATTCAATACTCGTAGCAATTCTTGTCTAAAGAATGTGATAATTATACAAGCTCTCTTCAGTCAGAATAGACAGAATATTGACAGGCATAAAATGGCAGGAAGAGAGATAGAGAGACATGCCATATATTTTGGAATTACTTGCAGAAAGTCCCTGTAACAAAGGATGCTTTCAGTTAAGTTTAAATGTTAAGATTAGGGTAAATGGTGCATGCTTATAATGAAAATAACCACCTTTTCAAGTATATTAGTATGCATAAATGGTTTATCCTTAAGGCTACTTTGCTTTTGTTAGCAACTGAAGAAACATCCCTTTTAACACTTAAAAGGAAGATAAGCAGCATTTAGCACGAGAAAGCCTGCAAATGGAGTATTGTGGGTTAAATAAGGTCACACGTAATTGGAATCCCGATTATGACTCAACACCAAACCAACAAACTCATCAAGCCAAATTTGAGCGGACCTCTACTATAAGGCATTTTTTCTCAGTGATAAATATTTTTTCAATTGCTTCACCTCCTTAGTTCATAGATATCTGAATGCTGCCACCAGTCATAACAGCTGTGTGGTACACCAACTCTTCAATTCGATCCTAAAATCATGTTTAAATGTCTATTGAGGGGGGCTGGGTAGTTTAGTGAGTATTGACGCTGACTACCATCCCTAGAGTCTCTCAGTTCGATCCAGGGTGTGCTGAGTGAGGTCCCAGGTCTCCTAAGCAACCAAATTGGCCCGGTTGCTAGGGAGGGTAGAGTCACATGGGGTAACATCAGTAACTTTTCTAACACCTAGCGGCTTGGATGCAGCTTCATTTAAAATGAATAGTTTTCCGTTCCTGATGCCTTTGATGAAATTGAGCATTCACAGTCAGTCATGATTACTTCAATTAATGAGTGAAAGTGTCAAATAACAGGACTGCTACTTAGATTAAGTATTCGGCTGGTCATGTGATTCTAAAATGGCAGCCCCCATGTGCGGACCCTCTCCATGTAGAATAGAACAGCTTTTATAAGGTTATTTTTAATATGAGTGGTCATGATTTCCTACATATACTGCAAAATTACAATCCACGTCTTTTAGGAGTTAAACTTTTTTAATGAGGAAAAAATTACTGAGTGTACCTTTAAGGGTCTGATCACGTAGAAATAGCTCCTTAAGGTAACAACTGCAGATTTTTACTTTTTACAGCAATTCTGAATCTAAAATAGTTCGTTGCGTTAGTTTGCCTCAAGGAACCCAGTTTAATTTGATTAGTTTTTGCTCTGGGGAGCGGAGAGATGCGAGGTCTTACTCTCACTAAAAATCACAAATTCAGTTTGGTGTCCTCCCTGAAGAGCCCAACACCCTTGCCTTTCTCCTTATATTCCTGGAGCTCCTATGTTCATACCTTTCCAAGATGCCCATTAGTAGTTGCAGACCCAGAGTGTGAGAAAGAGAGAGAGCAAAAAGAGAGAAGGAGAGAGCTGGAAGAAGATGCTTAGTTAAAGTGGCAAAGATTGCAGGCTAGTAAGGAGGTGCGGGAGAGGTAGAGCTGGGTGATATAGCAAATATATACTGTATATATATTTTATACAGTACTGTATGATTCGTTAGATCTCAATATTTGCTCAAAGTTTTTTTTTTTTTTTTTCAATATGCAGATCATTCTGAAACAGCCAGAAGGTGGCTGCACACCGGACGAGAAGAGCCACACAGCGTCACGTTGTAGCTAGGACATGGTACATCAAACACAGGGCATGCCGATGTGGTTCACGTGGCAGACAGTACCACAGCTGCGATGAGGTTTGTAATACAGCTGCTGAGGCCAGGAATGGATTACCGACAAGGCCAATGGGGCCAGTGCCCAGGGGCCCTTGACTACCAGGGACCCGTGGCTGGGCTTTAAGGTTGCGTGATCCAGTTTGGCGATCCCCTCGCTCAAAAACCCATCAACAATGAAAACGACCCCCACTCCACAATTTTTAGCCATGGAAACGAAAACATTAAGTAATTACTGTAATCGAATTACATTACATTGCAATTCTTGCAATCAGATTACAGTTATCCTACTGACATTTCAATAAAAAGGTTGGGTTATACACTACTAAAATATTATTATTTGCGTTTAATATATTTAAAATAGTCTGTTTGAGTTTGTGTGACAGCTGAAGGGTGTATGATAATGAACTAGGAAATATAGACTAATTACATTTATTTATATTGTATTTTTTTTTTTGTAAATATTGTATTTTGGTTTTTTGTTTTATATAGTAACTTAAAAGTTTAGAAATGAGCAATGTGATTAGTTTTTGACCAAGTAACCAGTAAAGTAATCTGATTCAAATTTAGTGAGGTAATTAGTAATTGTAGTGGATTACCTTTTTGAGTAACTTAGCCAACACTAGTCATAAAGCTCTCGTTCTCATGAGAAACTTAATGGCCAAATAAAAAGCATATTAAAATCGTCGCAAAATTCGCAATGATGCTAACTTTATATCGCAAGTAAAATGAAACATTATACAAAATTATATTCATGATTATAAAGTGAATATTCATTGTATCGCCCAGCCGTGGTGAGAGGAAGAGAGACAAGGAGGCAAAGACAGAGAATTGAAACAAATCAGGGTCTTAATATATAAACAGCAAAGACAGGAACAAAGTGGGTACAAAGCCTGTCTGAGAAAGAGAAACAGAACGAGAGAACCCCAGATGAAGATAGGTGTGATTTCTAAATTATACACCACTCTCCTCTGGCGGTTGGAATCAGCCCCTCCGCGCAGCCTCTCATGCAGGGTCCTCAGCATGCTACAAGCCTCATAAAAGCCCAACAGCATCTTTAAGCCGTTCTTTAAACAAAGCAATCCAAGCTGATCTCAATTTCTGTGGTGCAACTGCCGGTTAACGCTCTATCACAGCGGGGAATCCGTGTTTGAGAAAATTCAGACACTCCAGGGCGACTGCACTGACCGCTACCTAAAGTCTCAACGGAGGGAAGATAGACAGGACGGGAGGGTACTGTAGAATTGGGGAAGAGCTTCAATGACAACAAATTGCATTATATCTTATTACTTCAGAGATACCTGTTGTGACAGTTGGAGAAGATGGGTGGAAAGCCTTCAAACAAACATTCAAATAGAAGTAGAACTTCGAACTACAACGAGGATCATGCTAAGTAACCCTATATATATGTGATATAATTCACCAGCTAAAGAATATGCCAAAATAGTTCATTGTTTTGTTTTTATAAATCCTTATTATAAAATTGATGTAATATACAATCTGATTGAAAGAGCTTTGCAGCCCTCTGTTTGCCGGGTTTTATACAACACAGACATTCTGCAGAATTTCTGAAAGAGAACGTCAGTTTTTCTATTTACAAAAATGAAATATCGCAACAAAAATCCACGTTTTTGTGACAAAATGTGCTTGTGTCATTGTTAACCAATTAATACAAAATAAAAACACCAATGAACTGGAGAATTATAAAAAGAAATATCGTATATAGTAATTGCCTGATATAGTTTTTTAAAAGCTAATATATAGAAATCAGGTTCATTTATTATAATATGAGAATAATACCATTATATGTAATATTATATAAGTTATTTAAAGCAAATGAGCTGCAAATAAGATTTCTGAAATTCATTTCAAACTTATTTTGAACAATATTTACTCTAAATGTTCTTTATCATTCGTTATCCATTGACAAGGCTGTCACATTTGTTTATTGGCCAAGCCAATAATGCAGACAATCTCAAAACGCCCAGATATCAGCTGACAAATCGCCCTGGCAAATATATAGGTCTATAGCTAATCATATGCAACACTGAATTTGCAAAACATGTTTGCTGCTAGACATACAGTACTGAGTATTGGTATACAATGCATGCACTGGTGCAGATGAACTGATCTGATCTGCACATTCTCTCATTGTCAGTAGCAGTCTAAAGTTTAGAGGATCAATTTATAGTTCAATGCTTTGCACACATCCTTCATATGATTTGACATCAGTCATCAATCTCTTCTAACTGCAGTGACAGCATCGAATGAGAACTCAACATCTTCAGAGACATTTCCTTTAATCAAACCTTAGAGCAACTCTAATCAGCTTCATGTTGTGGAGGTATAAAATAAACAATGCCGGAGAGATCCGTCTGATAAATCAAGTGTGCCATTACCTAATGCTGTTATCAAACTGTGCTGTATTTCAGAGTGTGAAACTACACTGCCCTCCCGTGGCAAACCACACTCAAATGACAGTAACAAAGTCAGAGTTATCACACAGTATGTGTAAACAAACAGCCTTTAAGCTCATGGCAGTTTACTGAGAAAAATCTAAAAAAAAATTTATTTTTTTTTCTTTTGAGTTGCAATTATGAGATCCAGACACAAAACTAATAACACTGTACTTGCCAACACAAAAAAAAAAAAAAAAAACAGCATTCAATTTGTTATGATGTATTTTATTGTTCAGGTCATGTATTTGTATGCAATTTTGAGAGGACAGGAGAGTTAAGGAGGTAAAGGCGTTTTATTTCACAACAAATTTTATCAAAGATACAGAAATAACTTCAGAATAATAATACTGACATATAGCCTGATATTTAAACAAGACAATACATTTTTCTCAGGCAGTTTAATAGACCTACTTCAGATGCGCCTGACTAGAAGGTAAGACACTTATTACTTCACAACAAATACAACTTATATAACTATACATCAAAACATGTCTCTTTCTGTTGCCATTAGATGGCGCTATGACTATAACTTAATATTGGCATGTAGGTGTATCCTAGCCGGGGCTGTTATCAAACATGTGAAGTTTGGGGCAGACTGGACATTGTATGTTTGAGTTACATCAACTTCCTGTTTCATGGCAAAACATCGAGCCAAGCACGGCCGCCTCGGACGCGCCGTTCAAAGAAACTCAAAAGCTTCGCAATTTAGCATCACAAAGGCCTTTAGATTAGACTGACCGAATGTGATGTTGATCTGATTAAATCTCTAGGAGGAGTTCGTTAAATTACGAGGCCTGGAAATGGCAAAAACTGAGCAAAAATTTAAGAGAAAATAAAAATGGCTGACTTCCTGTTGGGTTTAGGATATGGCTCTATGAGACTTTTTTGTACATGTTGACATGTTACATGTGCCTACCAATTTTCTTACGTGTAGGTGAAGCGTGGCACAAGGGCTGCTTTGTTGAAATTTTGTAGGTGGCGCTATCGGGCCATTTTTCAACACTTAATTCTAAAAAAGTATCAGATGAACATTTTTGGCACTTTTGAGGTGTGTGTAAAGTTTCATGATCTTTCGAGCATGTTTAGGCCTCAAAAATATGATACGTTTCACATCTAAATTTGTCAGGCCACCACGGACACCTCCTTTCCCTTAACACCCTTACAATATATTTATACACAATGATGCCATCGATTTAGTTTATTATCCATGATTTTTAAAGTCTGATTATATAGTAACAATACATTCAAACATTACTACAATATGAAATGTGGAACAAAATCATTGCATGTATAAAACGCTGAGCTTCCTGATTGAAATGTACTGCCTAATCAATTTGAGGTGGTGGTGAGGGAGCCTTTTATTCAAAAATTGTCATAAAAGCTCTCCAGTGGGATTATAGTGAAATCATGTAAGTATAGGGCAACACTTATTGTGCAAAATGTTTAAACTTTTGAGCTTTTTCAAAATAACCACTTCAGAAAAGGGTTAACAATTTACTATTGATGTCAATCACATTTGGCATTTCATAACATCTCAAGTATTCTATTATCAAATTAATCTCCATTGTGATTGGATCAGTCAATGTGATCCCACTTTAAACATTTTCCCTTATAAATCAATTCGCAACACTTAATAAAATCAATGTGTTTTATGGGGGCCTTTAGCCCCTGCAACAGGGGGGCTTTTACCTCAAATACTCTCCTTTCAAGTATTGGACATGTATTAAAAACTTTTAATTTAATCACATTGAACAAAGCTAATTTTTTTCTAAAAATAAATGTGATCATTTCAAGGATTCTCATTAGCTACATACATTTGAAAATGTAAATAAATATATATATATATATATATATATATATATATATATATATATATATATATATATATATATATTCAATATTAGATTAAATTACCTCAAACTTAACTTTAGACACTGCAAGAAATGATCTGAAGGATCCGGAATATTTTGCAGTGTATAGTGACAAACAGGTGTTAAGGGTAAGTGCTGTGGTTTTTGTTCCTGGTTTGTGTTTTGGGAGAAAATACAATTTAAAAGTGCCTTTAGCCAATTGTTCCCCACTACGTAGACATGCTCTGATGTTCACAACACAAAGTTCCCTCTTTGTTGCACAGTGAATACTTCTTGGAAAAAAAAACCCTGCAAAAATGGGTTATTTAAACCCTCGGATGTTCAGCAACTTGGCCCATCCTAATGAGAGACAGTGTGAACCACTCCAATACATTGAGGTTAAAGAGAAGATTTGATCTCTAAAACTACAGAAGCAAAAACACTTTTTTATTTCAAGGGTCAGAGAGAGATTGGAATATGATCATGTAAAACTAAATAATGACTGTTTGGTGTATGCTTAGGCAAGCATTATAATTCAATGTAACAATATGCTACAAAAAGTGTAGAATATAGCAATATAATCAGAATATGTGTATCAGAATATCATTTGTTTACAGTGTCTTTAATCTTGAAAAGTCGTGTGATATTTAGGGGCTGAAAAAACAAACCTTCCCAAAACATAAATCCTTATATCACTGAAGAAAACACATTACACTAAGTAGCATCAGAATCATTCAAATCAACTCTTAATGAATCGTCCGGCTGATTTGTGAACCGCATTGAACAATTCATTGAAAAGAACCAACTCACAACACGATTCACTCACAAATCAGACGTCACAATTGGTTAACTTATAAGCAACTTTTTTACCTTAAACACATTTCAATAACTTTACAATCTTAGTAATTTCCACTTACTATTACAGGCTTTGAAAAAAAACAATTTTAACTTTCCCTGATATGACTGTGGGAATCCTCCAAAATAACTGAGTTGAAATAAGTTCTATTTTTTCCATTATAACTCTCCAAACCAAATCAAACTCAAGGTTGGGATGACCTCTACTGGACGTTCTCTGTTACTACAGGACTTGATCTTCACACTTCAATACACAGTATTTGACATGTAAACCTTATATATATATATATATATATATATATAGCCTATGATTTACTCAGACAAAAATATATCAAGTAATAGCTAAGTATATGTCTTTGACATTCATGTTACATGAAAACAGGTGCCGTTTATAAGACGCTTTTTCATGTCACAAAAAAACCCCCAGAATATTAAATATCATACCTTCACTTAAGAGGAGGGGATTCCCATAAAACGAAGCTACACACGTCGTAATTGAATGCATAGATCATTAGATAATCCACACGAAGCACAATGTGCACACAGCACATAATATGCTATCTGGCTGAAAACATGTTTGGTCTCCAGGATCACATGACTTCATCAGAAATGGTGTAATACGTTTTAGTCATTGTCGTTTTTGTTTGGAGAGGCTTTTGGACACTTGGAGATGTTTTTAGACACTACGATACAATATTTTTGTAATGCTATAACTTTTGATTGCTTTGTCGTGTCAACACAAAATGTACTCAGTTACGGGTGACATGATTGGGAACAAAACAAAAGCAGTTTTCTGAGCCACCTTAATTACACCCTGAGATATATAATGTCAAATAAAAAAAAATAAGAGCATTTTATCATAATCAATATCATTGAAAATATTGGAAAATGTTCTTTAAAATTAAACCAAAAATGAACCCCCTTTGAAACAAGAAATCTTTGAAAAAAACAGCTTCAAAGCTTCAATTCACAGTGGTTCCCAACCCTGTTCCTGGAGGCCCCGCAAAACTACACTTTTTGGATATCTCCCTAACCAAACACGCCTGATTCAACTCATCAAATCATTAGTGGAGACTCCAAGACCTGAATTGGGTGTGTCAGAAAAGGGAGAACTACAAAATGTGCTGTGTCGGGGGCCTACAGGAAAAGGGTTGGGAACCGCTGAGACATTCAAGAATGTTTTCAAAGTTCTTCACTGAACTTCATTCCTATTATTCTTATATTAAAAAGGTCAGCTTGAAAATATTATTCACCAAAACTTGTTTTTAGCAATTCAGTACAACTGCGCTCTTGCTCAAGTAATGCCGAGTTTACACTACACGATTGTCGCTCGCCGACAGTTTTGTGGAGATCGCTGACAAAAGCCTGAAATCATAGGCAAACCTAAGCTCGCTCACGTGAGCAACGATCGCAATATATGAACTTTCAAAATGCAATTTTTAAAGAGAAGCGTTGACGCGTCGCTGATGTTAGCGAGATATCTAGAATGTGAAATATATGGACTTGTCTGCGATTGCAAATCGTGCAATGTGAAATATGTTTTGACTGAATACAACTGCAGCGTTGACCGACAGCCAATGAGAGAGCAAGAAACAGGGCAAGTTTCAGTGGGAGGAGTCCTGATGTACCTGCAACAGAACATCCAATAGCATGGCTGCGGTATCAAGAAAGTCTCATTGGACCGAAGAAATGGAGGAAAAATTGTGGAACATTGGCAGGAGCACCAGTGCCTATTTGATGTTTCATCTGAACTGTCCCACAACCGGGTGGAGAAAGAGAAGAGTTGGAGAGAAATTGCCAATTCTCTTGGACAGTCAGGTAGGCAAATAGGTCGATTTTTCAGTAGGAGCTCATTTTTCATATTGTAACCAATAAAATATATGAGTAAAAACGTACACATCATATTCTGAAATGCATAACATATGATCATGCATTTGTTTTCGGATCTCGTATCACTTCTCGCGTGCACTCTGTTGTGAAACGTAATTTGGAGTCCAGGCAGAGTCGTCGGGGATTCGTCAATAGTGAAATGTCTTGTAATGTGTTCACCCCTGTCGCCGATTCGTCGTGTAATTTGAAAACGCTACGACTTCCATGACAAGACAGACAGTTGTGTAACATGAACAGGTCCACGGTCCGACGTCTTTGAAAGTCATGTAGTGTGTAGGAGGCATTATATTGCTTAAATATAGCCTATATCATCTATTATAGCCTGAATAAAGTGTATAACAGTCATTCTGAATGAAAGCCTACAGTATAGTCTGGTTATATCTGTAGCAGTGTCTTCTGAACTCACCTGATTTGTGTGCTGATCGTAGACATGCGAGTGAGGCATTAAGACGAGCACATTCTTCATCACTCGCTCCAAACTTCAGCAGTGACTCGCACACCTGCTCATCAGACATGTCCAACAGAGACTCAAGAGTCAGCTCTCCTGGAGCGATTTCCTGAAACAAAGACATGAATGCACAACACATACAATTACTAACAAGTCATTTAAAAGTTACTTAAAGTACACTTGTACAGTGCAGGGTTAAACCCCACAGCCCTTTAGTTACGCAGCATCATATCGCGAACTTACCAAGTAAACATATTGTACATATTTCAGTGCTCCAAACTTCCTTCCCAGTTCAAAAAGACCATCTATTCAAACTATGCTGCTAAACAGATCATTCTGTAACTTTTTGACAGATGCAAAAATTAAACTTGACCGCCAACATGTGCACATCAACGATACCTGTTCTGTATTAACAAGTTTGGCCCACCCACATTACACTGAAAAACTTAATAACATTTAACTTTGATGTTACCATATAAAGCACAATTTAGATTACCAGACAAAACATTTTAAAGGTTGTCATTAAGGAGGAAAACCGTAAGATATTTGCTAGCATTTTAAACACCCAAAGTGAAAGATACCTGTACTGTATTATACATAAACTAACAATAAGTGTAATATTTTGGATGTTTATTGGAAAGTTTGGCCAACTTTGTGCTGTTTCTGACTCCCAGCGTCAAAAACAATGGCTGTTGTTTATTTGTAACAAGGTCCCTGCTGATCACTTTGATTCAACCACTTTGCCAAATTTTAGACCACTACACCACCACCACTCCACTGGATATATATATATATATATATATATATATATATATATATATATATATATATATATATATATATATATATATATATATATATATTATTTTATTTTTTGTCCCATTTACTCCCCAATTTGGAATGCCCAATTCCCACTACTTAATAGGTCCTCGTGGTGGCGCTGTTACTCACCTCAATCCGGGTGGCGGAGGACAAGTCTCAGTTGCCTCCGCTTCTGAGACAGTCAATCCGCGCATCTTATCATGTGTCTCGTGGTGCATGACTCCACGGAGACTCCCAGCATGTGGAGGCTCATGCTACTCTCCGTGATCCAAGCACAACTTACCACGCACCCCATTGAGAGCGAGGACCACTAATCGCGACCACGAGGAGGTTATCCCATGTGACTCTACCCTCCATAACAACTGGGCAAATTTGGTTGCTAAGGAGAGCAGGCTGGAGTCACTCAGCACACCTTGTATTCGAACTCGCGACTCCAGGGGTGGTAGGCCCCACATTTGCTTGACTACTAGTGAGTAGCATTAAATGAATATTCTGGGTTCACTACAATAATAATGACCATCTGACTGATCTTTATCCAGCTTATTACAAGAATTAGTATTAGTAAGAATATGCAAATAGAGGGTTTATATACAGTTTAAGTCTTAAAGGAACATCAACAGAAAAAAGTTGACCGCATTTTTTTACAGTAGCAAAAATAACCTGTTTAATTCTGTATCAAAAAGTGTCAGAAAGAAGTTGTTAATGGTTAATACATTAGGACAGTTATGGTGCAAAACATTATATGTGTACCTCAGGTGAAAAACAATAAAATTATAATAATAAAAAAATAATAAAAAAAAAAAAAAGAGTATGATATGACCCCACAACCCACTAGGCCACATCACTCCATATGGGGCGCACAAACAATGAACATCATCACCATAGTAAATGCTTTCATAAAATGAAACTTTTTGATAATGTTATTGGTAGTAACATAAAAGAAAAAAAATCTGTGAAACTACTTTAAGTCTAAATCATATACATGCACTTTTCTCTTCACAGTGTAATCTCAGTAAAGCTGCAACTCCTTCTCCAGATCAGCAGGGGGCTTCAGCACATTGGACAGCGGCAACACTTCAGCACTGAGGACAGCAGCTAAATTAGCACAAGCAGACAAACTCAAGGCATTTTCTAGACCAAGTCCTACCTACCACTAAACCTCAGCTGCTTACCCAACTGTAACATTAACACCAAAAACCAACAGCACTAATGTGTGTAAAATTAAAGCCACAGATGTTTAGCACAGAGTGTGATTCTAAGCCTCTATCCATCAGAAGGGACATTTGAGAAATACAGAAATATAGAGACTTCCCTCAAATGATCTTGATTTAGTGACACTTAAGCACAACTTTCCACATACTCCCATGTACACTGTGCACACCTGGACATTTTGTGATCAGTATATATATATATATATAGTGTTTTTATTCACTCTTTGCATTGTTTTTGCTTTATTTACCTCTACATACTCTTGTTAGCTTTTATAAACAAACATCTCACAGTCACCCCATTTGAACATGTGATAATTAGTTCTAAAAAATGGAACGCTGACATTTTTTTTTAACAAATTTAATTTAATTTTTTTTTTTTTTTAAGATTTATGCATTTTAATTTAATAACAAAATTCCATTAAATTGAAATTAGCAAAAAAAACTAAAGTTTTATTAAATATTATTAATTTATTTATTTAAAAATCTATTCAATTTGATGGAATTTTGTTGAGAAATTGACATGCGTTTAGCCTAAAAATAAGCTAAAATATTTGTTGTGCATAATAAAGTAAGCATTATTAATGTATAACTATACATTGTCTAGAAGCAGTATTTCCCAGCTTGCTTCTGAAATATTGTAAGTGTCTTGTGAGAGTTTCTTAACATCAAAATCAGCTTGGGATAAAACATGATGGCAAACAACATGATTTAATGAAATCAATTCTTCATTTCATGATTCACATTTTGAGCAGTAAAAGTTCTTCTTAAGCAAGTGCACAGTCAGATATGGTACCGCATCACTTAATTTAACGGGGCAGACTATAAAAAGGAACTTTTTCCATGACTGCCAATAGTGGCTGAATTAAACAATTTAACAGCTTTAGAGACACTATTATACGTAATTACCTTAGTAATTGTGTCCTTTTAACAATGGAATTATTTATTTTGCACTCTTACCTACAGGCGGGATGTCATGTTTATTCTGTTGGTTCATGTTTTGATTCCATGTCTTTTATTATGAAAATGTAGTTCCTGTTTCCCTTGTAATTTTCATGTGTCTTGTTTTCATTGGTGTATTGATTCATTATGTTATTATCAGTTCTAGTTTGTCATTGGTTTTAGTTTATTAGTTCTGTTATGTCATTGGTTCATGGTCATTGTCTTGTTATCTTGTTTATAGTTCGGTCTGTTAAGTGGTTGATGTTTCCCATGTCCATGTATCTAAGCCCTCATGTTGCCATTGTCCTGTGTCGAGTATTGTTTGTGTAGCATTGTGGTTTGGTCAAGTCAAGTCAAGTCTATGTATACTTAAGTTCATGTTTATATTTGTTATGTTCCATGCTTAGATACCACTGTAAATAAACAGCACTTGGGTTCATTGTTGTCAGTCGAGTATTCTGGCAGGCAATGACATAGGAGCAGACGAAGACGATGATGAAGTGAACCCAAGTGATCAAACCAGAATGCTACACAAACAATACTCGACAAAGGACAATGGCAACATGAGGGTTTAAATAAATAAATTGATCAATTGTCACACATTATACATACATACATTTCTGCATATATACAGTGAAATTATTTATTTTTCACATATCACAGCTAAGCTGGGGTCAGAGTGCAGGCATGATACGGCACCCCTGGAGCAGATAGGGTCAAGGGCCTTGCTCAAGGGCCGAACAGTGGTGTCTTGGCAGTGTTGGGGGCTTGAACCCCCGACCTTCTGGTAAGTAAACCAGAGCCTTAACCGCTGAGCCACCACTGCCAACCAACATAATAACATAATGAATCAATACACCAATGAAAACAAGACACATGTACATGGAGGGAAAACAGAACATCACATGACTAGGGAAACAGGAACTAAACTTTTCATAATAAAAGACATGGAATCAAAACATGAACCAACAGAATAAACATTACACGGGAAACCGCACAGGTCTTATTGTGCTGATGATTTTCCATTTCATTTTTGTTAGCTCAATAGCAGGAATGCGTCACAACATGCTCTGGAATTCTGACAATAAAATAACTTTGTTTTCTTGCCAAACTTCTAATGGCAAATCAGACTAGAAGTAAAAGATGATGTATGTCAGTATTTTCTCTAATAGTAGCTGACCGTTCATTTCAGAAAAACAAGAGTCAGACTAACATTCTTACATTCTTAAAACTTAAAAAATGCATTATTTAGTTTACTCATTACACTCAAAAGAATGAAGTTTCACTATTGTCAGTTTTACTCAATCCTCCCATGTTCCTAATACTAAAAAATGCATGTAACCAAGGGAGTTGATTCAACTATTAAAATGTGTCTTGCAAGCTATACTTAATCCATTTGCATTAAGGCAACATGAATATTTTTGCTTGGTTAACTGAAACTGGGCAAAGGTTTTCTAGTTTCCTGCATGCTTTGCATGGGAGTAAATGTCAAAATTCAGTGTTATTTTATGTGTCTTCGTGCAAGATGAATATAAAGGGGGATATTTTTTAATGTAAGTTTTTAATGTTTTGTTATGTTGAGATTTAGAAGAATTTCCATGTAGTAGTTTTGGGGGCTGCCATCATTAATTGCTCTATCACTCCACCCGCTCCTCTCCACCAATAGCTGATGTGCGTGGTGAGCGTACTGGCGCACTATGGCTGCCGTTGCATCATCCAGGTGAATACTGCACACTGGTGGTGGTTGAGGACAGTCCCCTGTTATCTGTGTAAAGCACTTTGAGTGTTGTGTCAGAAAAGCGCTATATAAATGTAACGTTCATTCATTCATTCATTCATTCATTCATTCATCATGTTGAAGAGTGGATTGAATCAAGTGCAGCCAAAGTGTTGTTGTTTTTTTTAGTGCACCACCCATTTTTTCTTCCATTTAGCCCTGAGCGAGTTTTAATTTTGGACCCTGATAACAAACCATACAGAATTAAACAGCAGCTGATCGACTGGAGAGAACAAATAAATGATACCATGATGCAAAATAACAAAGTCATAAATGAGGACACCATATAAATAAATGTTTAATAATTCAAAAGAAAACTAAAAGCATGATTTGCGACAAAAATGTGCAAACACACACACACACACACACACATACACACACACACACACACAGGATTGTCCAATACCTCAATAACTTCTTTCTTCATGTTAACTATGCGGAACCAGTGTCCCAGCCGTGGGAATCCATCCAGATCAACATTCCGTTCCTGTAAGGGCACTTTACACTTGTAAGACAGCTGCCGACTAAAATACTTCACCAGTTTGCCCTGGAGTGAAAGATAGAAAAAAAAGAATGAAAGAATTGAGTAACAGTAACATGGGAAGAAATAAACACAATAAACTCTATATAACACCTTAATTATATCACTACAGCTTCTTATATTTATTATGACTCACTAACCATTCAGATGTCAAGACATTCAAATATATGGAGTGAAACTGTGGCATTTTCCGACAGTTCAAACCATTCTCAAAGAGTTTTCAAAAGCAATTTTCATGACAATTAAGCAAACAAGGTAACTCTTTCTTCTTCTATAAGGCAACGTTAAACAAGTTCTTCTTATTTTTTTAAGGCGACGTTAAAAAAGTTAAGTACGAGTAGTTGTGTAGATATGCCGCCGTAGGCAAACTCTAAATTCAACGCTTGGCATTCTTATCTGTCCTTCATGTTGTTCAATATTTCATGATCTCTTTGAACTTGTTCTCGGCATGTTGCAAAAACATAAATATTCTAAACTGGACAAGTTTCCCAAGATAGTGATGTCATTGCAGTGTTTGTGCGGGGCAACAAGGAGGAATACTAAGACAACGTTACTTTGATGGCTAAACAGTAATCATAAACGTCGTTCACAGTAGGCATGCCCATGTAACTTTAACGTAAATGTAATGCTCTTCCTAATATATGGCCAATAATTGCTGGTTTACATTTTATGCAATTTATATGTCAAGGAATAATTCTGTCATAATTTCCTCACCCTCGTGTTGTTCCAACCCAGTATGACTTCACTATTCACTTACATGTTGACTGAAACTAACATACTACTTAATATCTCCCTTTGTGTTCCATAGAAGAAAAAAAGGTGCCATGGGTTTGGATTAAATAATGTAGGCTCAGCCTCACTATTTGTGTGCCAAAGTGTGTAAGTGCACTACAAAATGCCCAACATGCAGCCAAATGTGTTTGTGTGTGTGTGTGTGTGTGTGTGTGTCCTTGTCCTTGTGTGAGCCACAAGCATCACTTTCTGCACAGAAACATGAGGAATCTCCCACACTTTTAACAAAAGAGCAGAATGACATTATACCAATCATCCTGCAATGGTATGTCACCAAGATGCATGTCAGCCTGTGAAGCTAATGACTAAATATCAATCAGTTATTTGATCATTTCAGCCATATAAGTTTTAGTGAACTCTGTCAATCCACATCTTCAGTCTGTTCAGTTTCATTGGTGTAGAGTTGGATCTCCCATGGCAACACTGAAAGCTCAGCTATGAATTCTTTGCATGCCATAATGCACATGCCTTGATTATTCTGGTGTCTGTCTCAGGTATATTGTGTATTGAACAGTTGAATTATTTCAAAAGGGGTTGTTCGTGAAATACAAAATGCTAATTCCATTATAATGTTGCTCCAAACCCATATGACTTTCTTTCCTTCAGAAATCGCCAAAGGAGAAGGTAAGGAGAATTTTTTTCCGCAGACATCGTTCACTTTCATTGCATCTTTTTTGCATAAAATGTAAGTGAAATGTAACTTCTGCCCAACATCTTGGGTCAGTAAATGATGACAGCATTTTATTTTTGAGTGAGCAATCTGGATAGCATAGGATAGTGGCTTCTAAAAAAGTGCCATAAGAAACTTTATACTATGTAATATCTACTTACTTTCACACACAAAATATAAGGGAGTTTCTTTCATTTCTGGCAATTTAATGTCCCAATAAATGCATACCCAATAATTCTTCTAACTCCTAAAGACATTTATTGTAATTTTGCAATATATGTAGGAAATCATGAACACTCACATAAAACGTAAGGCTCCAGTCATATTAGTATTCTTATAAAAGCTGTTTTATTCTACATGGAGAGGGTCCACACATGGGGGCTGCCATTTTTTAATCACATGACCAGCCGAATACAACCCGCTTAATCTCAGTAACAGTCCTGTTATTTGACACTTTCACTCATTAATTAAAGTAATCATGGCTGTCTGTGAATACTAAATTTATTCAATCCCATCTGAAACTGAAAACTATTGATTTAAATGATGCTGCATCCAAGCCGCTAGGTGTCAGTGTAAGTCCAAGATGACACAAAGACAAAAGTTACTGAGTGCACCTTTAAAAATGTAATTGGAAATTATTTTTTACCAGGCCTTCCTCATTTATTTTTGGTACTTTTCAAATGCCTTCTATAGATTTTACTGTTTTAGCCTTGTCTGAGAACCAGACTTTCAAATGATGATGAAAGGATTTCTATAAATTTATCACACAAAAATATATATATATATATCTGTCCTACAATTATGGCGTCATTTCCACAACACAAATTGTTTTTCCCCCCTAATAAAGTTGTTTTTTTTTTTTTCAAAAAAAGTGTATTTGTTTACCAAGTCAACAAAGGTGTCCAGGAACAATAAATGACCATGGCCAAATTTTTTAATTAAACGGATATTAACCCATTAACCGATAAGCCATGAATCAAACCAGTGACTTGCTTCTTCTTTTGTTTTGGCAATTTGCATTTTTTTTATGCATATCGTCACCTACTGGGCAGGGAGGAGAATTTATAGTAAAAAAAAGACTTATATTTTGACCTGTTTCTTACCAACACCCATCATATCACTTCTGAAGACATGGATTAAACCACGGAAGTCGTATGGACTACATTTATGTACTTTTTGGACAATTCACTTGAATTGTGAGGACCTACAAAGCTGAAATATTCATCTAAAAATATTAATTTGTGTTCAACAGAAGAAAGAAAGTCATACATATCTGGGATGGCATGAGGGTGAGTAAATAATGAGAGAATTTTCATATTTGGGTGAACTATCCCTTTAAAAATGTAATTTCTATCACAGAATTCTATTAAACAGTACAGAATTTGAGATCTACTAGAAAATACACCGATGACATAAATCTCCTGTTATGCATGTCTATTTACTTTTGGGCATATTAGTAGAAAAAAAAAATGTAAAACTTGTAAGAGTGTGACAAATGTTTTAACCAAGACTTTACTTTCTAAAAGTCCACAGTGCTAATACTACAAAAAGTATTTGCTTCAAAGGTACTCTATACCCCCAAAAATGTAGGCTACTGTTAAACATAAATCACAGATAGGCATTGCCAAATGCCACATCTCAAAATGTCAGAACTGTTATTATATTTTAAACCTTGAACAATTTAATATCATATTTGGGAAATAAACCGCATGTATATAGTAAAGAAGGATGACCGTGTGACCGTAATCAAATGCTATTACGCTTTGAACATCACTGGTGCCTAGAAAATTCAGGATGGTAATGCACATCCATCATCATGTAAACAAGCAAGAACCCCTGATAATATCTAATGTTTGTAATTATTCTTCCATCAACATGAACAAACAAAGTGCTTCATTGTGACATCCTGACATTAGTGACGGCTGCAATCAGCAACCAATGAAAATGGGTTTCCCCACGTCTAGAGAACAGAGTGCAGAACTACTAAGGCTGGCTGACGGGCGGGAAAACATAGCTAAAAGGTCAGCCAACATGAAAGATCACCTCTTATGTCACACCCTATTACTTAAGCCTATAAGTCACAACAAGAAGCATCATAGAGAAATTCCTCATATGAAATATTGTAACTTGTGAGCCAGTATAACAGCACACAATCATAATCAGAAGTAGCCTATTATGTTATACAATAGGGTTAAATATGTTGCATAAGATAGAGACAAGTGAGGTTATCATAAGAAACATAGGGCCTACACATCAAACTCCCAAAGAGGGGAACATTTTAAAACTTTGAGCATTTGTGAATTCTGCAAAGGGGTGATCCAATGCAAACTAAAGCAATATTTAAGGATGTTGGGACCTAAAGATCCTAGATTTTAAAAGCAAAACAATGGACTATACACTGTTTAGAGGTTACAAGTGAGTATAGCGCAAGTATGGCCTACACATCAATACCATAAACACGGATCAGACTTTTTGCATATAGAGAGAGGGAAACAGACCCAATACAATGCAAAAGACAAACTGGCTATTTATTTTGAGTGGTGGTGGCGTAGTGGGCTAAAGCACATAACTGTTAATCAGAAGGTTGCTGGTTCGATCCCCACCTCCACCACCATTGTGTCGCATGTACAGCATGTGTAACTGGTCCTGCTCGACCCGCTCCAAACAGGATTCGAACCGGCGTCTCCAGCATGGGATGTGGGCACGCTAACGAGGAGGCTAAATGCTACAGCCCCTAGCATCAGTCGCTAGTGTGCCTCTTGAGGCCAGGGGAGTGAGGATTACACACTGCACAGCTACCTACCAGCTGGCTACCATTACACCCCCCCCCCCCCAAACCTCACTCCCCATCCGGGTCACGGCACCATTGTAACCGATCCTGCTCAACCTGCTCCAAATGGGATTCGAACCGGCGTCTCCGGCATGGGAGGTGGGCACACTAACAAGGAGGCAAAAGGCTACAGCTCCTAGCATCAGTCACTAGTGTGCCACCTGAGGGGAGGGGAGTGAGGTTCACACACAGCACAGCTACTTACCAGCTGGCGACCATTACACATGCACTGCTGCATGATTAAATTATTCAAATTGCAGTGTTATTGTCAACCTCCACTTTCACTTTTACATTCCTCTTATTTCGTTTTTGGCGATTCGAATTCTTCAATTCTCAGGACTCAAGTATTGCACTGTTTTTCACCCACAGCTATCATATCGCTTCTGAAGACATGGATTTAACCACTGGAGTCTTCTGGATTACCTTTACGCAGCCTTTATGTGCATTTTGGAGCTTTAAATTGTTGGCACCCATTCACTGTATGGACCTATATTCCTAAAATCACTTTAAGTTGCCATTATATTTTAAGGCAGCACGAAAACATACTTTTTAAGTTGAAACAATTATATTTTATAATAAGTGTAGAATAATTTATGAATATCACATTTGTTTAATAGATGTTGGGTAAACAAATGTATTTTCATACTGTACATGTCAGGTCAAAGCAGGCTGTAATTTGTTTTACAGTTATACATATTCTGCCATTTCTATTAGTCAAAATAATGGTCTGATATACTTTTTAAATTTTTTCTTTTTTTTCAGAATTGTTCAACTGAACACATTTATCTGAAAGATGTTTATGTATTAGCCTATTTTATGGCAGATTCCTTTTGTGATAAAGTAACTTAACCCCATATAGTTTGATAACAGTTGAAATGTTCAAATGCTATTATTTTGTAGCCAAGATGTTTTATATGACTTCTTGACTTTTAAAAAAATGTGCCTACCCTGAGAAATATTCACTGGAGTAAAAAGAGTGACTTGCTCCTATAGGCTACTCAAAGCGAATTTCTGCTTGATATCACAATAAATGTGTGCATAAAGGATGAACTGTTTATCAAGTCTTTTTGTGGGCTATTTACTAGTACTAGAATGATATATCAGCCAGGCCATTTTGAGATAACCAGCATCAGACCTTAATTAACAAGTTTTACCTCTACCTTGAATCAGCCACACTTAATAGGCCTAATGATGGCCTTGAGATAAAACATTTTTTATATAATAATACAATAAAATAAATTGTCAATATCTTTTTTAAGTTTATATTATTTTATTATAATTAAATATTATGTGAAATAAGAGTCAGTTTTAAGCGGGTCCTTAAATTGGATTATAGTTATATATCGGCCATCCTGCTTTCTAAATATTCGTATCATCATCATCAGTCATTGAAAACCCCAAATTGGCTGACCACTAGTAGCTATATGCAAACCACAAACGTGCATGGTATCACAACCAAATATCTGATGCAGTAGTTCTTGTTACATAACAAAATTTCGAATATGTTCGTGCTCATAATGTATACTGCGTTCGGCTGTTTAGTGATGCGGATGAGGATGTAAATTCATGTCAACAATAGGCCCCTTTCGGTGTCCATGTTAGCAGCGTGAGCGCACGAGCCACCTTCTTCCACCTGCAGAATGCGCAAGATCGCGCCTCTCACTGCTGCAGCGCGCGAGCTTCTTCACTTATTACGCCGCACGCGAAAGCATATACATCCAATACAGTCATTCCACGAGATGAAACTTTCCATTTGAACACGTTTAAAAATGCAAAATGGTTTAATGTGCACACGCACACACACACACACACACACACACACACACACACACACAAACACACACACACTCGTGACACTTGTACAAATGCAGGGGGTAGCTTACTGGGGTGTAAATATGAACATACTCGCATTTGCTTACCTCCAGTGTTCGGATTTCTTTTTGTGTTAAGTCGTTGGATGTGGCACATTTGGTCCTCAAACCTTCCAAACTGGAGATGCTGATGTCAATCATGTTTTGCACCAGTTCGCACTGCTGCAAGGCTTTTTGCAAACTCAAATGATGCTCGTCGCTATTGGTCATATTCTCCTCGTCCATCATTTGTAAGCAGTGGTCCTTTTGCTATGTGCAGGCTACTTTTTTTCCTCTGATCTGATTAGAAAACACTGTGATAGTACGCACAAACAGGTGAGCGTCAATTACATTTAAGAAAAATGGTGTGAGTGATCATGAAAAACTAGACTCTACGTATAAGGCGATTCCATTGTTGTCGGTTTTTGGATATCCTGACGGTGTTTTCATCAGGGTTGCACTGTTTTTGTTTGATGTTCCAGCTTCTACCATAATACACAGATATTGAAGGAAGGAAGGAAAAAGATAAATAAAATCAGATCCTCTCTGCGGTGGCATCAGCTAGATCCAGGGCGCGCTTGTGAAGTGCAACACAGATTGAGACATCTGTGTCACTGATGATTCAGGAGAAACACAACGCTACGTGATATTTCTTAACGATAACGTCTGATTTGAGTGCACGTACTCCCCTTCTGGACCATCATCCGCTGTATCCCGGCGCTCTCCCAACACACCGACATGTTCGCGTCAATCAAATTCACAGCATCAGCAGCAACAGCATTGCATCGCCGACACAAGCAGGGGAAGAGTTCTCGCGAGATAAGCATCAATGCAGTGAGCTCACTGTTGGAACTCAAATCAACCCACTGTTTTACATTGTCAAGTAGGGGCCTGTTATAAAAGTGTTTTAATTGACTTTCAAATAGAAATACATACCGCGCCCTGCATGTTCATAGTGCACTACTTTATAATCGACATGCATCACCCCCACTCCAGTAGGCTGCACCTGTTAGACATTTAGAAAAATCGCACGTCAGGTGCATGAATGTGGATAATAGGCCTATATCATAGCTGGGGAAATGATGCAACAGTTTTTGTAATTTTCTGATCAGTTTAACAATAACAGAATTATCTCACAAAAGTGTGGCTTGCATGTACAAAGGGGAAAAAGTGTTTAAGGAGAGCCTATTGCTTCTCAATTGTGAAATTACTTAGATTTGCCATTTGATTATATTTATCTGTTCCTGTTTTCTTTATTTGTATTGTATTGTATTGTTCATTGGTTCATTTAGGTTGCAAATTAATCTGCACACATATTGTGTAATTTGTATTTAACTGTACTTTTTCTTTCTTTCTTTTCTAAATATCTACGATTAATACAAATCTACAGTGTAAGTTGTATGTGCTTTATAACATTGTCAGAATTGCTTCAATATCTTCCTGGTGGATAATATAAATATGTTAAATATATAATATATATCATATTTTATTGTACATAATAATTTCATATTATAAAAATATATATATATAATCCATCAAACTCAACGAAGACAAATATGACTAAAGAAAGGACTTTTAAATATGTAAAATATTTATTTCATAATTTAACTTTATATATTTTACTATTCATAATAATTTAATATACTAAATATTTATATTAATAAATGACATTTATATATATATATATATATATATATATATATATATATATATATATATATATATATATATATATATATATATTTAATATTAATATTATACACTACATATATTTAATAAATTACTATTTATATATATATATATATATATATATATATATATATATATATATATATATATATATATATATATATATAATAATTTTTTTTTTTTGGAGTACATCAAACACAACGAAGACAAATATGGGCAAAGAGAGGACTTTAAATATATAAAATATATATTTAATTATTTAATTTTAAATATTTTGTTTTACATAATAATTGAATATTATAAATATATATTTAATGAATGAATATTATGTATGATATATTTAATATATGTAAATATTCTATAGATATAAACACATTTAAAAACAAAATATTACATCAAACACAATGAAGACAAATATGGCTAAAATCGGGACTTTTAAATCGCTCTTGAACACTTATTTTGAAATTACTGCAGGCTACCTTCTCGTTAAATCCCGCCCTCAAAAAAGCGCGTTTATTATTGGTCAAGAAAGTGTCACTTAACAACATTCACGGGCTTTTTTTTCACTTTATGTCTTTATCTTTTGTTTCTTTAAATGCTAGAAGGCTAAGAAATCGTACTAAGCGAAAAGCTATTTTCTTATATCTCAAACAATTCAAATCTGATTTTTGTTTCCTCCAAGAATGTCACTCATCTGTAGAAGATCTTAATTTCTGGAGGTCACAATGGGGTCTGGACATATGGATATCTCATGGTACGACACGTTCAGCTGGTGTGGGTGTATGCATCCTAAAACATCAGTTTAAAGGGAAGGTGTTATTCAGTGAAAGTGATTTAGGTGGACATTATGTCTGCCTTGTTCTTGAAATTCCCAATTTGACTTGTATTCTTGTTATTGTTTACGGTTATAACCAGCAGAAAGAATTCTTGACTAAATACCCAAATTCTATGCTTATTTTTGGTGGAGATTTTAATGTGGCTTTAGATAGCAGCATAGATAGATGGCCTCCAAAAGTCCCTGACAATACTAGTTTATACTTGAAAATGTTTATGCAGATTCTCCTTAATTGATATTTGGAGGGAGTTGCATCCTTCTCAAAGGATGTTCACATGGAGCAATAACTCTGTCTCTCTCTCTTCCCAGTCCCAAATTGGCCTGTGGCTTATTTCTAAGAAATTATGCAATACCTCTACTGACATTTTGCCATCACCATTTTCTGACCATAAGAGTATCTTTATTCGTACCTATTTTCTAGCTTCTGATCATGTGCGCGGGTTCTCTTCTTACTGGAAACTTAACAAATCTGTTCTTTCTTATAGTGAAGTAAAAGATGAAATCAATAAGATAATTCACAAAAAAACATTGAATAAAGCAAGAGAGGAGACACTTATAGCAGCAACTGGGAATTTACTAAATATGAGATGTGCAAAATCACTAATATTTTATCTAAAAATGTAGAGAATTTACTTGATTGTGAAAAAGCAGAATTGGCTGATTTGTAGCACAAATTAGACCACATCTATAAACGTAAAGCTGAGGGGGCGTTCATTAGATCTCGCAGAAAATGGATTCAAGAAGGTGAACAAAATTCCGCCTATTTTTTCAGATTGGAAAGACCAATAAACAAAAAAATAACCAAATTAAAAAACTCATGATTAACGGTAATATTAGTGATTCGGTGCCAAATTTTATAATGATTTGTATATTTCTAAATTATCCCAACAACATATGAATGATTTCTTTAAACATTTACCTATCATAAACCATTTGAGTGATTTAGATCAACACATGTGATGCCTCTATCACATTGATAGAGATGGAGGAAGCTATTAATTCTTTAGGGTTAAAAACTGTAATCCCAAGATTAAATAAAGATCCCCTCTTAATAGACAATTGGCATCCAATCACACTGTTAAATAATGATTATAAAATAATAGCTTTAGTCCTAGCAAAAAGATTAAAATATGTTTTGAACTCTACCATTGACTAAACACAGTCAGGATTTATGCAGAAAAGACACATTTCCAATAATATACGGTTAGTACTAGATATGTTTGACTATTCAGATTTTATAGACAGCGATGGTTTCATCTTCTTTTTAGATTATTATAAAGGCTTTGACACATTGGAACACAAATGTTTATTTCAGGCTCTTCAAAAAATTGGCTTTGGCGACCTCTTTTGCAGGATGATTAAAAGTAACGGTACTTCACCTAGATTCTTTTTAAATCGAGGAGTTAGACAAGGATGTCCAGTTTCCCCTTATCTATTCTTAATCGCAACACAGTTCCTTAGCTCACATATCAATAGTAGTCATTTAATGGGTATCAATACTAAAATAAAAATGTGTCAATTAGCAGATGATACAGCTTTATTCTTGAACGATTCGTCACAAATATCCAGTGGCTTTGTGTATCAATATCGAGCCAAACCAGCTTCAATTTGGAATGTCTTTCCTCACCTTGTTTTCTCACAACTTTGTGTAATTATGACATATCCAAACTTCCTATCAAACTTTCCAACTTTCATCGACAGGTTCTCTTAGCATGGGCTCTTATTTAGAAACATAACTTTTCACCACAGAGGTGTTTTATTTGGAACAATAAGAACATTTTATTCAAGAATAAATCTCTTTTTTATGATGATTGGTTTAGTAATGGTTTGCTTTTGGTGAGGCAGTTGTTTAATTGTCGGCAGCCATATCACCCTGCACCTCTTGACTGGGTGCCCGCTAAAGCTAAGCAGGGTTGAGCCTGGCCAGTACCTGGATGGGAGACCTCCTGGGGAAAACCAAGGTCGTTGCTGGAAGTGGTATTAGGGAGGTCAGCAGGGGGTGCTCACCCTACGGTCTGTGTGGGTGCTAATGCTCCAGTATAGTGACGGGGACACTATACTGTAAAAAGGCACCGTCTTTCGGATGAGACATTAAACTGAGGTACTGACTCTCTGTGGTTGTTAAAAATCCCAGGACACTTCTTGTAAAGAGTAGGGGTGTAACCCTGGTGTCCTGGCCAAATTGGCCCCCTATCTATCATGTACATCTCCATTCCTGAATTGGCTACATCACTCTACTCTCCTCTTCACCAATAGCTGGTGGGTGTTCTGGTGCACTATGGCTGCTGTTGCATCATCCAGGTGAGGAGATTCCCCCTATACTATGTTAAGTGCTTTGAGTGCCTAGAAAAGTGCTATATAAATGTAAAGCATTATTATTAATAATCAAGGTCTTTTGTTCAGGTACTCAGAATTTCTCTCTAAATACCAATAACCCCAAAAGAATTTGCCACAGTTATGGGAGCTATTCCTTCTAGTTTGTGTATGCTTTTTAAAAACTGTAGTCACTCCTCAGTATATAATGTATCCTTCTCTATACCTTGTGATACTCCTATTGGTCAAATTAGTTTTTCTGAGTCAAGAACCAAAAATTATAAAATAAGATCTTTATTTCTTAAGAATTTGATTTCTGTTCCACCTGTAATTTCCTTTTTTGGAATAATTTTTTAACCTTAATTGGAAAGAAATCCGTTCCGTTAATAAGAAAGCTATAAGGACTGTTCGTATTTGCTCTGCTTTTGGGCTCTTCATGTGATCTTTTTTATGTGATATAATGGCCTTCTTATTTTTTTTTATTATTTTTACAAATTTATTTTTTTTGTCTTGTTTTATTTTTTATTGTTGTTTTTTATAATTGTTGATGTTGTTGATATTATGTACTGTACGTTTATTTTATTTGTTTATTTTTTTTGTTGAATGTTCTCAGCAATAAAAAAAAAACATACTTGTGCTTTTGTTTACATTTTCAATTCTTCTGCTTGTATGCATACTACTTGAGTTAGCAGATTTCATACAATATTTAGTTATTTAGGTAAAGATAAAGGGGGTATATATATATATATATATATATATATATATATATATATATATATATATAAGCATGGGTGAGTCTGCAGTGGTGCCATGCAGCATGTATGAATTTCTATTGCAGTGCTAACTTAATGCAACATTTCTAGCAAGAATATGTTTACAAAGTGTAATCTGTAATTGTGATAACTTTGTGTTGATCAGTTATCACAAGTGTCAGCTATAACATGGCTTTTATCTTCGTTATCTTGATTGATATTAGTGGTGATGGATATATAATTATTAATGGACAATCCCATTACCAAGACAAGTGATGCTCAATATTTGAAACAAGTTATTTATTTATTTTAACTGCATGTGATGGCTATTATGATGACTGAAATTTTTTTTATATACTACAAATTATGTCTTATAATTCCCTAAACTGACATTATCCTTATTGAATAATTGTCTGATATATTAGTTGTTGGCACTTCAGAATACAACAATATGATAGTAAAACAAATGCACACAAAACAAATGCACACAAAACAAATGTTTTTATTTCTAAAAGTGTCTCGTAATTTCAGGGTTGAGAAATACAGACCACAGACACTAGATGACCTCATCTCTCATCAAGACATCCTGAGCACAAGTAAGCACAGGGATGATTTATTTGAATAAAAATAACAGTCAAACCTCTATATATTTTTAATGTATAGATTTGCACTGCAATGCAACAATACAGGAGCATCTCTATTAAACGAGGTATTATAGCATGTGCGATGGTGTGCCTGATATATTTTCATAAATATGTTTACGTTTCTCCGCAGTCCAGAATTTTATCAGTGAATACAGATTGCCTCATCTGCTCTTCTATGGACCTCCAAGAACAGGGAAGACCTCGACTATATTAGCATGCGCTAAACAACTCTACAAAAATAAAGAGTTCAACTCCATGGTTCTGGAGGTACTGGATATGACACCAAATATTGTCAGACAGACAAACTTATTGACTTTCTTACTGAATTGATTTCCTTGGGAGTACACAGATATCGGCTATGATAAACAAAATATATTCCAACTGTCCAAATGCACACAGTCCTTTATCCGATAAATGCATTTGCATCCATTTAAAGGAGTATTCTGGGTTCTTTACAAGTTGGGCTCAGTCGACAGCATTTGTGGCATAATGTTGATTACCACAAAATATCATTTAGACTCTTCCATCCTTCTCTTTAAAAAAAATCAAAAATTGAGGTTACATTGGGGCACTTACAATGGAAGTGAATGGGGCCAATTGTTGTAGGGTTTAAAGACAGAAATGTGAAACTTATAATTTTATAAAAGCACTTCCATTAATTATTCTGTTGAAACCAATGTAGTACTTGAGCTATTTAAATCCATTTTTACAGTCGTTTTTAGGGCTTTCACCCTCAGGGTCAACGGACGCGCTGGTGCATTCTGGATTTTTTTACGCATAACAGCAGAAATTATTTTTATATATTGTGTAAATGCTCTATTTCAGATATTACATTTTATTCTGTTCCCAGCGGAGGGGTCTTTGTCTCCACAGGTGTGAATCACATCAATATTCATGATCAATGTCGCCTCCTCGCATATGGCTTTTCTAACACTAAAAGTGTCTTACAAAATGGTTTTCACATCATTTTGTAGCAAAAACTCTAGGCTACAAGATCCAGTTCTAAAAAGTCTTGTGAACAAATGTTTAGTATGCATTATATGACCTTGTTTCAGGGACCTTTTATTTGTTTTTTCAAAAACCATGCATAAATATTATTTTCTCAAAAATACAAACATGTACATACATGTTGCTCACATATTATTATAACCCAGTTTGTGATAAATACAATGTTATCGGACTTTAGCCATTAATGTGTTTTTAAGCAACTGAAAAAAGCACAAATGTCAAGGCATGTCAAAACTTCTCCAGGACCCAAAAACCCCCTCAGACCCCAGAGGGATAAGGTTTGTTGACATTACATAGTCATGGTAACGAAGCTGTAAAATTGGCTATAACTTTACACAGAAATTGTTAGTAAGCAATTGTATCACACTAAAATCATGTTAAAATGCATATTGTTTGTTTTGTGGCTATACTTTTATAAAAGTGAGTATTTTAAAATGTGCAGACTGGGCCCCATTCACTTCTATCGTAAGTGCCTCGCTGTAACCCAAATTTTAGCTTTTTTTTTTTTTTTTTATAATATTAGTTAACCCTTAAAGCTCGGATGGGGCTGTCAATATATTAATAACTACAGTCTTGACCATCACATAATAGGTATTGAGGAGCAAGTAAAAATATTTTTTTTGTGGTAATCAATATTATTGCGCACATTTATTAAGTTGAACTTGTATTGAATTTTCCTTTAAAAATTACAATTGTTGTAAACAGATGTTGAATTACAGTATAACATGTAATACAAAATATTATCATTTACAATGAGATTATTTTTAGGAGATTGAGGTTGTTTATGCTAAACTTGCTTGTTGCAAAACGTTTTAATATTTTGCTAATGGAAACTATTACACATTGTGATTCATCAGCTGAACGCGTCAGATGACCGTGGTATAGATGTGGTGAGGGAACCGATCCTCAGCTTTGCCAGCACACTAAATATCTTCAATTAAGAATAGCTCCCACCCGTACAACCCATTTGTGAATCTGTGAACATGTGACTTATGTATGATATGGTCTTTGCACTTAAAACTATCTGTTTAATTAGGTATTGAGGAATTTTATTTTAATATAAAATCTGTATTGAAACATTGTCTCATTGTTTGCGTTTGCTCCTATAGGAAGGGCTTTAAGTTGGTGATCCTGGATGAAGAGGACGCTATGACCCAGGATGCTCAGAATGCTCTAAGGAGAGATAGTGCACCATCTGCCCCTTCATCAGCTCTCCTGCTGGGCCCCCAAATGGCCCCATGGCAAAATAATAGGGTTCTGCCATTTCACTGTCCACAATAGCACATGAATGAGAGCAATATTATTGTGATTGTTTCAAAAAATATTAAGAGAAATCAAGGTTGGTTTTCACTAGGGCTGAATGGTTAATGGAAATCATGATTGGATGTAGTACGATTATCAAACTAATGTGTGAGCGCGTTGTATTCACAGCGCTCTTGTTTCACTTATTCAAGTAATTCTAAATATGCTTTGCCACATCTAGTTAATATTCAGATGTAAATTAACCTTATAACACATGTTTTTTTTAGACAGAAGAGTGGATGAGAGCATTCAGTGTTCTGCCAGAATAAAAGCTTCCTCCAAAATAAAGGGCCGCAAGTTAAGAAATTAATACATATATATGGTATTGTTTGGTAACAAAAACAACAATAATAATTGTTTTTGTTGTTAAAGGGATAGTTTACCCAAAAATTTGAATTATCTTGTCATTTACTCACCCTCATGCCATCCCAGATGTCATGACTTTCTTCTGCTGAATATCTCAGTTCTGTTGGTTCAAACAGTGTAAGTGAATGGCGATCAGACATTTCTAGCTCCAAAAATCACATAAAGTAAACGTAAAAGTGATCCATATGACTCCAGTGGTTAAATCCATATCCGCAGAAGCAATATGTAGGTAATATGTGAAAATATATGAATATATGAGAAACAGATCAAAATTTAAGTCCTTGTTTTACCCTTTATCTCCCCTTTCACTGTTACATCTGAAAGTCACATGTGGTGCATGATTAGTTTCACTTTCACATCTAAAAGTGAAAGTTAAAGTGGAGATTTAGAGTAAAAAAAGGACTTGTGTATTGTTCTGTTTCTACAAAGGTCTTCTCACCATTCACTTGCATTTTAAGGACCAGTAGAGATGAAATATTCTTCTAAAAATCTTTGTTTGTGTTCTGTTAAAGAAAGAAAGTCACACACATTTGGGATGAGGGTGAGTAAATTTTTAGGTGAACTATCCCTTTGAGATTACACAATAAAATATTTCCGTAAAACATTCTTTACTTAATAACTTATTGTTGGATTCCACAAATAATGACGAAAAATGGGCTGAGACCCTATCACAAAGTCGAACAGAGGGAAGAGTACAGGGTGAACTTTCATCCATCCACTTTCATTGTATGGAAAAAAAGTTGCAATGAAAGTGAATGGTGACTGAGACGAGCATACTGTCCAACATTTCGTTTTGAGTTCTGTGGCAGAAAGTAAGTCAAACTGGTTTGGAATAACACGAGGGTGAGTAAACGATGACAGAATTCTATCCCTTTAAAAATGTCTATTAGCTATTTATAAAGAGATGTGTGATTTGTTTGTTCAGTTGCAATAACAGTGAGTGTGTTTACATGCACACCAATATGCTGATTACTCACAAAAATCAAGTTATTTAGAAAAAAACATCAAAGCAAGAAATCTGTTTGCATGACATTTGAAATAATCACGGCATTCTCTGCTTTTGACGTCATAATTGGATAAGCCTGCAAGAACGCTGGTAAAGATGTTTACATGCAACGCAAAATCGCAGTAATAGAAAAAACCTACCCGTATCGGTTTATTCTCAAGCCGTTTATGACTACACAATAAAGGAACACCGTTTACATGACCACAGACGTTGTCTGCTTGTTAAGCATAATCATTGTAAGAACATACATGTAAACACGCTCAGTGTGATGTCCAAATACTGTTTATATTGCATTGGTATTTCATTATTTAATTTTTTTCATTAACTTATTTTATATTTTTGTGGTCCCTTTTGAGATTTAATTATTCAAACTTATTTGAGTTCATAGTCAGTCTCTCTCTCTCTCTCTCTCTCTCTCTCTCTCTCTCTCTCTCTCTCTCTCTCTCTCTCTCTCTCTCTCTCTCTCTCTCTCTCTCTCTCTCTCTCTCTCTCTCTCTCTCTCTCTCTCTCTCTCTCTCTCTCCAGACTAGAGCACGTCATAAAGCAGGAGAGGTGAGGACTCTCGTCAATGCAAATCCAGGACAAGTGGTTGCTAATGAGACATGTTTTAGGTTAAAAATCCCATATGTTGCGATCAGAATATCAGAGAAATTTCGGGTTGGACAATTTTGAATTAGGCCAATAAGCAACCACCCTGAACCCTAGCAATGCCTTAAATCACCCATAGCATCCTAGCAGCTACATAGCAACATGCTAAAAAAAAAACACTGATAACACCATTGCTTCGTGGTTCTGATTCAAATTATCTTCAGAAAATATACAAATCCAATTATCTTTATCATGTTTATTTTGCAAATCTAATTAGAGGAAAAACATCTAGCATTTTTAACATATTTTATGCATGCTAACGAAATGAAGAGTATTAAGACTGTGTAGGTTTACATCGTTCGATATTTCGGGTCATATCTGGAGTGAGTCATTGGATGGAACCACTCGAAAGATCCTAAACACAAAAGACAGAAATGACCCAGCCCTGCAGCCCTTTTGATTGAAAACTCACACAAGCACTTCACACACAAACACTTGTTTTATATCAGATCTGCCCTCTGGCACAGCACTGCACACACAACTTTGAGCAAATGAAACAGTACATTGTACTTTCCGAACATGGATTCATAAATATTTCAAAATCTATTTTGTTCACTGGCTTTATCTGCTAGCATTGACATCACTCCAGATGGCATGAAGGCCATTGTGATCCTCTCAACGGGAGACATGAGACGATCACTAAACATTTTACAGGTGTGCATTGTGTGTTTTATAAACACGTTGATTTGTAAAAAAAAATGTGATGTTTTTATGGTTTGCTTGTAATTTGCTGCTGGCAAAAGTATTGATGATCACATCTGTAATGAATATTATATGTTTTCATGTGTAGAGCACCCATATGGCCTATGGGAAGGTGACAGAGGAGACTGTTTACACCTGTACTGGACATCCTCTTAGATCGGACATTGCAAACATACTGGACTGGGCTCTCGATAAACACTTCACTGCTGCATATTACCGTATCCTCTATGCACTTGTCAACTTGTGATTATTATAAATTAATTATGATTTTTATTTATTTTTTTATCAGAAAGGTTTTACTTGATCTGTTTATTTTGTATTGTTATCATTATTACTTTAAAAATGCATGTTAATATTGTGTATATTTTACTATGCAAAGCATAGGCTATCTTTAAAATGATTATTATATTATGAATTATTAATGTCTATTACATAATATCTGAAACTTTAATATAGGATTATTATAATTTATTTTGAGACTCTCCCCTTTTCAACAATGGGCATTATGACCAAACAGTTCAATTTTTGTTTCATTAGACCAGAGGACATTTTTCCTAAATGTAAGATCTTTGTCCCCATGTGCATTTAAAAACTGTAGTCTGGCTTTTTAATGGCAGTTTTGGAGCAGTGGCTTCTTCCTGGCTGAGCAGCCTTTTGGGTTATGTTTATATAGAACTCGTTTTACTGTGGATATAGATACTTGTCTACCTGTTTCCTCCAGCACCAAACTACAATCATCTCTAGGAGACAGAATGCATCTCCTTCCTGAGCCTTATGATGGCTGAGTGGTCCCATGGTGTTTATACTTGCATACTATTGTTTGTACAGATTAATGTAGTACCATCAGGCATTTGGAACTTGCTCCCAAGGATGAACCAGACATGTGGAGGTCCACAAATTGATTTTTTTTCTGAGGTCTTTGCTGATTTCTTTTGATTTTCCTATGATGTCAAGCAAAAAGGCAGTGAATTTGAAGGTAGGCCTTAAAATACATGCACATGTACACCTCCAAAACAGTACACCGCCTATCAGAAGCTAATTGGTTAATTATCTAAAGGCTGGAATTTTCCAAGCTGCTTAAAGGCACAGTTAACATAGTGTAACCTTTTGATCCACTGGAATTGTGATATAGTCAATTAAAAATGAAACAATCTGTCTGTAAACAACTGTTGGGAAAATTACATGTTTCATGCACAAAGTAGATGTCCTAAAAGACTTGCTATACTATATCAAGCTATATATAAACTATAGTTTGCTAATAGGAAATCTGTGGATGGTTAAAAAATTAGTTTTAATGACTTCAACCTAAGTGTATGTAAACTTGTGACCAACTGTAGCCTTTAATTTTGGGTATGCAACAGAAACAGGAAATCTTTAAAAACCCCTTCAGAGCCTAAAGTGTTAATGATGTTTGAAAATTCTTAACAGAGTACAACAGAAATTCTGCAACTCAAAACTCTGAAAGGTCTGGCACTTTTTAACAGAAGTTCATCTCCTCATACAACGCGGTAAGACCTCAAAACTTACACCACTGTAATGCAGGTACAATGTGATTGTATTTAAATTTGATGATTGTTGTTAAAATGTGATTGTATTTAAATTTGATGATTGTTGTTAAATTATACTAAATGGTTCAATGCAACCCTTTACTTTCACTAGACATGCAAAAATGATCCTTTTGTGTTCCACAGATAAAAGAAAATCATATAGGTTTGGAACAACGGGAAGAGAGGATCTATCCCAACTATAAATCTGTTTTAAGAAAGTCAACCTTACAGGGCGGCTCCATTCCAATAAAACTTAAGCTCAAAAATCTAGTTGAGACCCAAATCTAGTGTATACCCAACAGTGACTAGCTAAATGTTTTCTCTGGCCTTGCTTCCCTAGAGATGCTCTTGTGGTTGTCATGGAAAACATTTGTTCTTGTATTACATGACGCCTGTTGAAAGTGGCAGAGTGTAAAATGCTTTACTTCAAACACAATTAACATCACAAAAAAGAAACGTCCCTTTTTCAGGACACTGTATTTTAAAGATAATTTTGTAAAAATCCAAATAACTTTACTGATCTTTATTGTAAAGGGTTTAAACAATGTTTTCCATGCTTGTTCAATGAAACATAAACAATTAATGAACATGCACCTGTGGAACAGTCATTAAGACACTAACAGCTTACAGACTGTAGGCAATTAAGGTCACACCTTTCTACTGACTCTGAAAAACCCCAAAAGAAAGATGCCAGGGTCCCTGTTCATCTGCATGAATGTGCCTTAAGGCATGCTGCATGGAGGCATGAGGACTGCAGATGTGGCCAGGGCAATAAGTTGCAATGTCCGTACTGTGAGACGCCTAAGACAGTGCTACAGGAAGGACAGCTGATCATCCTCGCAGTAGCAGACCACGTGTAGCAACACCTGCGCATGATCGGTACATCCAAATATCACGCCTGTGGGACAGGTACAGGATGGCAACAATAACTGCCCGAGTTAAACCAGGAACGCACAATCCCTCCATCAGTGCTCAGACTGTCTGCTATAGGCTGAGAGAGGCTGGATTGAGGGCTTGTAGGCCTGTTGTAAGGAAGGCCCTTACCAGACAACACCGGTAACAATGTCGCCTATATGCATAAACCCATCTTTGCTGGACCAGACAGGACTAACAAAAAGTGCTCTTCACTGGCGAGTCATGGTTTTGTCTCACCAGGGGTGATGGTCGGACTTGCATTTATCATCGAAGGAATGAGCATAACACTGAGGCCTGTACTCTGGAGCGAGATCGATTTGGAGGTGGAGGGTCCGGCATGTTCCGGGGCAGTTTGTTTCATCATCATCGGACTGAGCTTGTTGTCATTGCAGGCAATCTCAATGCTGTGTTACAGGGAAGACATCCTCCTTCCTCATGTGGTACCCTTCCTGCAGGCTCATCCTGACATGACCCTCCAGCATGACAATGCCACCAGCCATACTGCTCGTTCTGTGGGTGATTTCCTGCAAGACAGGAATGTCAGTGTTCTGCCATGGCCAGTGAAGAGCCCGGATCTCAATCCCACTGAGCATGTCTGGGATCTGTTGGATCGGAGGGTGAGGGCTAGGGCCATTCCCCCATAAATGTCCAGGAACTTGCAAGTGCCTTGGTGGAAGAGTGGGGTATCATCTCACGGCAAGAACTGGCAAATCTGATGAAGTCCATGAGGTGGAGATGCACTACAATACTTAATGCAGCTGGTCGCCACACCAGATACTGACTGTTACTTTTGATTTTGACAGTTTATGTCTTTAGTTGTTGAATCTTTTTATGTCAATACCAATATTTACACATGTTAAGTTTGCTGAAAATAAAAGCAGTTGAAAGTGAGAGGACGTTTCTTTATTTGCTGAGTTTATTACATTATTGTCAGATTTTTATATACAGAAATAATGTGTGTAATTATTTATTATCGTGCATTATACAAAAGTGAGTATTGCACAGCATGTACATTTTTTTTTTTTTAATGTTTTGAAACTACAAAAAATATATTGATGTAGCGTCACAAATTGTAACGTACGTTTTCAAAGAAATATTCCAGGTTCAATACAAGTTAAGCTCAATCGACAGCATTTAATTCATAATGTTGATTAACACAAAACTAAATATTTTTACTTGCCGCTCCTTTTCTTTAAAAAAAGCAAAAATCACAAACAACTTACTCAGGGACAATCAGTAAACGTTAAAATACTCACTACTTAAAAAGTAGTCACGAGACAAACTATATGCATGTTAACATGATATTAGTGTGATAAATTCACTTACTAACCTATTCTATGTAAAGTTATAGACCATTTTAAAACTTCGTTGAGTATGATGTAATGTCCACAAACCCTAAAATTACCCTAAAATGTAAAAATGATACATGAGCTTTAACAGAAGAATTAATGGAAGTGCTTTTATAAAATTATGTTTCACATTTCTTCCTTTAAATCCTCCAAAAATTGGCCCCATTCACTTCCGTTTAAAATACTCCACTGCTACCTCGATTTTTGCTTCTTTTATTAAAAGGACAAACTAGTTGAATTTTTTGTTTTTGTGGTAATCAACATTATGCGGTATATTCCTTTAACAATTGTTTTCTATTAAAAGCTATAGTAAAATGTTTGTTCTTGAGTTTTGAATACCTTTTAATTAATTGAATGGTTCAGACAAATTGTCTGTCCAAATTGCAGCAAGGGGGTTAATTTTGCTCAAATGTTTCTGTTTTCCCCCATTCCGGTGGACTTCCCACCCTCCATAACCTCCATACGTATGGTCTTGTTTATAAAACTTGCAGATATTGAGTATCTTTTTTGTATTTATATGTCTTTATTAAATCAACAAAGTGTAAGACAAATGGGAAATCACACTACAAGGCCAATATTCATTTTCTAAAATTCAGTTTTTTCCTTTTTAATTGTAAGGTATCGTCTAGCCTCGGGAACTAATGAGAAGATCCAGCTGAGCTCAATGGTTGCTGCTTTCCAGGCAGTTGGAGACATAGTAGTAAGTGATGGATAGACCAGGGGTTGCTACATGGGTGAATGATATCATAAGAACAGAAAGTTCTTTATTGGTCATTTTTGAAATATTAAAAAAAAGCTACGCTCTGAAACCTGTATTGTTTTTTTATGCTTGATATAAAGCTTGGTTCAGTGCTTTGGGGGAAAATGCAACATTTCTAAACAAGTTATGTAAAAATAAAGTCTTTGAATAAATATTTAAAGTATGATTAAATAATTTAGTGTCCCTTTTTCAAACACATAATTGACTAGAATTTAGGCATCCTTGCAAAATTACAGTATGTTATGATTTGAAGCCTGTCATTTTCGGGAGCCACACACATTTTTCAGCTGCAGTGCTCTTTACAATGCAAGCTCTTTTGCTTTGGAACGTCCCGATAAGTAAGGAACTCCAGAATTTTCTTCGGCAAGGGAAGAGCCTCCACCTGATAGGTTGAGATGGAGTATCTTAGGGCGACCCGGCACAAATGCCGGAGGCTTGGAACAAGACGAGGGACTCGCCAGATTTTTACATGTCCATCTCTGCACCTAGAAACATACGTGGTAGTTATTCCTACGAATACATCCAATTGCATCAAATTAACAATAAAAACAGATTTTGAGGTGCAAAAGTTAACACAAGTTTCTTGGACCTTTTTCATGGCAATGAGGTTAAAGTATCTAATTATAAAAGTATCTGGTGTTCTTTACTCATCCGCTGATAAATATATTTTAGTAAAAAGTAGTAAGGATTTAATGCATTTTACAATTATATAAGTACCACGTGGGACTTTTGCTGTAAACACACTATTCCTGACTGCTAAAAGAATCAGTACCACATAGAAGTGAATACAAGGGCTGTTAGATTCCAGAAATTTTAGTAATAGTAAAGAAAAATCTTACAACGGTGCATTATCAAGCATTCTCCACACTTAATCGTTCATAGTATGAACAAAAGATCATGTAATGCCACTAAGTGGTATCGCTTCCCCCAAGCGCCCTCGACTCTCAACCCCTCGAAATCAAACAATCGATTATTTTTGTAATCAACTCAAAGTACTCGAAAAAGCTGTCCCATAGTAAATAATAAAGCAATGATATTATTCCTTTGTGTTGTGCTATTTTTCAGACACCGTAAGCAAATATTTGTTTTTCCAAGTGTTACAATTGTAACATTCTAACTTTGAGTCTTTCTCAAGGTAAATATATCAATGGTTCTATGATATAATGGTCTATTAATGGCACTTGTATATGTTTCCCAAGTACCCAAGGTACAATAAGAGTCAAAGAGATAAGGTGGGAAAGAAAGTTACTTAACTCCAGTTTGCAAGTAGACAAATACTCTGAACACACTTTTAAACCTCCATATTTTCTAGAATAAGCATTGTGTGTTGGCTATGGCTCGCGCTGTTATCTGACATTAAATATTAAATGTTTTTTGAATTACCCTGTAGCAATGACGCCCCCATGTGGATGGAAAGAACAGCACACCCCACCAGTGCGGTTGAGATCTGTCTCTGTGACTAGTTCATCATGTTCCACATCCCAGATGTGTAATGCCCTACAACACAATACAGAGAGACAGCTATGAAGTCACAGGGTGATGTCTTGTTATGTAATTGAGAAGGCATACCAGAGAATTGCCCTTCCCTAAAAGATTGTGATGATTCACTTCTCACCTGTAGTCTTTGAAAGCCAGCAGCAAGCCAACAGGAGAAAAACTAACAGACGTCAGTAGATTGTCACTTCTGTATGCACACATCTCACAGTCTCTGGAACGTATAGACATATTTTCAAGTCAAACATACAGTACTGTGCAGAAGTCTAAAACATTTGTCTTAAGATGGTTATTTATATCTTTAGCTGTAGTGTTTCAATAGGTCAATACATTTTAGACTCCCATTCTGCAACTAGAATAGAATAGAAGAACAGGGAGCCCTGCAACAGACGTTATGGCCCCCACAGAGCCCCCCACTGAACATCAAGTCAGTCTGAGATTACATGAAGAGACAGAAGCAATTAAGACAGCCTAAATAGACAGAAGAAGTGTGGTTAATTCTCCAAGAAGCTTGGAACATCCTATCTGCCAACAACCAAGAAAAACTGTGTCCTGGTGTAGAATTGGTGCTGTTTTAAAGGGAAAGGTGGCCACACCAAATATTGATTTAGCTACTGGACTTTGCATGACATTAAGTGATAAATGAAAACAATTTATTTCATTATTTTTGAAAACATCCTCACTATGCAACATTTTTCACAAGTGCCTAAAACTTTAGTACAGTACTGTATATCATCGATTATAGGTGAAAGTACATGAAAAAACACATTCAATTAGTTCATTAAGAAATCAGCTGAGATTTGCCTACATTTACAAAGACATACAATGATTCCACCTTTTAAAAAACTGTTCACCCAAATATGACAATTCTGTAATGAAAACACTACAATTTTCAGTTAGGAAATTTTAGGCAGCATGTCCAAGCTGCTCTTTTTCAATACAATGAGAGCATACAGTGATCACGAATTGTAAAGCTCCATACAGGACCATAAAAGTAGTCCAAACTACTTTGTGCTATATTCCAAATCTTCTGTCGCCCAAAGGATTTAAACAGAAATAGGCTGCTTATGTCTCATGGACGTGGCCCAATGATGTCAAACCTGATGCAACAACCCGCATTTGAATATAAATGGAAGCCAATGAGATTTGAGAGCTGCAACGGAGTAGGAGACTTTCAGCGAACAGCATTGGTCTGTTCCTCACACAAGCTATTGTATGGCTTTAGCAGACTTGGAATATGGCGCATAAAACGTATGGACTATTTTTATGGTGCCTTTTGGACAGCCATAAGGCATGGCTCCTCAACTACTTTCTTGCGGGGGCCAAATGACTTTTTATACAGATACCTTTTAACGTATTTACAGTATCTTAACTAACATTTTGATTTGAACTAACATGTTAAAATGAAAAACTAAATTAAACCCTGTTAATGATATGCATTTGTTTACATTCAAATAGTCAGGGGTATACATTTTTCATCATAAATTCCTACTAAAGATCTGGCTGAAGAACAAACATGACCTCACACCCTTAACTAAACTAACAAATAAGTTTTGATGAACTTTCATTTAAAAAAAAAAAAAATGCTCATTTGAACAATGCTATTGTTTACAAATTATGAAAACTGAGGAAGAACATTTAGATCTGCGGAAGTCTGTATCTTTGACTATATCAACCCACGTAAGAAAACAATGGCTATCTAATATAGAACTGTATTTTTTTATAATATACATTTAAAACTGATGTATCAGACTGCAATGCGATTTTAGCTAAATCAGTCGGAGAGCCAGATTCAAGTGATTGGCGGGCCGGATTTGACCCATGGTCCATCAGTTAACTAGCCCTGTCATATGGGTTTGGAACAGTTTGAGGGCGAGTAAATGATGACAGAATTTTCATTTTTGGGTGAACCATCCCGTATTGTTTCAGTTCCAAAATAACAAAAACCTTTTCCCAGATATCTGCATGCCCAAATTCCCTTTCTTTTCTTATTCACATTTCAAAATATGTTAGGTCAACATACTCTACTCTAGTCAGGACAACGGCTGTGTAGGGGTCCCACAGATCCAGCCACCAGCCTGTAGTAGAATGGTACGAAGCAACTGCGAGCAGCGCTCCATCTTGAGAAAAGTCACATGATACCATAGTGCGCTCGTGGTCAAATTTAAGGTGTCTCATAAAGGTATAGGACCGCAGGCTCCACAAATAGATTTTCTGTTGGGAGGAAGAGATTCAAACAATGTAATTCACAATTGAATAGTGTTATGAATTTATCTGAATGGCTCTGCAGTAAACCCACGCCTTATATGTTCATCATAAAACAATTTGAAGTATTCATAGAATTTTGTATTTTTATGGCTTGGATAAGAAGCTGGATCTGACTCATTTTCAAGGTCTCTTTTTAACTCTTAACCTGCCTATAACTGAAATTGAAGGTAGGTAAATAAATACCCCTTGATGCCAGATTCATCTACGAAACTCACAGAGTCCAGGTTGCAGACTGAGGCAATCACACTGCTGTCAGGTGATATGGAACATTTGAATATCCAGTTGTCTGGACCCTTCAGCACATGCAGATTGGCTCCTGCCCCTATTAAAAATACAAATTATATCAGTGGATAAAAATACAGTTCATAAGTGCAAAACCTAAAGATAAGCAAGTACAGTGGCAAGAAAAAAGTATGTGAACCCTTTAGAATTACCTGCATTTAGGTATAAATTTGTCTTAAAGTCTAGATTGATCTTCATCTAAGTTACAATAATGAATAGACACAAACTTATATACTGTTATTGTACATATTGGATACATCATTAAATTATTCACAGTGTAGGTTGTAAAAAGTATGCGAACCCCTAGACTAATGATGTTAACAAAAGCTAATTAGAGTCCGGAGTTGGAAAACCTGGCAACCAATTAAAGAAACGAGATTGGAGGTGTGGGTTAGAGCTACTTTGGCTTGTAAAAAGCACTAAAAAATGTTGAGTTTGATATTCACAAGAAGCATCTGCTGATGTGGCCCATGCCTTGCATAAAAGAGATCTCAGAAGACCTAAGATCAAGAATTGTTGCTTGGCATCAAGCTGGAAATGGTTAAGACGTTATCTCGAAGAGCTTAGATATTCATTTCTCCACAGTTAGACAAAGTGTCTATAAATGGAGATTATTTTTGTACTGTGCTACTCTCCCTAGAAGTGGCCGTCCAGCCAAGATGACTCAAAGAGCACAATGCTGAATGCTCAATGTGATAAAAAAAATAACCCTAGAGTGACAGCTAAAGACTTGAAGGAATCATTGTAACTGGTTAACATATCTGTTCATGAGTCCACTATACAGAAAACATTAAACAGGCATAGTGTCCATGGCAGAACACCACAAAAGAAGTAGCTGCTTTCCAACAAAAACATTGTTGTGCAACTGAAGCTTGCCAAAGAACACATTGACACTCCACAACGCTTCTGGGAAAATGTTTTGTGGACTGATGAAACTATGGTTGAATTGTTTATGAAGAACACGCAGCACTATATATGGCGTAAAGAGCACCGCATACCGACATGAAAACATCATCCCAACGGTGAAGTACGGTGGAGTGAGCATCATAATTTGGGGCTGCATAGCGGCCTGGACCACTTGACATAACTGAGGGAAAAATGAATTACCAAGTATATCAAGACATCCTACAGGATAATGTCAGGGTGGCTGTGCACCAGCTGAAGCCCAGTAGAAGTTGGGTGATGCAGCAGGACAATGACCTTAAACATCAAAGTAAATTCATTACAGAATGGCTTCAAAAAAAAAAGAAAATGCACCTTATAGAGGAGCCCAGACCTTAACCCAATAGAGATGCTGTGGAATGACCTCAAGAGAGCCGCTGAAGCAGTTCTCTAAGGAAGAATGGTCCAAAATTCCTTCTTAATGCTGTGCAGGTCTAATCCGCAGCTACTGGAAATGCTTGGTTGACGATCGACCAGTTATTAAATCCAAGGGTTTACTTAATTTTTCAACAGAACTGTGAATGTTTAATGGGATGTGTTCATAAAGACATGAGAGATTATAATTGTTTGTGTGGTTAGCTTAAGCACATTGTGTTTGTCTATACTTGTGACTTTGATCAAGGATAACTTTTTTTTACACGTACTTTTTCTTGCCACTGTAAGTTAATTGAATATATGCAGATAGAGGACATTTAGGAGGTGAATGTTCACAATGCTTTTCACATATCTTTGATCCTCATGCATAACAGACAGGCAACAAGATGCGCACTGATCGTTAAGACAACAGTAAAGCTTAAGGTGGTTCTGGTGAAATATATCATTCAAGAATAAAATGTTTAAAATAATGATCTATTACTATTATTTTAGTAATAATAGCACTACAATATTTGCATCGTGCATTTCATGTGTTCTATTTACAAGCTTAACATTTCAAAACAATTTGGATCTGAGCTAAATGCATCATATGAATGTAGGATGGGCTGCGCCTACACCAGATGCTCTGACCTTTCTTTGCTAAGTCCCATATCCTTAATGTTTTGTCTCTGGAGGCCGACACAAGAGTGAGACTTCCATTTGGAGCAAAGACCAAATCTCTGACAAGAGCCTGATGTCCAGTCAGAGTAAACAGCAGATTTCCTGAAGACAAAACAAGTATACTTAACAATCATATTATAAAAGTAAAGCCAAGTTATGTTGAAACATCATCCCGTTCCTAACATTTAGAACAGCGCAGGCTTATTCAATTATTGAAAAAAAAAAAATCTTCATGGCATCACAGTGTTCAAAGTTCATAAGACTCTTCAAATCTTACCAGTTGAGACGACCCACACTTGAATGGCACCATTGTTTAGACCAGTAGCCAGAAGCAGCTCATGTTCATGTCTGTTCTGATGAAAAGCATCCACACGGTTGGATGGGCAGGGTCCAAACGCCAAAGCCCACACTGTCTGTTTGCAGTTAAGCGTCTTCTCCTCCTCACTGTTTGCATCATTAGCACTAATGTCATGTAAAGCAGAACTGTTTTCAGTTGAGGTTAAATTGCAAGATGTTCCGGATCAACATTCTATCAATCAATCAATCAATTCTCTGTGATTTTAGGGTTAAGGTTAAAGTGAAAGTAAGGGCTTTTTGAGGGCTGTTCCAAAGATGTTTATCCAGGAACCTTACGCAATGGTAACGAATGACTACCTTATTCTTTTACCATGGTAATTATAGTGACTGTTTGAAGGAGATCACATATTAAATTAATATTCCACGTTAAATACAAGTTAAACTCAATCAACATTTGTAGCACATTTATTTCTATAAAAATGTACATCAACTCTTTAAAAAAAGAACAAATTGAGGTTACAGTGAGACACTTAAAATGGAAGTTAATGGGGACAATTTTTGGAGAACTTAAAAAGCAGAAATGTGAAGCTTATAATATTGAGAAAGCACATCAATTCTTCTCTTGAAACTCATGTATTATTTGAGCTGTAAAGTTGTTTAAATTGTCATTTTTACAGTCATGAATTGCAACGGAGTTGTAAAACTGGCTATAACTATACAGAGAAAAGGTTAGTCAGCAATTGTATCACACTAAAATCATGTTAACACACATACTGTTTATGTCTTGTGGCTATAGGTTTTAAATGGTTTGTATTTTAACGTTTATGGATTGGTCACCTTCACTTCCATTATAAGTGCCTCAGTGTAACAGATTTTTAACCCAGACAGTCTTTTAAATATTTAGTGGTAATCAATAGTATGCAACAAATGTTGTCGATTGAGCCTTACTTGTATTAAACTCAGAAATTCCTTTAATATATTACATTGTTATAGTGGTAATGTTGCTCTAACATTAGTTTTTGGTTCTCAGAACGTTCCCACAATGGACATTCTCCTAACCTCCATGTTCCGGTATTATTTCTGCCAAATATAAATCACTTTACGAGACTAAACATCATACATTAAATATAGAAGCCAATTCATTGTATAGAATCAGTGTATAGTGACGCACTCTTTGGGTGTCACTGGCCAGGGGAGGATTTTGACAATGCCGTAGCCCATGGACCAGGCAAAATATGATCCTCCAGGAGAGAAGCGGACGCTCCATGTCTCACAGCCGGCGGTGCCGTACAGGCGCGGGTGATGAGCGGCTCTCAGATGCGCGATCAAATCATCCGGTTCTGTTTACAATCACACACCACAGACCTGTCAAGTTACAACGCTGCGCATATCCGGAAATGACACTGTTACTACTAAAATAAAGAGGTATTTTTTTACTCCTGTGGCTAACCCAAATTCTTATATTTAATCTAAATGGTCTGAATCGCCTTACCTTTAATGTTAGAATTTTGAAACGTCGTGCACATCTTTCCGTCGAGTCATAAAGAGACCATCATATCAGCTGGAATGCACCTCTCAGGGCTTCGTTTAACCAGGGGCGTGGTCAGAAGGGCGCAAGAACATTCGCAAACCACGTGAGGCTAATGCCCCGCCTTCTAGTTGTACGTGAGTTCATACAGCACAAAGGTGTGTTTGAGTTACTGTACATTTTACAGTGTTTAAGATTTGTCTCACTAAAGAATCTGCCCTATTTCAACAATTTCAATTCACTGTAAATTCATACAAATGCAATTGCTCACTGTAAGTGCATGTTATTTCATAATCCATTCTCTAATGTCAAAATAAAAAATTTAAATTGTAAAAAATGTTTTAGTATATGTTGTAATTAACATTAATTTATTCCTTTTTTCTTATTAATTTTAATACATTTTTTAAACTTATATCTTTCTTTTTAATATAATTTTATCGCTTTGTTCTTAAATTATTTTAAATTGAATCAATGTTTTTTATTTCTCTTTTTCATGATTATGTCAATGTAAAGCACTTTGAATTACTATTGTGTATGAAATGTGCTATTTATATTTGCCTTGTATTGCCAAAATTAATAAGTGCTGTGAAATATTATTCATTATTTATTCGTGTTAACTAATGTTAACACATACAATATTTTTGTAAAGTTTTACCAGTTATTTTATATATATTTTCATTTAACAACCCCTAACTTACTGCAAGGTTGATATATATATATATATATATATATTGTACAGGCAACCACTTTAAATTCTTGACTGCAAAAATGCGATTCACAATTTCTTCCAGTTATTTCCCAGGACAAAATGTAGTTCATTAACATACAGTGACATATGTGTATGTATGTGTAAGTTGCCAAAAAGCAAACTTGTTATTTACTGACATTGATCTGAGAAAAATTCCTTCTTTGAAAAATTAAATCCTAGTACCTAAAGTAAAAAGGTCATACACAACATATCTATATTTATAATGTTATGGGCTGCTTAAATGCCTTTCAGCAATATTTAAACAGTAAAAAAAATGATTGAAATACAAAACAATTAATAAACATATTCAAAAAAAATTATTCAAACAGCAATTTTAATTAATGAATTGTATAAATGTACAACATATTTACACATGAAACAACACTGTCCTGAGAACAGTTCATTCTTTTAGTCAAAATATACCTTAATTATATAGTTGTATTCTTGCCTTAATGCATTGTTTTTATTTCATTCACTTATTTTCTCAACAGCCACTACAAAAATAATGTATAATACATTTTGGTTTGGAGGATAGAAATCACAAAAATGAAACTGAGAAGTTTTGATCTAGATGTTTAAAACCAGAAAAAAGACAGAAAAAACACAGCTAGAGAAATTAGAAATTTTGGAATTGGAAATTTGCCTCAAAATCTGATATAGCCCATGTGACATATAGCCCCAACAACTAGCCTCTATAGTTGATAGAAATATTCAATAAAATCACAGCTCACTGACGCAAGTAAAAGTTTTAATTTTTAACTATTTGAGCCAGTTTCTTAAAACCTAATACTGAAAATAAAAACTTTTATTTCACTTTAAAATCACATGTAAAATAAACAGAATCATATCAGAAAGTACAAAACAAGTTATGATACAAGATTGATACTAAAGCTTTCAGATAAACCGTTAAACTAGCTACAAGTACGATTATTGACAGTAAACTATATGCATTATAGGAAGAATGTCTTGTAAATCAAAGTGCTTTTGACCAGTCCAAACTAGCTGTATTTGAAACTATTTGGGGGTGACAAGCAATGACATGAGTTTGGGGTGGGACAATCTGTTTGTCTGACCAATGGTTGGAGTGTTGAGGAAACCTGTTTGAGATTTTATGTTTTGTGATTCTGTTTGGTGACACTAGCGGCGAAGAAATTACACACTTCCAACTTTAAAAACCTGGGCTGGCAACTGAAATGTTTTATGTAAAAACAAATAATACATGAACTATGTGTGGCCTTGATTAAGGCACTTAACCTCCTGTAATGATTATATTGCTTGTTGTTTTGGATGAAAGCATCAATTAGAAGACAAACCAGAAATGTCTCTCTCGATAAAGGATGATAAAAGTCCAACTTCTGATAGCAATATGATTTTTTAACCCCAAAACATTCCAAGGTACCTCTTTCAAATGAAATTCCTTGTGATATTATAATAGACAAGGTTTAGGAAACCATTGGCTCTTACTAGGATGGTATACTGTGAATATCTACTAACATGTTTGCATGTCCGTTTGTCAGTGGAGGAAGTTGAGGAACAGCATCATGGAATATCTCCTCTTCATCTGAATCCACCAAGTTAACAATATCTCCTCTGTTGTCATCTAAATGACTTAAAGAAAATTACAGAACACCTCAGTTTTACACATCCTTCTTGACATGTCCTATGTGGAAAAATATTTAGAACTCGGCTGTCTTTAGTGTGGATATTAATCAGCCATATGTGTTGTAGTCATTTTGCATGTTCATACTTACCTAAATCCTAAACCTGAAAAAAAAAAAAAAAAATGGAAAAGTTAACACCCCAACATGCAGGAAAAAGTAAAGGAACTGTGAGCAAATGTAAATCCTTTAATAGAGAAGAACAAATAGGATGCACTGTTTTTAAAAATGTAAACATTTGTAAGCATCTTGAGCAGGAGTGCCACGTTTTTAAATGCCGTGTAAAGTTATAAGAACTTTTAACTTTATAAAACATGTTTCAATACACCTTCATTTTGATCCATTTGTTGCACAATGTCTAGCTTTATTAAGCCCCTGAACAACCCAAACATGTTTTTGCATCTGACTGTGCTGTTTTTCAATTGTTTTTAATGCAAGCATGCTCTGGATCGATACATTTGACCATCGCACCATGGCTCGCATAGGAGCGCTGCATTTTAAGGCCACATCTACACTAATCTATTATTTCATTTGAAAACTCTGTTAAAGGGATAGTTCACCCAAAAATGAAAATTCTCTTATCATTTACTCACCCATGTGCCATCCCAGAGGTGTACGACTTTTTTCTTCTGATGAACACAAAAAAATAGAGCTGAGAAGAATATCTCAGCTGACAATGCAAGTCAACAGGGTCCAAAACTTTGAAGCTCAAAAAGCATATAAAGGCAGCATAAAAGTAATCCATATGACTCTGTGGTTAAATTCATGTCTTTCTGAAGCGGTATAATAGGTGTGGGTGAGAAACAGATACATTTTTATGTCCTTTTTTTACTGTAAATCTCCACTTTCAAACAGCCCTCCTAAATACTCTTCTCTCTTAAGAGTTCTTCTTTTGTTTTTGGTGATTTGCATTCTTCGTGCATATCGCCACCTACTGGGCAGGGAGGAGAATTTATAGTAAAAAGGACTTAAATATTGATCTGTTTCTCACCCAAACCAATCATTGCATTTGAAGACATGGATTTAACCACTGTAGTCATATAGATTACTTATATGCAACCTTTCTGTACTTTTTGAGCTTCAAAGTTTTGGACCCTATTAAATTGCATTGCATGGACCTAAAGGGCTGAGATATACTTCTAAAAATCTGTGTTAGGGTTAAGCAGAAGAAAGAAAGTCATTCACATCAGGGATGGCATGAGGGTGAGTTAAATATGAGAATTTAAATGTTTTGGGTGCAACTTTTAAAAATGTGTCTCGAGACAACTGCATTCTGTTCTATATTTGCTATAATAATGTTCTAAAAAGATGATGTACATGGACAATCAGCTTTGAGCTGTGGCACCAAGCAAGTGCAGTGCGACAAAACTAGAACGAGGTGTCTGTAACTGTCGCTGCATGCCATGGTTGCATCCAGTGTAGACAGCAACATTGATTACATTACATTGCAATTTAATTTTGACCAGAATGTGTACAGTGTGGACAGGCTGAAAGTCTTATTTAGATGCAGTTTTGTATTCAGTATCAGATTTATACTTACCAATGCAAATTCTGTCACGCTTGGAGTATAATGTCACACCAAGAACAATTCCAATCATGACTATTAAAACGGAAACAAAGACACCAACTGCGGCTCCTCTATCTGCAGAGGCTGAAAATAAAGATTAAACATTGTTACACTTTGTTACAAAATTTTTACATAGTTACAAGAGGAAGAACGTCATGTGGGGCTTCCAAAAGGATGTTGTGTAATGTTTAATGGTATTACAGTACAGTTGTTGGGTCATTGCATTAGCATCTCTAGTATCTGATGTACTTCAAGAGATGACCTCTGATGCAATATTTAAAACACACTGCTCACTGTAAAACAATAATTTAGATTTGTTTTTTAAACCCAAACACAAACATGTGGGTCATAATTGTACTGGGTTAATCTCACGAAGGGTCAAATTTCACCACAAAATCAAAAGAAAGAAATAAGAAATTATACTTAGCTTAAAAAAATGACCAATATTGGAGTCACGTGGCGCCATGCGAGGGTCGGACGTGTGAACGACGAGCTCTGCGCACTTTGCTAGTTTTTAATTCTTTTTGAATCTTAAACCGGAGAGATTCTATATACCTCATTACATAAATGTTGTAACAAGTCAACATGTCAAAGAATTCAAAATCTTCAGGCTCTGTAGATATTAAAAGGCACTTAAGTGTTCAAGCTGATACCTCAGACAGGCCCACAGACTCAGTTTGGACGGTGTGGTGGGATAAATTCAGCGGCAACTGGTGAGCATGTCTGTAATGCTGACGAAAGTTGTAGCAGACCTGAAGGATCTTGCTGTAATACGTTGATTGATTACGGCGATGGAGAAAAATTCTCTGAGTTGGTTACAAGAAACAGGGATGTTGAGGGATGGATCGATTGTCTGGAGTCATCAGAGAGAGAATTAGCTGCTATTCCACTAGCAACCAAGATAGACTTGGAAAATCTGGAGGATTTGGAGAATCGTAATCGGCGAAACAATGTCCGAATTGTTGGAATTCCTGAGCATGAAGAAGGCAGAGATATGGTGAAGTACTTTCAGAGTCTGCTCAACATAACAGGCCATATGACGGTAATCGAGCAAGCTCACAGAGTCCCGGCTCTGAGATCCATGGAGGGAGACAGGCCCTGATCAATTCTGAGATCATCCAGTAAAGATCTTTTGTTATGTGAGGCGAAGAGTAAAGGAAGGCTTTCTTGGAAAAACCACAGCATTTTCTTGTTCCCAGACTGCGAATTCGACATCGATTCAAGGAATGTAAGAAACTCTTACATCAACGGAAGATCGCTTTTGCACTGATGTTTCCGCTGAGAATAGATACTAAGGATGGCCACAAAGTATTAACATGCCCACAGCAAGCGATGTCCTTCATAAAGACAATGGAGTGTGTAAGCCAATTGGTGATTTTCATGGTGCCCCCAAGTGAGCTTGTCTCACTAACATACGCTTGACTGTCTGAAGAAGCTGTGCGCCTTTTTGTTGCTTTTTGTGTTGGTTCCGCCTAGCGGTTGGTGTTTGTTTTGTGGAGTAAAACTCCAAGAAACTTTTGCATCGACGGAGTGGTATGGCAGTATGGCGCATTTCAGTTGCCCAAACAGGGCATTAATATTTGGGCATTTTATTCCCAGCAAATTTGTCTGATTTAGTTTGTCTAATTTTGACCGCTTAATAAAACGTTTTTCGAGCGATGTGGGCAGGTGGGCTTCATTACACTTATCTATGATTGGGAAGGTTAATGTTACAAATATGAATTGTATTCCAAAATTCAACTACCTGCTACAATCTCTCCCTGTAGATGTCCCCCTCTCTTATTTCAAACAATTTGATAGTATAGCGAAGTCCTTCATTTGGGATGGTAAACATACTAGATTACGTTTCAATAAATTACATAGACCGATTGAAAGATTTTGTTTTATTATTATGCATTCAGTCTCAGACATTTGGCTCATTGTCTCTTCCACTTGAGAGAGCCCCTTCCTGGTTTTGTATTGAACAGGATGTTCTTGCCCTTATTTCGCCATTGCAAAGCCTTTTTTTATCAAACTAATCTTGAGAAGTTAAGTTACACTCTGTTGTCTCGCATTTGCAAAAGTGTCCAGAGTGTTTAATCCGGACATTTATTTAAATGTTGTCTCAAGCATATGGCTGAACCCCAAATTATGTATCAACAAGTCCCTTTTTTTGCTGGTCAGAGTGGATTGTGAGGGGGGTCACTACACTCAGTGAACTATATGAGAGTGGAGTGTTGAGATCCTTTCAAAATTTGGTTCAACTTTTTGGGATTCCCAGATCTCAGTTTCAAGTATTTACAGCTGCGCCACCTGCTCTGTACTGTATTTGGGAGTAGTTTACACCCCACTAAAGCGGTAGATACTCTGAAAGTGGTGATTACTGCTTTTGGAAAAGGTCATGAGGTATCAGTATATTACTCCCTGCTAATTCAGAGTCTGGGTGACATAACTTCAAGAGATTATGGGAGAAAGATCTAAACTTGGTATTGGAGGAGGGAGTGTGGGCTTGGATACTAAATAACATCAAGTCTGCATCTAGAGATGCAAGGGTTCGGCTCATGCAATCCAAGATTTTACAGAGTCTATTGGACCCCCGCTAGATTGCATAGGCTTGGTCTTAAAGACACACCCACCTGCTGGCGATGTCAATCAGAAGATGGAGACACAACCCATGTCTTTTGGGGATGTGTTAAGATCCAAAAATTTTGGTTAAGGATTCAGAGTTTTATGTGTGAGGTATTGGGCTCTCAAATTGTATTTTGCCCCGGACTCCGTATTTTAGGAGATGGGGGGGGTCATTCATTTGGAGAATAAGCATATATAAAACTGGGTCCTCACAAAATTGTGAGGGTTAAATGTTGATTCTGTTTGTATGTGCTTTGTTTTTCATTGTTAAATAGTTGAATCAATAAAAAAGTGTTAATCACAAAAAAAAGACCAATATTTTATATTTTAAGACCAATATTTATTTTTAAGCACATTTTCCGTACACATTATCATTACTTTGATGTGAATAAAATATTATACATTATTTAAAGTATATTGACCTCACAGTAGTATTAGTTGTCCTTAATTTGTGCTGATTTAAATACAAAAAAACATTGTATTTATTCAAAAAATACATTTTAAAAAATGTAATACATTACTTTTTACTTTTAATTTTGGGGTGAAATGTGAACTGGGTATTTCAAATGTGTTTTTGAAACATTTACATTAAGAATATGTTTCATTATATTATGTAACTAGGATAAAATAGGGACAGCTGACTTATAAAAATGTAAAGCCACTGAATAAGAAACAAGACTCACTTACTTCTCACAGTTAGATACAATTCCAGCTCTCTTGCGCCAAGAGGGTTTTCACTATAGCAGTAGAAGATGCCCTCATCTGCCTTTGTTACATTGACTATAGTGAGTTTGTATGTGTGTTTACTCTCAGATACAATGTATTTCGAGGTATTGTTGATGACTTCGTTGTCCTTATGTTTCCATACAGTCTTAGCCGGTGGAAGAGATTTAGTCTCTGTACAACTGAGAGTGACTGCACTGCCCTCCAGAGCAGTAACCAAAGGGGATCCTAATGGGTATGGCATTTCTGGAATACAGAGGATGAATTATAGAGATTTTGATACAGCCTGAGAAGGTACAGTAGTGGAAAAAGTGGAAGATAATAAAAAACAAGAAGCTGAAATATTCTAGCAATGTTGATGCAAAACTATGTTCACTCTATAATTTCAGTTTTCCAATATTCCATATTTCCATATGAAAACCAATCAATATTTTTTGTTAGGCAAATTTTTTTTATGTGACTAGCAGCATCAGTTAACTTTGTATGCTATTGTCTTAGCCGGTGGAAGAGATTCAACAACCCTGCCACAGTCTAAATCACTGAGATTAAATTTTTTCTCCATTCTGATGGTGAACATTAACTGAAGCTCCTGACCCATATCTATTTTGTGCACTGCACTGCTGCCAAAAGATTGGCTGATTAGATAATCGCTTGGATGGTTTTTGGCGCCAGACGGGCTGGTTTGTTCATTTCTGTAACTTCTGATCTCCTGGGATTTTAACACACAACAGTCTCTAGAATTTACTCCAAATGGTGCCAAAAACAAAAAAACATCCAGTGAGGGGCAGTTCTGTGGATGGAAATGCCTTGTTGATGAGAGAGGTCAACAGAGAATGGCCAGACTGGTTTGAACTGACAAAGTCTACGGTAACTCCGATAACCGCTCTGTACAATTGTGGTGAGAAGAATATCATCTCAAAATGCTATTCTGAGATGCGGATTGCTGCTGTTTTGATGGCACGAGGGGGACCTTGACAATATTAGGCAGATGATTTTAATGTTGTGTCTGAACGGTGTATATACAGTACATATATTCATTATTTACAAAATTTGCATAAATAACGAAACAAAATCAGTCATGGTCTTACTGAGCTTGACGGAGCATGAACTCTCTACTCCAGTTACGTGATGTCCCACACACTTCACTTCCTCTCCATCTTGTAACATAAAACTGTTCACATGGACGTCCAAACGCTCAGTCTCTTGGGATGTGTTGACCATGAGAGTCTTGGCTATTACAGTCTCTTCAAGGACCTCATGCCAGTCCAGGGTGGGCACAGGGTAGCCTCCATACCAGCTACATATGAACAAAACATCGGATGGCTTTTTTCCCAATTCCCAACTGCACTCGGGGTGCCTCTCTGGAGGATCTGAAAAAGGCATTTGAGAGACAATTAAACTCTGTAGAAATCACAGTTCTGAAACAGTCAGTCTACCACAAAGCCAACAAAAAATACACTGGCCTTGACAAAAATCACTCAACATACTCAAACTAAACTTGCCCATGCAAAACTTAGCACCATGATCCTAAGGTGTTGTTAGTGGTTGGAAGGATGTTGCTATGCACTTGCAAGTGTGTTTACTAGCAAAGTCCCTTTCAAGGCAAGTCAGTTTTGGCAGCCATCTTTGGAATGCTACCGGGCCTATTTTCTATGGTACCCTTGAATAGTATCATAAATTGTGCTTTATTTGCTCAAATCATGCTAAAAAACACGTTTAAAATGGGCAAGGCGGAGGCGGAAACCAGACGAAACATCAAAATAATGTTTAATGAAATCTTAAAGACACAAACATAAACAAACACAGCAGCTGTGTGTGGCTCTCTCTCTCTCCTGAACTGAAACATCTGGCTCAGCTTTATCCCTCTCCTTGGTTGATTAGCCCGATTGGGGGTCGGCCTTGCGCACTCACGGCCCGGCCCCAACCTCATCCTCCTCACACTACTCCCTAGTTTGCCTGAGGCTGGGAAACCCCCGGCATGACGTAAACCCCCCCTGCCCCAGTTTTCGAGACCTGGGAGGGAGACAAGGGGAGGGAAAAGGGGAGCGGGAATGAGCAAGGCGGAGCGACAGTGAGAGAAAAAAAATTGCTCGCCAGTTCCCAGACACACCGTCGCCTGGTCCTCGACCACTCCTCCACCCTCTGCCAGTTGACAGCCTCTCTCCCCAGGCGGACCAGAGAGAGTCCTCCGACCCCTGGCGGATGGAACTCCCCTCCGCGTTCTGGTGGCCGGCAGCAAGTCCTAAGTCCCTCGGTCGCGGATGCTCCTTTGGGCGGACGGCAGAGGCGAGGACTCCACGACAGCGCATCCCTCCTCCTTCCCGGGTTTCGGGACCAATGTAACTGGAGTTAAAATTGGAAAGGAGGCGGTGAGAACCGGAGAACCAATTGGGCGCCTGCCGTGTGCAGTCACGGTCCGGCCCCACCCTCCTCCTCGTCGTCACAATGATTTTTGGGTCTGTTAACGGTTCTCAAATGAGCATTCATCCACCAATGTGGATACAACAACGCTATTGAATCTACAACCTGTGAGGACCGATTCTCGAATTAATGATTCTTTTGAATCTACACTGCAAAACATACAGTGCTTTCTACCGAATTAAAGACTTCTATTAATTAGACATTAAGCTCTATGCTACACTCAAATATTTCGTATATTTTACCACAAGATTTTTAAACACTTTAAAACAAAGTTTCTAAAACGGGTTTCATAGGCTGATACCATAGAAGAACCTCTGGAGTTTCATGGTTCCTCTTTGTACATGGATGACACCAAGAAAATCATAGAATATTAAAAAAAAACTTTTTTTTTTAAATATAAAACTATATAAAAAAAAGAACATATACTGTAACATCAAGAATACAAAAACTGTTAAGTCGCAAAAGAACTATGAAGCCAACTTAAAAACCCTTTATTTCTTTTTTGCTGAACAAAGAACCATTAAAGAACCTTTATTTTTAAAAAGTATACTTCACTGTAAACCCCGATGTTGTCATTACTGAAAAAATCAAGTTATCTCAATTAAACATTACTTGAAATGTCAAGTTAATTTCATTTAAATGGACAAAATTTAAATCCGCTTAATAAAAATTATTAAGTAGAAGCAACAACATTTAAATAGCAAATCGGAGTTACGTCTATTAGCATCTAGTTACCTTAACTTAAATCATTAAGTTAATTCTATATGATCGCCAAGTTAAGTTAACTTTATTACACAAGTTTGAAGACGCTGTTATTCAATTCAACTGAGGGAACGAGATTACTCAATCAATTGAGTAAAGTCAACTTGTTAGGGTTTTCAGTGATAGAGTCTTTAATAATCCCATTTGTTTGTCTTACAGTAAACTAGTAGTTCCTGGCTCTTGTTCACAGTTCTCTTGGAGAAGGTATTTTGAGAAGCACATGTGTAGATCCCTTGATCATTCGGCAGGATGTTACTTATGGAAAACTCAAGAGATGATTTGCTCCCAGAAGCTCGGGCATGATTATCCTGTGCTGCATCTTCAACTATCCACGCCAGGTTTTGTGAGGGATAAGCTTTACTGGAGCAATTAAAAAAAACATTGGAACTTCTTTTGACAAACAGCGTTCCATTTTTTAGGGCAGTTGCTGGTTTTATATTCAGCGATATATTAGTTGGACCATCTGTAAAATAACAAACAAATAACAACTATTAATAATTCATTTGGCTATCAGAAGCCATTACAAATCTCAAGCATTTCCTTAGAAATGGTTCTTAAAGACCCCAGTGAAATCCAAACTTTTAGTCCATATTTATTAGCACTGAGGCCATCTATTTGCTAGTGTACTCCTAAAAGTACACAGAACCACATTTAAAATTGAGACTTTTCCAAGAAAATGACCCAAAAATGTTGATGACTCATCCTGCACTCAGGGGCATATACACATTTTATAACACCATACCAGTGATTTGAAGCTGAATCTTTGATTGAGTTCGCCATGAGCTGTCAGGTGTTTTGGTTTCACAATAATACAGGCCTTCATCTATATACTGCAGTTCAGTGATCTGCAGGGAACCGTTGTTTTCAATGGAAAGATGGACCGACAGCTCAGAGGGGTTTTGGGTAACAACCATGACTCCATTTTTTGCCCAACGAACTGATAATGCATCAACTGGCAGGTCTTTACACTGTAGCGTAGCATTCTGTCCCCTCTCCCCAATAACAAACTGCTGCACCTGCTCTTCTGAAACTACAGGAAGAGTGAAATAATAAGGTTTAGAACAATATTTTGAACACATACACAAAATACTACAAAGTATTTTTTTTACCATGGTAATGTACCCTGATATTCATGTATCATGGTTTTTGAATCATGGTCAGATTTGAAGCATAAATAGAATACCCCCAAGTATTTATGTAAATGATTATCTATCTATTTATCTAATAATACAATTACATGATATCTTACCTGTTGGGTGTGACAGATGAAACAGATACAAAACTAATGTGAATATTCTCATTAAAATTACAGGTTGTCCTATCATATTATGAGACACAATATTTTCCATTATAAATTCGATCGAGTTTGCTTTCGTTGCCAGACAAAAAAAGCATCAATCCTTTTTCTGAGTTAAAAAAAATTAAAAAAAATAACCAGAAATATTATTTTGATAAATTCGTGTCCAATGTCCTCTATCAGATTTGGCGTGATTTGCTTGTATTTTGATTCCCGTACAGTTCAATGTTACGTTTGTTTGTGTTCATGCTCTAAACTGTTCGCTTTCTGTTCTTTCTCCGGAAGCTTTGAATTTGTTGCGGCCACACCCTGCACCTGCGCTCTTAAAGAGACACACACCTTATTCATTTATCATGATATTTATCTACTGCCAGTTTTTTCTGTAAAATGCCTTTATTTATTTATTTTTTTGTTATTTTATATTTCTTGACATGTATGGTTATATGTACTCTTGTAAGAATTAATTTTTTTGATCTTGTTAAAATGCAATAAAAAAAAGGTGAACTAATAAAAACTACTGCCGTATTTGCACTGCCAGGTAAATATCAGGGCTATAAATATCCTGATAAATGAAGAGGTTTACTTATAATTTTCGTTATTATATAACATTATATTATATTATTAATCGTTAAATGTAGCTATTTTAATAAAGATTGTTTTATTTATTGAGATAACAACCTCAACTACTTAGTGGGTACTCGATCGATCGATCTATCTATCTATCTATCTATCTATCTATCTATCTATCTATCTATCTAGATAAATGGTGGTGGTGGTGTTGTGGGCTAAAGCACTTAACTGTTAAGCAGAAGGTTGTTGGTTCCATCCCCACGGCCACCACCATTGTGTCCTTGAGCAAGGCACTCAACTCCACGTTGCTCCGGGGGGGATTGTCCCTGTAATAAGGGCTCTGTAAGTTGCTTTGGATAAAAGCATCTGCCAAATGCATAAATGTAAATGACAACTGGCTCTAGCAAGGACAGAAAGAAATGTGGAAGTCCAGATGCACAACTAAACAAGAGGATAAGTACATCAGAGTCTCTAGTTTGAGAAATAGACGCCTCACATGTCCTCCGCTGACAGCTTCATTGAATTCTACCTGCTCAACACCAGTTTCATGTACAACAGAAAGAGAAGACTCAGGTGTGCAGGCATTATGGGAAGAATTGTTAAGAAAAAGGCATTTTTGAACTGAAACGAAAAGGTTAAAGTGCACAAAGAAACACAGATATTAGACAACAGATAATTGGAAAAGAGTGTTATGGATTTTAACCCCATTGAGCTTTTGTGAGATCAGCTAGACTGCAAGGCGCGTGAGAAGTGCCAGACAAGACAGCCACATCTATGGCAAGTGCTACAGGAAGTGCGGGGTGAAATGTCGAGGACATAGAGAATCTGGACAAACTGACAGCTACAATGCCTAGGATCTGCAAAGCTGTCATTACTGGACATCTAGGATTTTAGAAGTAGTTTAAGCAGTTCTGGAAAAAAAAAAAAAAAAAAAAAATTGTAATATAAATGTTTCATGTTATTAATGTCCTGACTATACATTATGATCAGTTGAATGCCACTTTAGTGAATAAAAGTACACATTTCTTTCCATAAGAGCAAAATCTGTACATTATTCCAAACGTTATGCTATTTTATTTTAAGTTTGTAGGCAGAAGGGCTCTGATAATATAAACTTTTCATATCATATGAAGATCGCTAAAGAGCTTTACTTTCATTTTATTTATTTTTTATTTATAAATATATAAAATTAGTCATTACATAAATCGCCTTATTAATGTAATAAATAATAAATTAGTTGACAATAACCTGTTCATATCAGGGTGTACGTTCATTTCACGCCTTTCAAGCGCTTGACAGTTCTCTATATGTGCAACATTGTTTTGATTCCCCCAGTTTTGTTCCCAGCAAAAAACAGTCCTACACACTTTCAATATGTCAGGCGCTAAGAAGCCCAGATATGTAGCGAATCCCCTGGAATCAACCATTACAACACCGAGCGAAAGAATCCTGAAAGAATGCCACAGTTTGTATGTCGACAACGAAAACGGTAAATAACCGGTAAACACATTCGTATTTAAACTCATTCTGCCAGACTCCTTGCCATTACGTTCTAAAACATTATGCAACATTGTTACGTAAATAAGTTTAAAAGTTCAAAAATAAACGGTGCGAATTATGTAATCTCTTCATTCCCTTTGTTTAATTGATTATATTGCATAGCTACACAATCATAAGCAATCACAAAGCTGAGTAGGCACTCATACATTAGTGTAATTTGATCTGTCTGAAATCCTAGTGAGCTACCAGCCTTGGCAGCATTTAAGCTATCTAGGTAGGCAGCTTTGTGTGTGTGTGTGTGTGTGTGTGTGTGTGTGTGTGTGTGATTCCCAAAATTGCTGTCAAGGTAAGCAGCTCACTAGGTTTGAGACACAGCCATGTTGTACAGTTGTTTCTGCATGTCACAGTACAGTACTGCAGTCTGTGGGCCAATACGGTATGCAGAAGTTCTTCCCTTCAAGTGCTCTTACAGGCCAACATATTTACCATTACTGGAGAAGTGCAAGGTGCATGTTTATGTTGTGCAACAGTTTAACTTAGGTGCATGTAGGAATACAAAATTGTCACCTACCATTTAATGTACCTGTACTGTCCCATTAAATGTATTATTACAATGTGTGTTTGTTTTTTACTATTTTGACATGTATCATGGTAATAACATGTTGTGGTTTTTTTGTCATGTATAATGGTAATATCATATCCTATTCATTTAGACACTCTTTTTGTATGCCTGTAACAGGATTGGTGAAGATTGCAGACAGTTTGGGTGTGAGGCTGTTACCTCCACAGAAAAAGATTATAGTTATGATCATGGGAAACCATTCTGCTGGGAAAAGCTCCTTTATTAACTGGTAATACACATTAAAAAAAAAACCCATAGTAACAGTATCACAGAATGCTAACTGAAGTAAAATATTTAGATCTGGTCACAAGTATATGTAATGATAATTACAAATGTTTGTTATAATTTTGTTGTTATATTTCAACTTGTCCCATTAAACCATATTCACTTCCAGTCAAAAGTTTGGACATACTGTACTGAATTTGTTTTTCTCATTTGTTTTTCTGTTTTGATGATTTCACCATTACATTATTAACATGTGGAAAATGCAATATTAATGGGATAGTTCACCCAAAAATGAAAATTAAATTATTGTTTACTCATCCCTGTGTTGTTACCATATATTACTTTATTTATTTTTTAACACAAAGGGTGAAGTAGTAAAAAAAATTGTACTCAGTGATGTCATACATTGGCAGTTTATGTTTATGGTGAATACTCTTTTTGTCTCAAGATTATTGTGAAAGCATAGGATAAGGTTTGGTGAGAAATGAACTGAAATCTTACATAGTATTCAGTGAAAATGTTTACTGACCGTTGATCTCTTGTGCACGCACACATTCATGATAAGGCACAAGAGCAACAGTTCAAGCAACGCACTTGTGACATTGGGGCGTTCAAGCAAAAACCTTAGCTAAAAATAGGACTGTCACAGCAATAGTGACAAAAGAACACAACACGTCTGCACACAAAACATAGTTCAGAACTAGTTTATAGTCGAAGAATTGATGCATTTCTATGCCCAGCCTTTTCTTTTTTTCTTTTTTTTTTACTGAGTAAGTGGAAATCAGACAGAAACATAGAGGACGATACAGGCAGCCACAGTCACACCATGTCCTAACCTGATGGCAAACATTGCACGATAAAATCATCTTTTCACGTGGGTAACTCCATCCACTGTGAACTGGCACCGGTCCAAAAACATTAAAAAAAAATAAGGCTCTATTGCAATTGCAATTTTACAGTTGTTGTTTTGGTGAGCTCCACAGGACAGGAATCAGAGAGATAGTTGCGGTGAGTCGTTATGTGTGTCACCTCTCCGACAGCAAGCGTGTCATACCTCTGACTGAAAAGAGTGAGATCTCAGCCAAACTATCTGCATGTGTGACACCCTCAGCCAAAACGAGTTGTTTTGAGTCTGCTAGAGTAGAGCCAGCTCTCGTGCCCTAACATGAACACGCAACACTCAGTGAACATTTTCACTAAATTATACATTAGATATCGGTTTGTTTCTCACCAAACCTCATCGTATGCTTTCAAAACAATCATGAGTCTCATGGAATAACTTATTAGACTTCTGAATCATACTTTTGCATTCTTTTGAAGCTTGAAGTGGTAGTCACCATAAACTGCCATTTTATGACATCACTGAGCACAACATTTTTTCACAATTTCTCCCTTTGTCATATAGGGCTATAACAACACAGGGGTGAGTAAACAATGACTGAATTTTAATTTTGGGGTAAACTAATCCTTTAAGTAGATGTCCAAACTTTTGACCGGTAGTGTGCATGTTAAAACAAAATATACCCCTTCAGTATTCCGGATTTGAAATGTTTCAATTATAAAACAGTAATAATTGCCAATTTTTAAGTTGAAAGTAAAGTAAAGTTTCTGCCTTTCAGGTATGTGGAGGAGCACATACTAAAAACAGGCGTTGCCATAGAGACACAAGGCTTCACATTTATAACCAGTGGCAGGAAACGAGAATCACTTACAGTAAGTTTGAACTCTTTCATGCAACATTTACACTGCAACGTTTTCGGTCGAAAACAAAAATTTCCGTTTTCTAATTTTATCATTTTCCAAAGTATGCAGTAATATTTATGCGGATACTGTACTCTAGTGGTTAAAGGGATCATTCACCCAAAAAGTAACATTCTGTCATTATTTACTCACCTATATATCTTTCTTTCTTCACTCAAAAATATTTGAGCCTTTTTTTAAGATTTACACAGTTTAATTTCATAATAAAATTATATAAAATTGAATGGTGTCATTTTTAACATAATACAATTATTAAAACTTACAACATTGTTTTTATTTAATTAAAGATTACTTAATTCAATGTGATAAAATTTTGTTATGAAATTGAAATGTGTAAATCTTAAAATATTTTTTTTGAGTGGTCTGTTGAACACACTCTGGGGGGGTTGCTGTGTTCAAGGGGGGGGGGGGGGGTGTCACCTTGGGTGCCATACAAACTAGTACTGCCACTGATGGTACAGAAAAATTATGAAAGTGAATGGTGACTAAGGCTAACTGTCAGGGTTTGTGTGAAGAACTCAAACAGAGTAAACCAAAAAAAAAAACTCTTATATTAAGAAATTATACACTAAACAGAACTAAGGCCTGTTGCACAAATCTAGTTGAACAATCTCGATAGAGCCAAAGCAGTTTAGATTGGGTTTGGCGATCTCAAGTTTGATCCTGTGTTCACAATTAACCCTGAAGCACGTGCACATGAATGAGTAATGTTTGCCACCAACAGGCAATGCGTGAAGCTTGGAAAGATTCAGCATGGTTTAATTCTTGAGAGAAATTCGGCATGACTTTCAATTGAATCGAGTGCAACATGTCACTTTGCGTGATAGTCTACAACAGGGGTCGACAACCATTTTGACATAGTGCGCCATTTTTAGTTTTGCTGGGTTATAAATCTCAAGGATTTAGTGGTGTTTTCCTTATTACATGACGTGTTGTTCTAAAAGCAAAAAGAAACAAATGAAACACGGAATGTAGGCTGTTATCTGCGCAGCCTGACCAAAGCAAAGTGGGTACGTTTACTCGTGTGATTAACTGAACGTAAAGCACTGCCGGCTCATGATGTGCGAATGGCTTGCACGCACTGCACGAGTCTGTTGGGTGTACTGCAGTCTCGTCATATTTTAACTTTTTGTTTAGCCTCCCATTCAGCTCATGAAACATGCTGCGTGATCATGAAGAAGGATTACATTAAGATGTAGCTTGGAATGCAAGTGCGGAATTTCATATGAATAAAATAGTCTCATTGCTGGCATGCCAGTGATTACCCCTCCGCGTGCCAATGCTGGCACACATGCCATAGGTTGCCGACCCTGGTCTACAATATAATTTTAACAAGTATACTTATATGATCAAGTGGAATACATGTCTTTAAAATGTGAGAAACTCCTTACTTTTTCGGAGGTTCTAAGCATCACGCACTGTATACACTTACAGTAGCCAATGTAAAGAAATGCAAAGAAACTCAATAAAACATTTTAATGTGCTGCTCAAAAGATAAAAGGTTCCCCGATCTCTAAAATAAACCATCTTATAATATCTTGATAAATAGGTCTAGAATATTAAATCTTAATATATTAATCTAAATTCATTAAATGCATTTCCCTGTATAGCGCAATTTAATTTGGAGTGAGAGATCCAGTGGGAGTGACTTTATTGCATCAGATGTCACTATACTCACAGCTGATTGATTCAGTATTTGTTTGCGATTGGAAACACAGAATAAAACTGGCTCCGGAGCAGGTTAGCTGTGTAGTGTAAATTGCTATGGCGATTTCTGTGAAAACAGAGTTTGCTCAAATTAAACTCAAACTTACCTGGGTAGCCACTGAAACAGGCTTCGTAAGACAGGCCTTTGGAAGAGACAAAATACAAACAGAAAGTAAAAATAACAGACACCTCCAGGGGAGCTGCAACAAGGACAGATGCCTCAAGGGGAGCTGCAGTGGAAAGGGTGGGTGCTTTCCAGGGAGCTGAAGCGAGGATATACGCATCCAGGGGGCTACAGCGACGAGGTCAGGTGCCTCCAGTGGGGCTGTAGAGGCGTGTCAGGCGCCATCTAGAGGTTTGCTGTGGAGAGGGTGGACACCTCCACGGGGACTGCAGCAGAGAGGGCAAACACCTCCAGGGGGGCAGCAGTGGCGAGGGCGGGTGCTTGTAGGGGAGCTAGAATGTGCTGTTGAATGTGGACTGCTTGAAATTGGAACAGGTTTGGAGATGGGAACATCTGTGGTGAAAGACCCTTGCCCGTGTAGGGCCTTCTAGTATCTGAGGCGGCACATGAGATCCACTATCTCCCCATAGGTTCAGTGTAAGATGTTATCCAGCTCTATCAATGAGAGATCCATTAATGAAAATGTTTTTATGAATGTCTCACCAAAGTACATCCTCCAAGAGACCTCCTGAAGAATCAGGGCTAAGCTTTGATGTTTTGTTGCCCTGAACAGAGAAAAGGAGTGGTGGTGGCGTAGTGGGCTATAGCACTGAACTGGTAAGCAGAAGGTTGTCGGTTCGATTCCCCACAGCCACCACCATTGTGTCCTTGAGCAAGGCACTTAACTCCAAGTTGCTCCCTCACTTTGGATAAAAAGCGTCTGCCAAATGCATAAATGTAAATGTAAAAGAGACTTGCTGGACTGGGCTATGCTTTGGGAGACAGCCTTCCAACAGACTGGAGCTGGGTGGTGAGTCAGGACCATGATACTGCAGACTGCTGGGTTTATATCAATTGGTGGATTCTTTTGTCAGGATTTTTGTGAAGATCCCATGCTCAGACAGAGTAAACAAACAAAAAAAGCTCCTTCTTAAGAAAAAGTATACACAAAACACAACTGGGCAAAAAATGTAACACAAAAACACCCCAAAAAAAGCAAACAGAACAGAAACCATAACGTCCCATGAAAGAGCAACGAAATAAAGAATGCAAAACTAGCACTGATGAAATTTACAAAATATACAGAAAACAAGAACTAACCAAACAGACAGGGTAAAAACATGACTAAACAGTAGACGTCAACTAAAGAGGGGAAAAAAAAGACTAAACCTAGATGGCAGGATCCTGACACTAACATTCTGTCTGTTTTCTGGAGTTTTTGTCTACTAAAATTTCTTGAAAATATATATATATATATTTTTTTTTTATGTTTCATCAGCAGAACGATTAGAAATATTTTAAACAATAGTATGGCCCATTGAAGAGACTGTAACTCAAACATAAAAGAAGGTGCCACTGTAAATAAGGTCCATAGAAATGTGGCAAACCAAGTTAAACCGAGCTAAAAGTGCTACACACCTATAGCTGAAAGCATTTTGAAATTAGCCAGTATATTTAGTAAACGAAAACTTGTGATTTGTAGAGTTGTAAAGGACTTGTGGCGAAACAACTCGCTCATTCCTCACGATTTTCGCCCTGCCTCTTCTATAGGCCATCCTTCAGCCAGGCTCACAACGGGAGTGGGCAGGACGGAGGAGAGGCGCAATTTAATAAGCCTCGTTAGGCAGCGGATGATGAAGCGCACCTGATATGAATAGAGCCTCATCACCACTGCCTTTAAAATACAGAACGTGCCTCTCTTCAGGCAGCCGGCTTCTATCGCCTTGGGCGAAGACATTGGCATTTTCGCAGGTTCAGGAATGGAGTGGAAGGGTCCAGTGCCAATTAGATGCATCGCCGGACCCGAAACCTGGAACCCTGGTGCGAATTAGATGTGATGCTGGGGACTGGAGCATGTGTTGCTGCTGACGGGCCAGGATGTGGCCGGCCATTCCCCTCACAGGGAAGTCGCCGCAATGAGGAAGCCACCGTCCCTTGAGCCCCGGACAATGGAGGGGTACATGTGCTGCCGCAGGATCCTGCACAGACCTTACCCTTTCATCATCACCTAACCTTTCACCTCAAGGATGCCAGATTCCCCCTTTGTTTGGATACTTATCCCCATGAACACTTTTTTCCATTTTCTGTTTTTATTACATCAAATAAACGCATCAGAGGCCTGATGCCACACCCACTGTGTCTGTCTTTTGCTCACCCCGCCACTCTGTGCAATCCAAAATGCCATTGGTTGAGAAAATGGTACTGTGTCAGGCTAGCCGGGATGCTCAAACAAAGCTGAGAAAGGTTTGAAAGCACCCAGTGTTGACACTTTTTTGGGAGGGAAATTAAATGAGATATAACTCCCTTAAAAGTCTCCAGAGCTATGAAAGAGCAACCTGTGAGCAATAGAGTTTTCCTCTGGGAAATACAAAATAATTCCGGATGTAATACTTTAACCAAAAGAGGTGGTCAAACAAAAATGTAGATAATGAATGTGCTTTCTTAAGAAAGAGATAGAGGGAAGATTGACATTTGGCAAAGAGTGGACTATATTATAGCTTAGTCAGTCGCTCATTCTGGAATCAAAGGGGTTGTCTTAAAGACACACCATCTTTTTGTAGCATATAGAGCTCTCTCTCTCTCTCTCTCTCTCGCTCTCCATCTGAAGAGCTCAACATGAGTAATGTAATTCCACTGAAGGAGTGATATGAAAGGATTATAAGCACTATACAGGAAGTGATTTCCGGCAGAACAGGAAAAGAGCTGCATGAGAGTCCCAGGCAGCCTGGCCGAGAGTGTCACACCAGCACTGAGCCTGCAGAGAGAGAGAGAGAGAGAGAGAGAGAGTGAGCAGGGAGGCTCCCTATAGCGAGGCCTGGCTTCTCACTTCACACCAAATACTGTCTTGTATCCTTTATTTTCTTAACATTTTGCTTCCTTTTCTCACAGGGAAATGCAACATTACACCTCTATCCACATTTCAGACCACTGCTGGAGTTCAAAGGTAGGAAATTAGAATCTTACATTGATCTTTATACATAACACTTTGCTATTAAAGGGTCATATCATTTGTTTGCAATATATTTACCATTTATTTTCAAATGTACAGTATACACTTTTCATAAACATGACGTTTTAGGTGAATCATCATTTTATGCACCTTTATGTTTTTAGGGATTCAGTGCTATTTACAATATATTAAGATAAATGTAAAATGTATTTACAATTGTTTACTTTTCAAATACATTGATATATTTAACATTTATTAAAACATCTTGATAAGGGTTAATCAGCATTTTAGATTGTCTGAGATGCAATGCTTCATAATCAATGTAGAATATTTCTATCTGTTGCATTAATCAATGCCACACAATTCTCTTTACAATCTATTAGTGTGGTAGAGCATCTCTTGAATAAGATATTTTTGCACCCTTGAAAGGGATATTTAGGGATTCAGTGCTATTAAAGTATTATGTAATTTATTTACAATATATTTACATTACATGCACATTGATATGTATACATATATTTAGACATCATGGTTATGGTTATATGCATTTTAGATTGAGGATTATGACATATATTTGCAATATATTCACATTTATTTAACATTTATTTACATATATTTACATTACATGTAAATTGATGTGCATTAAATAAAGTATATTTAAACATTATGTTTAGGGTTAATCAATATTTTAGACTGTTTGATATGTTATGATACATAAGCAACATAGAATATCTCAGTCTGTTGTATGGCATCTCTTGAATAAGATATTTTTGCACCCTTAAATGATTTGCTCTAATTCAGTGACATATGTTGCTTTGGTTTCCTTTTTCTCATATTTGCTATTTGGCTGTCCTACATTAGAAATTCATATTTTTCTAGCAAGATTTTTATCGAGTGTGGGTGCATGACAACCATACAGTAGCTTCTAGACCAAGTCGAGTTATGCCACATTATGCAACTCAGTTTGATGAAAAAGGGATTTTTGGTATTTGAATGCTTAATATTCATGTTAATATGCATAAAATTTGCTTAAAAGATGTAAGGGATGTGTAACTTTGAGAATTCCTCTGTGCAATTTAACGAGTGTGAGTAGTCGACAAATGTGATGTCTAGGTATTGTCGAGTAATGCCATATGGCATAATTTAAAACACAATTTCTAAAAATGGGAAAATGGGGCTTTTATCAACAGGTCATTGGTTCTGACTGTCTTTTTTTTTCTTTCTTTTTTTTAAACTGACAGACTATTTTCTGTAATTGTTGTTTGAGGTATCTATTTGGTTAATTTCCTAATTGATTGCTTGAAAATCATACTATAGTTTTTTGAAAATCGAATTATTTGAAGCTCCGTGTGTAGTCTAGGCTGGAGCCTGCACAGATATGACTAACACATCGCACTGAGTCATACGAGCATATACACAGCGAGCGCAGTATCCACCTGAGACCGTGAAACATAGCAACATCTCATTCACATTCACTTCAATTAACTCCCTCCAGCTCTGCTGACTTAACATTTATATTTTTTAACCATAATTCTATGTATCAGATCTTACCAAGTGCAAATCTTACAGGGGTTTCGAATAGTGACTGTAGTTTACTTTGAGTATGATGGCTTACTTTGGTACTTTTGGTAGACGCAGTCTTTGGGAGTGTCAGAGGTCATCATCACCGCACACTGATTGTGCAGTTTTCGTTAGGTGGGCAGTGTGGGTTCACCCAGTGCAGAGAGAATGAGTCATTCACATTGACAACAGTGCAGCATCAGTGGGATTAAGAAAGAGAATTGTCTTCCCACATTACTGCTGCAGAGAATGTATACTGCAGTCAATGACAGACCCAAATGCACTAATAAAAAAAAATCTGCCAGGTTCAAATTAAAGTTAAAACCTTACATAAATATGATATACACGTATTTACTGCAAATAATCATTTTTGAGTCAGTATTTTTTTTTAAGCAAGAAGCTAAATTTGGTTAGATTTATGCTTTAAACAAGAAAAGAAAAGATTTGCCAATGTGGGTAACTTATCTACCGATATATTCACTGTTTAAGGATATTAAGATATTTTTACTAGAGAGGAAGACAGAATTTTTTTTTTTTTTTTTTTTTGCAATCTTGATGGTGCTTGATAGCTGGACTGCTTTATAGGACATTAAATCATGCTTCTATTCTTCTATTTTCATGTACAATTCTCTTCTTTATGTATTGGGAGTTTTAAAGAAATGTTCCAGGTTCAATACAAGTTAAACTCAATCAACAGCATTTGTAACATAATGTTGATTACCACAGAAAATAATTTAGACTCGTCACTATTTTCATTTTTAATTTTTTTAAAGAGCAAACATCACAGTTATAATAAGGCAATTACAATGGAATTAAATGGGGCCAGTCCATAAGCATTAAAATACACACTTTTGGAAAGTATAGCCACAAAACATAAAAAATGATATGTGTTAACATGATTTTAGTGTGATAAAATCTAGGGATATGCCAGTCGATCAGCCACCAATCATATCGGCCTATATTCACTTCCTATGATCAAGGCGGGACTTAAAGGGGTGAGGGCCCCTGGGCTGGATCCATTGTTGGGGCACTACCTACTAGAGGTCAACCGATAGTGGATTTTGCCAATACTGATAACTAAGGTGGTGGAAAAGACTGATAATGATTAAACACCTGATAGTTTTAGTGACGTGAACAGACATAAAGGCTACAAGAGTCCAAAAGGAATAAAATCCCAGGTGCAGTTTATTGTTTAACGAAAAAAAAATTAAAGGAATAGTTCACCCAAAAATGTTTATTCTCTCATTATTCACTTACTCTGATGCCATCCCAGATGTGTATGACTGTCTTTCATCAGCAGAACATAAATTAAGATTTTTAGAAGAAGACAGCTCTGTCAGGTCCTTATAATGGAAGTAAATGGGTGCCAGCACTTTGACGGTCCAAAAGTCACATTTAGGCAGCAATATAAGTAATCCATGCGACACCAGTCAATCAGTGATTGCTTCAGAAGACATTCATTGATCGACTTTAGTCGTGTGGATTACTTTTATGCTGCCTAAATATGACATTTGGACAGTCAAAGTGCTGGCAACCGTATACTTCTATTACAAGGACCTTGTAAGGACAAGGACAGAGCTCTATTTTCTCCTAAAAGTCTTATTTTGTGTTCTGCTGAAGAAAGACAGTCATACACATCTGGGATGGCATCAGGGTAGGTGAATAATGAGAGAAAAGTTTGGGTGAACTATTCCTTTAAGATTTGGTGTGGGACTTTATCTATAAACAAGCACAAAACACTCAAGGGACTCTTATTTTAAAATGACAGAGACTTGGTTCCATTACAATGCTCAATAAGCAAATATTTAACAAAATAAGCTTTTAATAGCCTATATGTTTACCAGATGAAGGGTTTTGTAAAGATATCTAACCAGATGAGGTTTAATGAGGAATGAGGGTTATTATTATTCACACGATATGAAGTTGGAGACACGATATATGTGCTGACGGAGGACTCTTCCATATAATCTCACATTTCTTTGCATGCCCTCGCTTCAGTTTAGAACACTTGATTATCTAATCGATATAACAAGATATGCATTGAAGTGAGGATATAAATATGGATGTATATTGTCAATGATGAAAGATTAAGAAACAGAAAATCCCAACGTGATTGTACAGATCTGCAACTGATAACAGATAGTCCCAAAAAGCAACTATCGCCACAGATTAATCTGTAAAAGCGATGTATCAGTTCACCATTTGTGTTACCATTTTGGATAGAAAAATTAAAGGTAGTTCCAGGGCCGAAGCTATTGAGGTGAAAGTTGGTAATGATTCTAAGAGTCCACAGGTCCAGGTTGGCCCACAACAATTTCTAAATGTAATTATTTTTTTTAGAGGATTAGGGGCCCTACAATCAGGGTGACCAGAATTTCTTGTTTTGGCCATGTGTAGTTCTGAGAAAACCATATGGAGCACAGAGTGTTTCCGACTCTGGCTACAAACACAGAGAGAACAGAAGTAGAGTATGTGAGTGGAATGGATTTCCCCTCCCCGCTCAAAGCACTCTGTAATCGATCTGATTGAACTCAACTCTGGGGGTATAGACATAAATGTAAAAGCATACCTCTATATAATTATAAATAAGTAGCTTAAATAAATAAGTTAAATTGGACATAAAAACGGACAAAAACATACCACAGCTGGGTTTACCGAAGCACTAAGTAAAACGCTAGTAGTAGGTGTGTTTCCCAAAAGCATGGTTACAGTATCTCAATAACACATAAAGGTTTGTAAACAAGAGCCTTGGACCTCTCGTAAATTCATTATGTGCAACTATCTTTCTCGCACCTTTACACTTTATAAGAGACAAAGTGACGTTTAATAAATTGTATTGATGTATTTTGATCCTTGGAATAATACATCAGTGCATTTTTATGCTTTTTCCAAGGATAAAAATCGAGTTGAAAAAAAAAACCCACATTCAAAACATTCTCCGCACATACAAAGCCGCCAAAAACCATAATTACTTATTTTATTAAATTCAATAATATTTAATACATTTTGGCACCTTGATAAGATTACATGTAATTTCCACGTTTGTCAGTGTTTCCGCAATATTTTACTGTTGAGAAAACGAACTCCTGGACATATTGACGAAAGTTTCAGCCTTAGTTCAGCAACTTTGGACCTGACAGCTCCCGTATCGAAGAACTTATATGAAGAAGAAATAATGATAGTTTGGGAAACAGGTGATGCTCCATTCTAAAATAACGTATGACGGTATGACCTTAAAAGCGTTAGTTTTAATCCCATTGCTGTCAGAGTATCTCTTGAGATTCACTTTTCTTTCTAGATGGATCTGATCATGAGATTTGTGATTGGTGCATTGTCTGGGTGTGGTTTTGGCTGGTTCCTCTAGTCTCAGGAAGTTTGACTCTATACTGTCATGACTCGGGTCTCTCCGCAGTGCTGCGGGTTGAAGATGACACAGCACTTTCATGACCTTTGACTTTTCCCCGGTGGTTTATCTCCTCTTCGGCCTTCTTCTGTGTATCAGCAACAATGCCAGCAAGTCGAGGCGCATCTCTCCAGTTACCATTTCACATTTAAAGAGGCTCAAAAATCCCTTAGTGATTATTAAGATATTACATACAGATGAGTACATCAGATGTTCAGTCTGGTTATCTATATTGTGCTTGTGTAACATAACTAACTATATTTACATTTACATTTATGCATTTGGCAGACGCTTTTATCCAAAGCGACTTAAAGAGCCCTTATTACAGGGACAATCCCCCCGGAGAAACCTGGAGTTAAGTGCCTTGCTCAAGGGCACAATGGTGGTGGCCGTGGGGTTCGAACCAGCGACCTTCTGATTAGCAGCCCTGTGCTCTAGCCACTACCACCCCATACTATATCTGAGGCTTTCTATGAGGATCAGAGTATGTGAGCGGAGCGGAGTGGAAGCAGAGCAGCATGAAGGAGCGAGGAGCAGGTTTTTACAAAATTGGAACATCTATGTTTTCTCTCGCTCCAAGAGTGCTCCACTAATGATCCATCAAGGGTACAACACCTGTTAACGGCCCTTAATGCAATAATTCACCATGTGTTAAGCAGTGTTAAACACTATTGGCATGAAGGAAAGATGGAATTTCTGATATAACCGAAAAGATGTGATAAAAAAAAATGCAAGTTTAAAATCTAGCAGCACTTGGTAATATTCTACCTCCAGCTTTTGCTTTCTGTGTTCACTCTCCCTATTATTGAGTTAAGCTTGCGGTAAAGCTTGACTTAACTACACATATATATATATATATATATATATATATATATATATATATATATATACCTGATTAAATATTTTGAATACTCATATCATCAGTCCAATCTTAACTGTAGGCTATTATGTCCCGCATTATATAGAATTAAATTTTTAACGACATAAAACACCAACTGCACTAATCAACATGTTAATATTGTATAGTTTGACTTTAATCGATTGCCATCTAAATATATTTTAGTGCCGTAGGCTAATTTATGCATTGAGTTTGCTGAGCTTTTTCATAAGCAAATGCATAAAGCGAGGTCAATTTTAAATCTTTAAAAATTTCAAAAGCTAGTATTTCAAAAATTAAACTCTGCAATAGACATAGAGTTTTGATAGTCTTATCTTGTTTTGATTAAAAAAAAAATAATTAAAAAAAAAAAAAAAAGTATTCACAGAATTATAGGGCAAGGTTAATTAAAAGAAGTGCAATATAGAAAATAATAGCCATTAATTAGGCAATAATGCATAGGCCTAATCATTTTTTTGTTTTGTTTGTTTGTTTGTTTTTTGGTAATTTAATAATTTGATTTAATTTAATGTTTTGTTTTCATTCTGGTATTTTTTGTATTTTATTTTCATTTGGTAATTTATATTTTTAATTTAATGTTTTTTTTTGTTTTTTGTTTTTTTTTTCATCTAGAAATCTATTTAATTGATCAAACCCAGAGAATGCTGCCGACATTTTTCAAAATTAAGCTATAAAAATGATTTAATTTAGTCTTGGGCTAAAGTTAGTTTTCCAATAAAGCATATCAATAAAGCTGCATGGAAGATTGTGATATTTAAAAGTATACTGAAATAACTTTACAGTGGAGAGGTAGTTAGGTGCTAATTTTGCCATGGAGGGAACACAGAGCGGGGTTCCTCAAATCCAGAAGCATGGAGCGAGGAGCGGGAAATGGACAACCCGGAGTGTGGCTGGAGCGGAGTGATTAAAGAATGCTTTGAGCATGGAGGGAAAATTGTTACCACTCCACTCGCATACTCTGATGGGGATATAGTGGTGATTTCCCTTGTTGAATACCCACGGGAAAGGATAATCACAAATGAGACCTCTTTAATATCTCACTTTAAATTGAGAGCAAATGGAGACTTTTATTTTTAGTTTTTCACATGTGTCTCCTCATATGCATTTTATTGCTCTGTACTCTTACACTTTATGTGATGTGTCCATTTTTATTACGCATATTCTCAGAAGGAGACCAAGTTAAATGATTTCTTTCTTTTCATTTCTTTCTTTTTTTTTCTTGAGAACTCAATTAAAGTCCTCATGAAATGCATATATCTGCTTAAAGTAAATTATGGCCTCAATTAAAAAAGACATGGACTAAAAGCTAATAAAACTCCAATCTAGATTTGTCCTAGATTGGTCCTTAATGTCTCCTGAGCTATGAAAGAGCAACCTTTGAGCAATTGCATTTTCCCCTTGGAATCCCTTGTAGATCTTACCGTGGAATTTTAGTAATTTCATAGATTGCGAAAGAGAGAGCATGTGAAAGACAGCGATAGGGTGATGGATGTACAGATTTGAGGGTGTGTTGGTGCACCTTTGGTGAATGTTAATGAGAAAGAACAAGAGCGGTTTGTGTGGAATTTGGGCACACCTGCAGTCACTATCTGAAAGAGCTCCATTGTGTGCCGTAGATGTGTTGAGAATGGAGCAGAAACGTTTGGCGAGAAGCAAGAAGACATCTCGGTAGTTTTTATGAAGAAATGACGATATAAGTCATTGATTACTTTTATTATTGCTCATACTTAGGGTTAGGGATTTGAACAAACACCTAAACCTTAAATATCATACTTTGTTGTGTAATACCGCCAACACAATATGTGCTATGGACATGAATGATTCCCCAAAGTGACTGAGTGCCTGGCAGACAAGTAAAATCCATAGACTTACATTGAAGGACGAATGAATAGCCTTGTATAGGGACCAGATTATCATAGAAATATGGGGGGGGACTCTTTTGAATTGGGATCAGTAAGCAACCAACCCTAGCAACCACATAGCAACACCTTGGTAACCACACACAACACCCTGGCTTCATGGCAGTGATTTTTTTCACCATTCGCATTGTCTTCAAAAATACTAGATGGATAGTCTCTTGTACTAAGTTTTGACTTTGACACGTGATTTGAATCTCTGGGAATTGTCTGGCGTTACTTCACAATCGTTCTTCACTGGCTAGCTTTATGTGGCTCTGCCTTAAAGCTGCCAGTTGAAGAGCTGTTGTGGGTAACCATAACAACAAACCAGAGGGGGGCATGGTCAGCAAAAACACAGGATGATTCAATGCGAAGAGCCAATCACAAAAATATTAGCACGTTGAAGTACTTTAACATGGTACGGTAGTATCATCAACTGGTTTAAAGGACACATTGCTTTTTATTTTTAGATGTTATATTTATTGGACGTAATTTATTTTTTAAATGTGTACCTGTATGTATTTATTAGAGACAGACATGGTTTTTAATGAGCAATCCGATACTGATTATTTTTGTGTTTAAGTGTCCGTTTATTTTTTTGTTTTTAGGCACAATAATAACTTAGTCTAACTTAATTTAACTAGTTTTAGTTGGAATATACACTTGTCCAAAGCCAAAGTCCCTCTTTGAATTCATATTTAATTCATAGTCTTTTGTGTCTAATTTTAGACGGTAACCCCGATTTTAAAAAGCTAATAAGTGTAAAGATATCGGTCAAACCGATTAGTTGTATTGATTACTTATAGGCTAATGTACAGTCAGCCGGTCATAATCGCAAATAAGGAGGTGTCTTGTATCACCCTGATAACTGACTGTACAATATCATTCTTATTACATGTCTATTTACCACTTAAATGAATAAATGGACATGAAATATTGATTAGAGTGGAAATTATGTTCATTATGTGAGAAAAAAAAGGTTGTAGAGTGAAATGAGAGACATGAAACTAGCACATCTATGACGAGTATCCAAATGGGACAACAGTCATTTACAGTTTAGTCATTATATGAAAATATTTGACCACAGAATTACAAAATTAATCAATCAGAATCAAGTGTTTCAGAGAGCCATGAAATACGTTTGGACAAAGGATGATTTTCGACAGCAATGCCTGCAGTTGTGTATTGTAGGTGTCACGGATTACCTGAGTGCTGAGATTTCCACCTCCAAACAGAAGAAGTTCAGTCTGGTGACGTTTGTGGACACTCCAGGGTTGGTGGATGGAGATATGGTGTACCCTTTTGATGTCAACAATGCAATCACCTCTTTCGGTAAATCATTTTGTACAGTTTTACAAACTTATAAGTTATACAAATTGATTTGCTGGGCAGTTTTACTCCTTTAACCATTAAATGCACGGATGTTTTGCCGAACATTATTACATACCGGGGTCTTTAGAGACCCGGCATGTACTGTGTATCTATCGCAACTGGATCTACAAAATGGTCATTTAGTGTCAAATTTTCTAAACATTTTCAAGACAATTATAAAATAATAGAATACAATATATTCTGATATATTTTGATGTTTTATTTTTCATATAGCAAAGAGATGATGCAACAAAACAGGATTCATTAATGAAATTTTGTGAGACAGGACTGGCTGTCAAACAAATAGACGCACAACTTACCTAATATCAGTAGTACAGAAATGGTGATAGTAATATCATACTGTTCATGTTTTGTACTTGCTATAGTTCACTTTCACATTGTTTTTTTGTCAGATAGTGGTGTCAAATGTAAATCAAGCCAATCACTGACATGTAAGCGCCTTCTTGAGTAAGAAATGAACATTTTTACTTTATTGTATAAAGCACTGACAACATTTCTCCCAAATTCTAAATAAAGATATTGTCGTTTAGGGCATTTATTTGCAGAAAATATCAACTGGTCAAAATAACAAAAAAGATGCAGTGTTTTCAGACCCCGAATAATGCAAAGAAAACATGTTCTTATTCATTTATAAATGACACAATACTAATGTTTAACTTGAAGATTTCAGAAATCAATATTTGGTAGAATAACCCTGATTTTCATGCATCTTGGCATGATCTGTACCAGTCTTTCACATTGCTGTTGGGTGACTTTATGCCACTCCTAGTGCAAACATTCAAGCAGCTCGGCTTTGTTTGATGGCTTGTGGCCATCCATCATCATCTTGATCGCATTCCAGAGGTTTTCAATGGGGTTCAGGTCTGGAGATTGGGCTGGCCATGACAGGGTTTTGATCCGATGATCCTCCATGCACTCCTTAATTGACCTGACTGTGTGGCATAGAGCATTTTCAGAGCAGAAGGAAGCAAGTATTTGCAATTTGCCTGTGGGCATAACTCCAAAAAATGTATGAGGTTAAGGGGGTGGAATGATGTCCCGGGTCACTAAAGAGCCGAAGTATGCATTAAAAGGTTAATGAACGATTTTCTCTATTAAAGACTCTATAAAATCTAAATTGGAGTTTTGTGACTTTCAGTTCTTTTTTTTTTTGCTTTGTGGTCATCTATAAATGAGTATACTCCTAAAAGTTGACAGAATAAACCTTTAGCAGATAGACACATTTAAAATTTAGAGGGATTTACAAGAATATTGTCCACATTTATCTTAAAAGGAAAATGGACCAAAACTATTGATCTAATACTAATCTTGTTTCACAGGGGCATGTAAAAAATGTTGTCCAATAAAATGCTCTCTAGAATGCAAATGTCCCTCCCTCAGTACCACCTACTACCGACGAAGTGGCAAATCATAGCTCATGGCTGTGATGTAAACTGAATCACTTGGCAAGTAAAAAAAAAAAAAAAAAAAGCCATTCGAGACTGTACTTCCCAGCATAACTTGCTTTTTGTTTGGAAATATATCAACACATTAAAGACAATTGCAGACATGGGGTCTTTAAAGGAACAGTTCACCCAAAAATGAAAATTCTCTTATCATTTACTCACCCTCAAGCCATCTCAGATGTGTATGATTTTCTTTCTTCTGCTGAACACAAAGATTTTTAGAAGAATATTTCAGTTCTGTTGATCCATAGAATGCAAGTGAATGATGGCCAGAAATTTGAAGGTCCATAAAGCACATAAAGACAGCATAGAAGTAATCCACACAACTCCAGTGGTATAATCCATGTCTTCTGTAACGATATGGTAGGTGTGGGTGAGAAACAGATCAATATTTATGTCCTTTTTACTATAAATTATCCTCCCTGCCCAGTAGATGGCAATATGCACAAAGAATGCAAATCACCTAAAACAAAAGAAGAAAGTGAAAGTGGAGATTTATGGTTTAAAAAAAAAGGATTTAAATATTGATCTGTTTCATATATATAGCTTCTGAACATATGGATTTAACCACTAGAGTTGTATGAATTACTTTTATTCTGCCTTAAATGCTTTTTGGAGCTTCAAAGTTCTGGTCACCATTCACTTGCATTGTATGGACCTACAAAGCTGAGATATTTATCTAAAAATCTTAATTTGTGTTCAGCAGAAGAATGAAAGTCTTACACATCTGAGATGGCATGTGGGTGAGTAAATGATGAGGGAATTTTCATTTTTGTGAGTTTCATGAATTTCATGAATGTGTGTTTTATGTTGAAGCCCCACGGTTAAATTACATTAGAAGTGAACTTGTTTTATGCAGTCAATTAAATTGTATATAACTCACTTGACACTGAAATTAGATTTTTTTTAAAAGTAATAGTTTTCTGTTTTTGTCTTTCATTTCATTTTCAGGTGAGCAGGCAGACTTGATCTTTGTATTTTTTGATCCAATGGGGCAGGCGTTGTGCAAACGGACACTGAACATTGTTGAGAAGCTAAGTGAGAAGTGTGGAGACAAACTGCGCTTTTATCTGAGCAAAGCTGACGAGGCTGGACGAGAAATCGACAGACAGGTGTGTGTGTGTGTGTGTGTGTGTGTGTGTGTGTGTGTGTGCGCACATATGTATACAGCCTGTCTTTACTTCCTTTTAAGTCAACATGAAATTATATTTGCAACCCATTTTACTTCAGAAATCTGACCTATTTTGAGAAATAAATGTAGGATGGGACTTGACTGTATTAATCAGGAATTGATTGGATCGTAAAAAGTGGTCTCTATATGAAAGGTTGTTGGAGGAGGGGGGTTGAAAATAGAGTAAAAAGATTTTATTTTTTTCATAGGCAAAACATAGTACGTTTTAAATACGTTTCCTTTGGAAGAACATGCACTGATGATGTATGTACACTAAACCAGTAACAGGTCATAAGAAAGTAAATAGAGTCAGTTTTGATTTCATGTTGACTTTAAAATGAGACTTTAATCATCTTGCCATAATGGTTTAAAAAAAGAAAGAAAGCCACTTCAGATCTAATCCTCCAGGAACTTCTTTGTCACTATTTATCATTAGCACATCTAATGGTCAAAAGTCTTCTGTCTGATAGTCTTAAACTGTTATTTCTATTTTTATTTCCACAGCGAGTGATGATGCAGATCGTCCAGGAGTTGTGCAGAAGACCTGGACTCAACAAATGTGGTTTTGAGATGCCCACAATATATATTCCCAACCCTCAAAAGGTAAGACATTAAAAAAAAAAAACATACATTTTATGCTTCCCTTCAGAAGGACAGATATTAGAGCGATAGGTCATCCAAAAATTTGAATTCTGTCATAATTTACTCACCCTCATGTCTTACGAAAACCTTATGACTTTCTTTATCATGGAAAACAAAGGGAATTGTTAATAGCAGAATGTCCCAGTTGTTTTGTTTTTTTCATACAATGAAGGTGAATGGTGATGTTTGACAGCACCTGGTCCCCATCTGCTTTCATTGTTTAAAAGAGAGCAGCACAGACATTCTGCTAAACATCTCCTTTGTGTTCCATTGATTTAATCATGACAGAATTTTTATTGTAGGGGGGAATAAATATCCCTGTAATAAGACTGTATACAGTTTTCATCAAAATATAAGATGTAGATGTAGAGTAATAGCATTTATCTCCATTGTATTGGAATCAGACATGAGTAATGGAAGGCCCTTACAGCACTGCTGTGTCAGAGGAAATGGATTTATGTCTCTATGCAGTACTTAAATTAATTAGTTCTGTCTGTCAGCAGAGAGAGTCGGATCTCTCTAAAGTCAAATTTAAAAAGGTTGTTTGAAAACTCTGTCATCATTTACTCACCCTCGCGTAGTTCCAAACCTGTATGCCTTTCTTTATTCTGTGGAACACAAAACCATTCACCTGCATTTTATTACATACAATGCTAGGGAATGGTGACTGACGCTAACATTTTGCTTAAAATATACTTTTGTGTTCAACGGAAGATAAAAAAGTATTATGGGTTTGGATCAACATGAGAGTTATTGATATAATGCTACATGTTATGTTGGAATATCTGTTTATTTACCAAAGCTATTTAAAAACTGACACAACCCATTAATGAGTAAGATATTTGTCATCTGATCATGTTACTGTTTTTGACTTTGCTACAAACTCTAGTGTTGCTTTGAAGTCATGTTGGAATGATTGCATTTACGAGATGGGCACACATGAAATCATAGCAGAAGCTAATTGGTATTAATCATAATTAATACCAATTAATAGAGCAGGAGTTTTCAGACTGGACAGGAAGCGCACGGCAGTGCTAGGGGATCAGCAGAACATTTTCAGAGATTTTTTTATTTATTTTTTGTAATTCTGAAATAATATATTAATCATGATTGTATTGACAGCCACAGTAAGAAATAAAAACTGAAATTAAAATAAATTAGCATATAATTTAATATTTTATATAAAATCATATTTGTAAGAAATAAGGGTTGTAATACTCTATTCTCTGTAAAGCTGCTTTACACAATAATTATTCATATTTAAAATAAAATAGTATTTTTTTTTAAAGTAATTGAATTGAAAATTGTTCTCTTCAATTACTCCAGCATAAGAAAGATATACTGTCAACTTAATAAGAAGTAAAAAAAGTTATTATTATATTTTAATTATTTATTTTCTTTTTATATTTTATTTTTTGGCTTAGTATAATGACAATATAAAAGCCAATTATTTAAGTTTGCAAACAAGAAGTATTTATAATATCATGTCTACTACATTTCTCAGACAGGGGGGTCCCTCGCAAGGGGATCATAAAAGTTGGAGGTCTTTGACATTCAAAAGTTTGAAAACCCTATTATAGAGAATGCTGCATGTACAATTACATTTGTACACATTTAGTTTGATGATGAATAGCTATAAAGCTTGCCAGAAAACACCAGGTTGCCAGTTTATTAGGTGAAAGCCAGGTTTGTGTGACAAAACTACATTTCATTCTCTTTAGCAGCATGAAAATAAAAGTCATGGTGAATTAAATCAATTCTATATATATATATATATATATATATATATATATATATATATATATATATATAGAATATGCATACAGTATATATAATTTACATATACTGTATATAAGAATTAATAAAAACGAATTGCTGAATATATACATTTTGCTCCAACCAATATCACAATTTAGAATTTGAAGGCAGCATAAAATGTTGTTGCAAATGCCTCTACTTGCACATTTGCACAATTAATTGAATTAATTATCAGGATGACAATTACAGCTGCTACAATTAACAAATTGTGAAAAGTGTCTATTGCAACATACTATTTACGTCTACAGCCGTGGCCAAAAGTATTGGCAGTAACATCAATTTTGTGTTTCGCAAAGTTTTCTGCTTCAGTTGTTGTGGTGTTGATTCACATTGTTTCTAGATTATTGTGCAGAGTGATCAGATGCATTTTAAATAATTGCAAAAAGCTTCATTGGCCAAAAAAAATTTACTTCATCACAAAAACCCAAATTTCACAGTTTTTTGGCCCTGGCACAAAATGACCAGCTAACATCATTTCGCTAATCTTATCAGCAGCACCTGGGAAAGTGTGAACAAATACTAGTCAGGTGAAATCACTCTATCATTCTGATTGGATTATAAGGGCAGACTGATTGCTATAAAAGGAGGGAAGAAGTGTTTCCAATCATTTTTCGTTCTTGTTAGCAATGGTTACCTCTAAAGAAACACGTGCAGCCATCATCGCTATGCATCAAAATGGCCTCACATGCAAGGAAATTGCTGCAAAGAATATTGCACATGAAAGAACCATTTACCAGATCATCAAGAACTTCAAGGAGAGAGGTTCAACTGCAGTGAAGAAGGCCAGCAAGAACCAGGACAATCTCCTCCTGAGGAGTCACCAGTGCAGGGCTTGCTCAATATTGGCAGCAGGTTGGTGTGAGTGCATCTGCATGCACAGTGAGGCAAAGACTTTTGGACAATGGCCTGATGTCAAGAAGGGCAGCAAAGAAGCCACTTCTCTCCAAGAAAAACATCAAGGACAGACTGAAATTCTGCAGGAAGTACAAGGATTGGACAGCAGAAGATTGGTGCAAAGTTATTTTCAATGATGAAGCCCCCTTCTGACTGTTTGGGGCATCTGGAAAATCGATAGCCCAGAGAAGAAAAGGTGAACACTTCCATGAGTCCTGTGTTGTGCCAACAGTGAAGCATTATGAGACTATCCATGTGTGGGGTTTCTTTTCATCCAAGGGAGTGGGCTCTCTCACAATTCTGCCCAAAAACACTGCCATGAATAAAGAATGGTGTCAAAACATCCTGCAAGAGCAACTTCTCCCAACGATTCAGGAGCAATTTGGTGATGATCCGTGCATTTTCCAGCATGATGGAGCACCATGTCACAAGGCAAGAGTGATAATGAAGTGGCTCTGAGATCAAATCACAAATTTTGGATCCGTGGCCAGGCAACTCGCCTGAACTTAATCCCATAGAGAACCTGTGGTCAATCCTCAAAAGGTGAGTGGACAAGCAGAAGCCCACAAATTGTGATCAACGCCAAGTACTAATAAGGCAAGAATGGATCGCCATCAGTCAGGATTTGTCCCAGAAGCTGATATCCAGCATACCAGAGCAAATTGCAGAGGTTATGAAGAACAAGGGCCAACATTGTAATATTGACTCTTTGCATATATTGTGCGTTTTTGCCAATAAAAGCCTTTAAAACTTATGAAATACTTATCATTGTTTTCCAGTATACCATAGAAACATGTGAAAAAATAATCTACAAATACTAAATGTATAAAACAGCAATAAAGGGATTTGGGAACAAAGTTCTCAGCTTGTTTTGGATATGTAAACTACATAAGGAATATTGCATGCAGATGCACTGCACAAAATTTTTATTTTTTGTTTACTATAATTGTTATTCATTTAAATTGATCACAATTACAGCATCAAGGGAAATAATTGACAATTGTGATTTTTGTCATAATCTGCAGCCCTATTTTGTATTCAGAGTCCCTATGTCTTCTGTGTAGCTCAGCAGATGTGTCAACCAGATTGATGAAGTGTGTGAGACCATTGAGAAGAGCATAAACCAGGCAGTGCAGAAGACACTAGACCAGCTGGAGAAAGATTGTGGCCTCATCATCTCAACCATTAGTAATACACTGGACCAGGACCGGTACACGATACATCCATACATCCATCCGTCTATATATATTATCTCTACATGACATTAACAAAATCATTACTCTAGATGAGTGGTTCTCACCTGGTAGGTTGCAGGTCTGTTCTGACTGGATCGCAAAAAACAGCGGTAAAAAAAAAAAAAAAGGCCAATTGAAATATTAACATGCAACTAACCATATAACTGTGTTTAGTTAGGATAGTAAAATAAATCAGTTTTCCATTCAGACAAATGCATCCGTCATTTAGTAGAAACTTGATTGAAATTTGCAAAGATTAGGTCTATAACATGAATGAAACTACTTCTGTAAAAATAACAACAGAACACATTTAAGGGATAGTTCACCCCAAAATGAAAATGTTCTCATCATTTACATCATTTAATGTTGGTCCTTTCAATGCAGGTAAATGGTGGCCTGAAATCAGAAGGTCTAAAAGCAGCATAAAAGTCACATGTGGCATCTGAAAGTGAAAGTGATAGTAGAGATTTATAGTAAAAAAGGACTTAAATGTTGATCTGTTTCACCCACCCTTATCATATAGCTTCAGATGACATGGATTTATCCACTGGAGTCATAGTTCATAGTGGATTACTTTTATGCTGCTTTTATCTTTTTTTTGGACCTTCAGATTTCTGGCCACCATTCACTTGCACTGAAATGACCAGCAGAGCTGAGATATTCTTCTAAAAATCTTTGTTTGTGTTCTGTAGAAGAAAGAAAGTCATACAAATCTGGGATGGCATGAGGGTGAGTAGATGATGAGAGAATTTTCATATTTGGGTGAACTGTCCCTTTAAATAAGTTTACGAGGATACCTACTATAAGTTCCAATGAGTATGAACATAGTTTCTTAATGAGACATCTAACCAATAATAAAGCAATTCACCATTTCAGTGTTGGATTTTATGGACTTTTTAGTATAATACTTTTGTTTATGAATAACCAAGTTAGTACTGTTTTCGGTGAGCCACTCATGTCCACTAAAAAATGTGGTCCCTCCCTAAAGCATAACCAGTTGAGATGCACTTCTCTAGAACTCATGTAATTTAATATTTATAAGTTTAATATGTGTGTGTGTGTGTGTGTGTGTGTGTGTGTTCCCTCAGGGTGAATGTGAGCTGTAATAAAAGCAATCGTTATAATTCCTTCCTGTTTGGACTTCTGGGAGTCTTCCTACCATTTCTCTTCATCCTCAGCTTCATCATCAGTACTTTTGATGCAGAGGAACTGGACACTCTCGTGGGGGAGGGGCTCGCTAAAACCCTCTACTTTTCCACAGTGGGTTCCTATTTCAGCGTATCTGAAATTCTGAAATATTTGTTCTCATTGCAGGTGAGTCGGTGTTCATTTTGTGTCTGTTTGTGTTTCATCAGGGAATAGTTGTGTACCTATGGGACTGGATCCCTGAAGACTGGCAGATATTATTTATGATCACCTTTGGTGTGCTGTGCTACCTTTTGCTCTTTCTGGCCAAATATTTTGCACGGTAAGCAAACTCTCTTCTTGTTCTAAAGGGGGTTTAGTTTCTTTTTTCAGTCACAAGAGGGCAGCGTCACACTGACATCATTTACATTTACTCATTTATTCATTGGGACTTTTATCCAAGGTGATATTCCGAATAGCATGCTACCACACTGAGCTGCAAAGACAAAATGCAGTAACTACATATTTTGTCAGATTTTAGTTATCTGAAATTGACTGATATCAGGTCACTTATTCCAGTGTTTCCCAAGTCGGGTACGTAAGCAGGTGCCAGGGAGTACCTACATTTAAAAAAAAAAATTTACTTAAAAAATAGGGATAAGTGCTGGGCTAAAATATAGATTCCCAGATTAATTGCGATTTTCATTTGAACAATCTCATTATTTATTCTTAAAATCCCAAGATTTTTTTTAAATGCAATGTTCAACGACAAGATCCTTCAACTACGCGTTGAGAGTAAAATGTTATTTTGACTCGTTCTGTGTATTGTGTCCAAAGACGAGATCCACGCAATCTATTTGTTATTGATTATGGCTGGGTTTCCCGAAGCTCTAAGTCGAACTTTAGCAGCACTTAAGTAGTACTTCATCTCTAAAGCGCCTTTCCCAAAAGCATCGTTATCTAAGTAGTTAGTAAAAACGTTTGTAATTTAACGAGAGCTTTGAACCACTCTTAAATCCATTAAGTGCAACATAAACATCTCTCTGGCATCTTTCACTGTTTATCAAAGACAATGTGACATTTAATAAATTGTATTAATATATTTTGATCATCCGAAAGCCATTGTAAACTATTTCAGAGGATAAAAAAGTGTTACAGAGGAGGACAGAGGAGATTAGAGTGTGAGTGTGCAATGAGAGATTCCCTATCTCTCTTCATCCTCCTCCTCTTCTTTCTTCCTCCAGTGGCTGGTTCAAATCAGCTCGCCTGTAGTTTTTGTACAAGGCTTTTACAATGGCAGTAAGGATACAATTACACAGTACCTTCAACTAACCAGATGATCTATTAATATATAGACAGGTCTATGACTATGAGTAGTTCAATACTGATGCCCGTCATTTTTATCCTGTTCTGTGCTCAGATTTAGAGAAAAGGGTCTGGACAATCCAAAAAAAAAAAAAACTTTTTTCTCAGAAGTAGTTTTTCTCAGTTTCAGTGTGACTTTCGACTGTGACAAATGAAACAAGAGGAATATCAGACGCAATTTTTTATCTTTTTCATATTTTTATTTATTTATTTATTTTTAATCATTATTTACACTAAACAAATTGACATACAGCAATCATTAAATCTTTTAAAGACACTTACAAAAAACAACAAACACAGGTTTGTCATAATTATTTATTATATATATTTAATGTGATTATTTATTTAAAATGGACTTATTAAATCAATCATATATATATGCATATATACTGTGTATATAGTTAAATATTATATGAATATATTTATAGCTATATAAAGATTTCTGAGTATAATATTTAGCAATATTAAGATATAATTTTTTAAGCATTTGCTTAAAAAATACTATTTTTTTATATTTTGTTATTTGATAGTTCTGTCAGGATGATGATAAATGTAATAAGGTCACACGACAACAAAGTTGCATACTACTGTTTGAAATGTTTATCTTTGCATAATGCCTACTGTTTAATATATTATTTGTAAAAATACAAAAATAGTAGGCAGTGTATACTGCAGAGTTAGTGTTTCATTCCATAGAGAACATTCAAGGTATACATTGTATCAGTATGTGCGTTACCAGAGAAGAACCCTTGACTTTGGCCATGCTTAACACTTGAGTTAAACATCACAGCTTCCCTTAACTTTGTGTTCTTGAGCTTTATAAATTAGTTCTTTTAAAATCGCCCTTAAATCTGAAGAAATATCATGAGATATAATGAATTTATCAAGCTATTTTAATGTAATAAAATCAATGAAACATACTATTTAATCCTTTTTAGTGCACAGCGCCACTTACAGTAATTACACTTTTGAGCTGATTTCTCCTTTCTGATTTGTAACGGTTCCTTCATCAATTTAACACTTCATCAATCACTTAATGTTCTGATTATTTCCAGCCAGGGCAGTAAGACGCTGACTAAGAGAGAGAAGAAGAAAATGGCCGAGTGCAGCGATTACATCCAGGATGTCGTCAAAACCAAGAAGGTGTGAATTAAATTAGCATTAATACTGTAGCTTGCATTTGAAATGTCATTTCTTTAGAATGAAGGGATAATCAATGATATATATTTTTATTTTACCACAGCGGAAACTTTATGAGGAGTATCTTCGACAATGCGCCGCAGAATACGACTTCTGAAGGGAACCGACCAGTCGGACGTTGAAAATCATTGGTCACATCAGGACAGTATGAAAAAATGATATAAAGCACATAAACATCTGAAGTGTTGATAGTTTTGTGTATGTCTAAGATATATTTAGCGTGTACATTTGTAACAAATCAGTGCCTTTTTTGTTAAATGTGAATAAGTCAGAATGAACAAATGAAAGGTGCTACACAAACATAACCTCAATAATATCTTATTATAAGATATCTTAATATCTTTTTTCTATGTGAAACATATTTAATAATCAGAACTAGAATTGTTTACTGTCAATAAGCTGCATTATTACAATGACTCCATGAAGATTTGATTGGGTGAATCTCACAAACAGTAAACATCCAAATCACATTTCGATATTATAATGTAATATAATCAATATTATATTTTGCATAAAGAATTATTATTTTTTCTTTTTTAATAATTAAGATTTTTATATTACATTTTATAACATAATATTAAGCCCCCCCCACCCCCACCATGTTTTTGTAATTGTTATTCTCAATGGTCATTTATTTTTTATTTTATTTTTAAATCAGCATTAATTAAAGTCAGTACAACAAATACTACCATGATGTATAAATACAATTTAAAAAATATCTAATTGCTTTTTCATTACTATAGTGCAAATTAGGGTATAAAATATTATTATTATTTTACATTTTTTATTATTTTAATTATTAAAATTATTATTTTATAAAGTACAGTATTACAGTAATAATAATGGGAGGATATGCAATAACAATGGGAGGATATGCAGGTATAAAATATTATTATTTTAATTTTTTATTATTTTTTTAAAGTACAGTATTACAGTAATAATAATGGGAGGATATGCATGTCACTATGCAAAAAATGCAACAACAAAAATTGCGAAATGGTCCCAAATAAATAATGGTCCTTTTCTTTAAGTAAAAATGATTAATAACACGTTTTGTGAGATTCACACAATTATCCTGAAATATATTTTCTGTGACCTCCTTTTGACCTACATTTTAGCACTGTGGGAGAAACTAAAGGTATTGTCACATATTCCCTGTTGTCTTTTGTTTTTGTGCTTTTATGTTGAAATTCTTCTGTGACGAGGCAGGCAAGGAATGAGGATCTACACGCAGCTTTATTAAACTGAAAAATAAACAGACTAACTCAAAATAGAATAAAAGGAAAAGCAAAACACAGGGAACCTAGCACAGAGCATAGACAAAACATGCAAAAACTGGCCAAGAAAACAGAAAACAAGGGCTTAAATACACAAGGGAACACCTGGGGAAACAATCAGGGAATGAGAAACAATCAAGGAATAAAACTACTAGGATTACAAACCTAACACAGGAAACTAAACAAGAATTTCAACATAAAAGCACAAAAGGGGAATATGTGACAGGTATACTTGAGCACCAAATGAAACCTCACATTCTCCACTTTGGATTTGTTTTCAGTACTTATAAAGGTGACTTTTCTGCTTTTTATAAAGTAATGAATTCAAATATGTGTCCCGATGGTCACAGAAGAGGCAAAACTGTCTGTAGATCTTCCTTTCATTCATTTCTTTTTGTATTTACTGTTGCATGTTTGTTTGTGTATTATGTATGTAGTTTATACGTGATTTGAAATTGATGACTGTCCAATGAACTGAAGCGATGCTGCGTATATGATTTATTGGAAACACTTTACAGTAAGGTTGTATTCGTTAATATTAATTAACATGAGCTAACAATGAACAATACTTATGCAGCATTTATTAATTTTGGTTAATGTTAATTTCAGCATATACTAATGCATTTTAGTCATGTATATTTTAATATCAGTTAATGCTATATAGATAAACATGAACTAACAATTGTTTTTTTGGTTAACATGTTGATTTACATCAACCAAGATGAATAAATGCTGTAAAAAATATCTTTCATCTGCTTTTGCTAATGTTATCAAATAAAACCTTATTGTAAAGTGTTACCAGATCATTTAAAACTTTTAACTTAAAAATGTTGAATGATATTTTAGGGCATTTTATTGATACTATGAACTTGCAATAAGAACATTTTTGACAGTTTTTCTTGTTTTGAATATGCATACTTTATATAGTCAGTTCTTTTGCCGTCCATATACAGTATAATGCAGTTTGCCATTATCATACTGGTTGGAATCATGCATTGGATTTAATTTTAGCTTATTTTCATTTATTTATTTTTTCCAGCTGTTTTAATGTACATTTATAGTAAATGTAAGTTTGAAGAAACAACAGTAGCACTTTCGTGACTTAAAACAAAGCATAAGTGCATTTACCTGTTTTGAAGATGCCATGCTCAGCTTAAGGCTTTAAAACTTTAAAGTCGACATGAAATGAAAATTCATCCTATCTATTTTCTATATGCGTGTTATTGATCTTATTGTGAACAATTCATCCATGCATATTGTGTTTTTTTACCTCGTAATCTTTAATAAAAATGTTGATCTTCCGGTGAAACGACAGACTTATCTCTGGTGATGTATGCAGGACTTCTCCAATCATTTAGTCTGCTTAAATCCCGCCCCTTTCTTATAAATACCACAACCTTGCGTAGAGTTGAACGAAAAATGTATTTTCGTCCGTTTTCCTTCAAAACTATCATTCCTCAACCCAAACTTCCTTGGTTACGGGTCATCTGGCTTGAATTTACATATTGAACGATGAGGAATAACTTCAAATTCGTAGTTGTGTTCGAGACATTTCACGTCTGGATTGCTGAGGTATATCACAAATGAATATAATGCTTCAGATGCCTCTGGAGTTTATTTATGTTTTTGAGTTATCTTCGGATGCACAGCATGAGTAATGTTTTTTATACTTCATATTTAGTGTATTGTGATTCAAAACGTCAAAATATGGTTATCTTTTACTCACTCGTATTTGAACAGCTACAGCCTTTTCGTAATCAAAGACCGCGATGTGCTCATGCATTTATGTTGTTATTTTGATCATAAATGTATTGATATCGCTGCTCAATTTCACTGATAACCGGTTCTGACCGGTTATCTCCGTTCCGTTCCGCTACGCAATGCCCAAATTTTCACAATCCATTCAGCAGCCAATGGATAAACTCAAATCCCCGCCCTACATTTTTTTCTTGTTCGATAAGCTGTTTCACTCAGAAATACGTCACAATACGGAAATCGGTCGCAACTTCCGTTTCATGCCGTCTTTAATGTTTTTATACCTGATGTGTGTAATTTTTTTTTTGCAGCATTTCTCATAAACCAGCTTAATATGCAGAGCGTACTATGAGAATACTACAAGTAAGCCATTTGTTGGCGATTTCACCTTAAAGTGTAATATTGTGGCTTTGTGGGGCTATCAAAACGTTCAATTTGTTCAACCAAATAGCATAAGTTTGGGGCGGGACAATCTGTTTGTACAACCAATAGTAGACAGGGGGACTTTTCTGAAATCTGTTTGAAAACAGTAATTCTTTTTGCAACTCCCTTTGGTGATGCTAGTGGCACAGAAATGACACATTTAGGCATTTTTAACTCCACTCTTTGAACTTTTTCAACTCCCTTGTGTTACTTGTTCTTGTGTGTAAATACTGCTTAATATTGAAAGCTATTTATGCTCATTTAAAGGAATAGTTCACCCAAAACTGAACATTCTGTCAGAATTTACTGCACCCTCCTGTTGTTCCAAGCCTATATGACTTTCTTTTTTCTGTGGAACACAAAAGGACAAAATGTGAAAAATAAAAATGCCGTAGTCTCTCTTTTACACGCAGTTACAATAAATGGGTACTGGAGCTTTCAAGCTTTAAAAAAATCACCCTAAATGTATCATAAAAATAGTCCATATGACTACTGTCCACTGTATATGGACACATTAGTGTGAGTAAAAGATGACAGAATTTGGGTCAACTATTTCTTTAACTATCTATCTTTCAAAAAAACAATAGCTACAATAAAATGTTATAGCAACATATTTATTCATGTTTTTCACCAGAACCTCTCCCATGTGACTGAAACCTCCGATCCCTGAGTTAGTACCAAAGAATAGCTTTAGGAGGTCAGAACTACCAGAAAAGCATTAATTATTATAGTGTACATTCTAAAAATACAATCAATAATCAATCAGTTATTTGTCAATAAATCATTTGAATGATTAGTCAGAAAATACAAGCCTCGAGTCATATAATACGAGCATTTCTATAAAGTTGCAGCTTTAAATATTTGTAGTTTTGTGCAGTTTACTAGCAGGGCATCCAAAGTTCCCATTAGCAAGAGGTATATTGTCATCGTTTAAGGTCAGCGAGTGTTTCAGGCCAGTCCTGGTGCGTGGGTCATGCTTCGATTTGGGAACATTCAAAATTGACTGTCAGTATTACTTAATTGCCATGGACACCTGCCTATAGATTTGAACTTAATACTTAATGCCTGGGGTTAAATATGCAAAGGAGTTAATAGTATCGTATGGAGGAAATATTCACTGTATCATAACTGTAGATTCTGTGCATACTGTTTGAATCTCATGAAACCTTTCAAGAGCATGTCAGGGTTTTTTGCATTAATGCAATTCTCACTATTGTCAAAGATGATTCTCATTACTGTTATACAGTCAAAAAGTACTTCAAATAATGAGCCTGAGCTCATGAAAATTGCACGACTGTGGCGTAATTTCTTCCAAAATGATATTACGTGTCGACTCGCATTGCTCTTCAGGACTCGTACCCTCAGCATTAAATCAGTTGAGTTACTCCGGCATTTGATCACGCTCAAACAAGCTTGTAAATGGAGTTGGTTATTTAATACAAATGTTAAAATGTATCGCTGTACAAGTCATGCGCTATATAAAAGTGCTTTAATGTCATCAGATAGCATTGTGTGAGGAACAGGTCGAAAAGTATGTATTTATGAACTGATAATATGCCGTTCGACTCATGATTTGTGTGAAAGTGAATCAAACTAGTCTTTGCGCCTTTAATCAGCAGGAAACTGCTGCGATGCATACAACGAAAAAGCCACGAAAAAGTAATTGTGTAAAAATGTAGGTATAGTAACGAGACCTGGTTGAAAATAATTGTCCTAAAACAGACTGCATTTTCTTGATGATAAATATTATTTCTCATTTCCTTTGAATTTGGTTTCATGAGATTCACTCGTTGTTTTTTTTATGATATATGACAACACTACATCATATATTACGTTTGACAAGTAGCATAGCCTATCCTCATTTTCAATAGACATTGACATA